>OX336889.1:23974425-24256925 GCA_946959425.1 Argyrosomus regius | reverse complement strand
ATGTCTGTCAAATTTCATGTTAATCCATCCAGCTGCTGAGACATTTCATTAACAAGGAAAAAAAAAAAAATCAGGGCTCCACTAGAGTCTTCATGATCATGAAATATCTGTACAAAGTTTCCTGCCAATCCATCCGACAGTTGTCGAGATGGTTCAGTGGTGGACTGAATGGCTAAAGAGGAGAGCAAACTCTGTATGCTCCGTATGAATTGCAGACAGTATCAGTAGCCTGCGATAAAGAGCGTCGCTCTATGGTGGATGAGCATACAGTATATACTGTAAGTGTATTTACTCTTTTAAGAACAACCCGACCAGATGTTTACTGAGTCGAGCAGAAAGACGTATAAAGCTGTAGAGACATATGTGGCGAGCAGGCCTGGAGCCAATGCAAACACGTTTTCGTCTTCTTGTTCTGGTCAAATAAATTGCTTTTATCTTCGCTGCTTTTATTTGTGCTCGCTGCTGCTGATTGGGCCTCACAATCCCTGGTGGGATAAACTAGACAGGCACACATGTGTGATAACTACACACACACACACACACACATTCAGGCTACATTTTTATCTGCGCCTGTGCTACTGTTATGTGTATGTGTGCGCATCTCTGTTTGCCTTTGTAGCGGATTTGTGCATGTGTGTGTGTGTGTGTGCACGCTTGGAGGCCCCAGAGAATGAATCAGCAGGTCCTGACGCATGTGAGTGAGTCGAGGCTGCCCGCTGGCCTGCCTGCGTGCAGGAGAAAACTCCATCAATGATTAAACGCCTGCGGCCGTGTTTCAGAGGCCGCCTGCAACCGCAGACACGCCATCGCCGGCACAGGGAGGGACGGAGGGAGGAATGAGGGCAGTGTTAGAGAGAGAGAGAATAAAGAGGTGCGAGGTAATGAGCGAAATAAAAGAGATATAAGTCAGGTTGAAAAGAATGAGAGACTGAAGAGAGAAAGATGGCACGAGTCAGGTGGTTCTTTTTTTCTTTCTCTTCCTCGTTACTTTCCCCTCTCCTCCTGTTTCCTCTCCACGTCCCCAAATCTTTACCTGCCTCAGCCACCCTCCCTCCCTCTCTCTCCCCTCTCTTTTCTTACCTACATATCTCCCTCCTGTACCTGACCCTCCTCTCCTCTCCGTCTCCCCCCCCCCTCTCCTCTTCCAATTACCAGGAGGAGTATGAGCAGAACCGCACACTTCACAGCTTTCAAGTGTAGGAGAGAGATCCTCCTGGGAATTATCCAGCAAGAGATGAATCCTCAAATGCTCCTCACCCCACCTCCTCCTCCTTCTCCCCCCACTCCCCAACACCTACCCTTCCCCGTCTTTCCTCCCTCTCTGCTTAGAATTTCTCCCTCTCCCCCCTCTCATTTCCTCTCCTTTCCTCCTCCATGTCGCTCCTTCGTTACCTTGCGTTGTTATTTTCGCTCTCTGAACCGCCTCCTGCCCTGCTGCTTTTTTTCCAATTCTGAAAGTCTCCTCTGACTTTGAGCAAAAAATGTATATTTCTTTACATCTCTTACTTTATTTTATTGTATGTATTTGTATCTAAAAAACACAACATAAATGCAAAGTTTTGCTGGTCAAAATGAGACTGCTAAATCATGTACTGTACATGTGAAAAAAGGGGGGAGAGCAGAAGAGAGCAGAGGAACAATGACACACTTTCCTACATGTCACTCCTTCATGTTATATTTCCTCCACATAGATTGATGAACTCATAAATGTTCAAAATAAGAAAATATTCTGAACCTGTAAAGGAATAATGTGATCCTTCAGATTGGACAGCGATGGCCGCTCTTTATTTGAATTAGACTTTTCATTTTGAGTGCACAGTTGCAGTGCAGGGTTTAAAAGATGAGAAAAACTTGTACTGAATTGATAATAAATCAAATTATCTCAACCCTTTGAAGAGTGGGTTTATTTGAAGATGGTGAGACTAATGGTGACCTGGCAAAGAAGCACAATTCTTACAGCGCCGCACTACAAGAGCCACTCTTTAAAAAAAGAAGTCGTGACCCGGTGCCTGCATCCTGACATTCTCCCTCATTTTCTCCCCCCCAGTATCTCCCTTTCTGTCTTCCTCCACACCGCTCTACCTCCTCCTCCACTTCCTCCATCTCCCTCCCAGACTCTGGCCTGGAATCAATACCACAGCCCGACCCTTGCTGGTCGATAATCTCATCCTCTGGCCGGCCGCAGTGGAAGCCTCATCAACTTAGTGCTTCCATCTGAGGGGAATTACCTCCACACACACACACACACACACACACACACACACACACACACACACACACACACACACACACACAGGCAAACAAACAGGCCTACCTGTTGACTTTCCTTACTTTCTCGTCCACCACACTTTTTTAAATTTTCATCTTTTCCCCTCCGCTGTGTCTGTCTCTCTGCATGCACCTTGACTTGCTAGCATATTAAACATGTGCTAGAACTGACTGAGCTGATTAAATATGCGTCTTTAAACTTCTCTTCTGTTCTGTTGTGTAGATACACAAAGGTGAACTCAGCCATTAACAGAGAAACACAAGTTGCCGTGGCTACCATCGCCACCAAACTACAAAACTTGTTTAATCAAGGCTGAGGCTTGAAAGGGAATTAACAAGCGACTGTTTGAGTGTGAATATTTTCACTTCCAGAGTGTATCTGTTCTTCACAATTACCGAAGGCAACAATCACTTCGGTACTGCAGGTTTTTTAGGCGACAGGAAAGGGGGTGAGGATGAGGAGGAGGTACAAGGGTGGAGGAAGGAGAGAATGAGGAGGAGGAGGAGGAGGAGGAGGCAGGAAAGGAAAAGGAGGAAAGAGGAAAAAGAGAGAGAGAGATGAGGAAGCACAAAGGGGGAAGAGAAGGAAGGGAGGTGAAGAAAAAAAAAGTGGCTCTCCAGTTGTATCGGAGCAGCGGTGTGTGAAAACACACACTCTGCACTCCTGTCGCCTAGCTGCTTAATGAGGAGAGCCTCTCAGGAGTAAGCGCCCGCGCACACAAACACAATGAGAGCACACACACACACACACACACACACACAGATGAAAACACCCACAACCACACACATACAGTAGAGTGCACACACACACACACACACACACACACACACACACACACACATATATATACATACACTCAAAGATTTACAGCCAAGCCTTTGCATAATAACTTTTGCTGTCCAGTTTCAGTCCCTTCCCCCCACTTGCTCTCTTTAATGTGATGAATGAGAGTCCCTATAACCCTCACACACACGCGCGCACACACACATGCGCGCACGTAATTACAGCCACACACACACAAAAAAGGCACATATTTTAACAAGAAGCCAAAAGATAAACAACTGGACGTATGAAAAGCACACACATGCACACAAAAGACATCTTCAGGTTTTTCTATGGAGACAAGGAGGCAGAGATGCAGTCAGATGGAAAGCGACAGTCACAGATGAAAAGTCACTGGCTTCTTTTCTCTCTCTCTCTCTCTCTCACTCTCACTCCATCTTCCTCCTCTCACTCTTTCCCCCATCCTCTTCCTCTTTGCACTTTCATGCGTTCTCATTATTGCTGCTGCTGCTGCTGCTGCTTCCCTGCCGCTGATTCGATCTCTTCTCTGCGCTTCATTGTGCTTCATTTTTTCACTTCCCTTTCCTTATTTGGTCTCTCTATCTATCTTTCTTTTTTTCTTTTTTTTGCTTCCCCCTGCTTTACTCTCAAAGAGGAAATTGGAACTCTTTCCTGCAATCCATCTGTTGTCACACTAATGCCTGCACCAGTGCCATGCTCTGCTCTTCCTCTGTTTCCCCCCCATTTCTGCTCCTTTTCCATCCCTGCATCCTCCAAATCTACCCCACCCCTCACCCTCACACACACACACACACACACAAGTACTACTTTCACTCATGTCCAGTCAGCAGGTTGCGTAACTCCCAGTGCATTGTGGGTCTGGATGCATGCATTTGTGTGTGTGTGTGTGCAATGTGAGCTTGTGTGCAGCGATGACATTGCAAAGTAAAGAGGACAGAGGCAGTTTTGGTGCATAATAAAACTTGATCTATGGATGCTTTGTAATCACACTGACCCGCAGAAACAGAGACACACACGCACGCACACACACAAACACATAGCCGTCAGGCTCTGCAGTCTGCAGATATGTGCACATTTCAGCAAATAGACACACATGCCAATAAATAACACACACGCACACAGACACAGTGTTACTGCCCCATAAATCATGCATGTAAAGAAATCACATGGACGCAAACACACACACACACACACACACACACACACAGCCTCCGTACTTATATACTTTATGCGCATGTACTCACATTTGCACACGCTTAAAAAAGAGCCACTTAGCCAGTACGGGCTTGTGTCCCTGTCAATAAAGAGTTAAAATGCAAATTATTAATCCTATTTTGTTCCGGGGAGAGAGACGGCTGGGAATGTGACTGTGAAATCCTGTTTGAATTGCGCCCAACCTCACATGGTCCACTATAATGTGTGTAAGCTACTGTCATGTCATTCTGTCATGTGGAAATGTCAAAAATGACCAGTCGGATCAGAACATCAGCATAAAAGGGAGAATCTGACAAAGAAAGAGTGGGAATCTGCCTCCCACCTTTTGTGGCATTGGAATGGGGTGTTTGAGTTTTTGTAGGTGGTGCAGTTTTCTTTGTGTGTTCAGTCATGGTGGCTATCGCTGCTTGTGCTAACTATCAATTAGCATTTTAGCTGAAGCGAACCAGACATGAAAAAAAATAAACTCATTTTTGTGCAGCAGAGCACAGTTTAGACCAGAAAGGTGGGGAAGTTTTCATGTGTTTAATCACTACATATATATTACAGTAGAAAGAAGTGATGAACACAGCATGTATATGAAACTGTTGCATTCTTATCCCCTCCTCTCCTCGCTCTGTTTTACAGTTACAGTTACATTCGTTTGGCAGACAGCGAAACAGACAACAAGCAGACAGATAGAGATGGATAGTGGGTGAGGGCGGTGGATTTGGGGTGGTGGTGGTGATGGTGGTGGGGGAGGGAGGGTTGTGGTGGTGTGGAGGCTTATCCAAACATGGCCAAGACAACTGAGGAACCAAAAAAAAAAAAAAAAAAAGCCAGCCGACAAGCCACAGCACCGCATGTTAAGACAGAATACCAAATGAAGCAGACTCCAATATTACCCTGCCTTCACCACTCCAACTGTCTGGGGGAATCTATATGATGAATCATGAAGAGATTTTTTTTTTTGTATAACTCTGCTTCTCGCCTTGTCTTTGTCTCTACTCTCTCCATTCTCTACTGTCTCTCTCCTCCCATTCTTTATGTTATTCTTAATGAACTCCTCTGTGCCCCCTCCGCTCCTTCTCCTCACTCCTATACTTCAACTTCTTCCATTCTTCTTCTTCCCCCTTTCTGTCTCCTCTCCCTCCTTTCCTATTCTCTCCATACCTCTCCTCCCTCCCTTTCCTACCATCTCTCTTTCTCTCTCTCTCTCTCTCTCTTTTCAATGTACATAACAGTGTACTCTTTAGGAGGGAGCCCTGGCGGTATCTATGGCAACCGGATTGCTAGGCAACAGCCGATTCTCCCTTCCTCTCCTGCGCCGTGCAGCAGCGGCAACAATCATCCAATGGAAAGCTGAGGAGGAATGCCGGAGTACGTGAAAAGTTCAGAAGACATCCAGAGCTGGATGGTGGCTCAACGTGGAGACAGGTTACATACATGAGAACATGAAACCAATCTGTCTCTGCTTGCAAGACAGGAAGTTCAAAAAGAAAACATGTTATGGAGAATTATTAGAACGAAATAAAAGAAAACATTTGGAAAGCTCCTCCTCTGAATGTGAAGCACAAAGCCAGTGCTCCTGTTGTTGCTGTGCAAATACACAGATGAATAACAGGCAATTTAGACACACGTGCTAATGAACATAATTACACCTCTACACACACCAGCAGAGCCCATTGGAAAAAAATGGCTCATTAAACCTAGGCATTTGGGGTAATTTGGTAAGCTCTGGCATTCTCCATCCTTCAAAACTGATATTTGACATTACATTACAGATCTATCTGAGAACATTTTAAGGGTGAATTAAAGCAGCTTAAGGAGTTTTTAACCGGTCAATTTAATACTGATGCCTCTGTGTGACCTACATGAGTAAATGAGACCAACAGCAAGAAGATTGGCTATTTCTATTTAGTTAATGTAAATGCCTGTCCCCGGGTCAGACAAAACTTTTACCTTGGTAACGCAGACCGGATCAGCAAAGAGAAAAAGTGACAGAAGACTAAAAAGGGACTAAAAGGGACAGTGATAGAGCACGACTGAAAACATGAATCAACCTTTGTCTGTCGTTCAAAGAATAGAGAGGAAGGATTCAAAATCGACCCTGAACCCACCCTTGGTGGCTAAAACAGTGCGAACGTTCGTTAAATGTAACTTAGCTAACATTAGCTGCATTGGTCGAGCAAATCAAGCACCACAAAGCTATCTGTGACCAAGATGACCAATGTGCACCAGGCAATCAACAGCTGTTTGTGTGAATTTGAAAAGCTAGATCACTGAAGTGATTTAACCTACTCGTGACCAGGCTTTAACCTTCCAGTAGGTGAAGCAAGTTTTGAAGCCTGACTTTGGGTAACAACCACATATTACGTTGTTGTTATTGCAAAGTAGACATGCAGATTCTAACAAGGATCCTATAGCTCAAACAATAACATGTCAGGAGTGGTTATTGAGCAAATGTGTTGCTATTAGTGACTTTCTCAACAAAATTACTATTACAGAGCAACCAAATCTGTTATTTGTTTGGTTTACATGTAGCCTAGGTGTATGAGTGGTACTAAAACAAAGTTCACTTTGTTTCAGCATCGCCATATATTACAATTATTAATTAGCCACAAACAGATAGATTACTTCATCATCCTGCAAACTGCTGTGTTAAAAAATGAAAACGTTGCATCTTTTATTTGCTTCCGAAACAAATGTACATGCTAGCCAGATGCATGATGCGTTGGTTCCGGGCAACAATATCAATTTTGTCCACAGGGGCCGCCAAAACACAACATGAAAAATCCTTGTAGCTGCTCACAAACCAAATTCTAATACATTTGTCAATTTTTTTCCTCAGAATTTGCAGGTTGAGAAAGTTTTTGTGGCGAACAACATTAGCTGCAAAGACTTCACATCTTACAAGACCCAGTAAACTGACAAGGACTGCATCTGTGTCTGCCCAGTGATGCTGCCATAAATGGCGATGTCACGGCTGAAAGCAACAAAAGCAAGAGCTGGAATCTTACCACACTTCTTCACAGATCATGTTTGCTGTTATTCAGAAGAGAAAGACAGATAGGTGCAGAGAGAGAGAGAGGGAGGGAAAAAACAACAGAGGCTGCAGTGCACATATGGAGTGACAATAGACACAGCGTAGGGAGTGGCCATTTTAGGTTCTCAGTGTTGTTTTATATTGATGTTAGTTGATCAAAATTCGTCCTTCACTCCTCTGTCTGCAGACAGCGGGAGGAGGACAGGGAGGCCATTTTGAGACACAAGGCAAACAAAAAAACAAAAAAACTGGAGATAGAAAAAACCCACACACAGCAACCAACAATGGTGAGTAGGAACAGAGGGACACTGACCTTCAAAGGGCTCAATTACATGTCACACACACACACGTACACACTCAAAGTTGGGTATGATTGCTCATAGAGTGCATTCACATGGCTCAAAACAGACACACACACCAAAAGAAAAATGTACATGCATGTGTGTGTGTGTGTGTGTTGCATGCATTTTTAAACACACACACACACACACACACACTCAGAACGTCCCCGCTGCTCCAC
Organism: Argyrosomus regius; assembly: GCA_946959425.1. NCBI lineage: Eukaryota > Metazoa > Chordata > Actinopteri > Sciaenidae > Argyrosomus > Argyrosomus regius. Next base: position 24,249,092 of record OX336889.1, on the reverse strand, counting down.
ACTGTAGGACCGTCTGTCCGTCCAGATAAAGTGGCCTCTGAATCTCAGCTCTGATTTGAGAGGGGGGGGATTTAATGACAACTATCCTCCCGCCTCCCTCCTGTCCCTCTCCCTTCCCCACCGCCTCTCCCTCTCTCTCTGTCTCTCTCTCTCTCTGTCTTTCTCTTATTTCTCTCATTCATTCACAGTTGCTGTTCCTCTCAGTTTGTGTCCTTGTTGCAATCTATTTATCTTATCCTGCTATTTTGCTCTCTTTCTCATTTACCTCTTTCTCTCTCTCTCTCTCTCTCTCTCTCTCTCTCTCTCTCTCTCTCTCTCTCTCTCAATACCCACAAAACCAATTTTCAGGTGGACACCGCAGGGCCGACCTCTAAAGTAAACATCCCCCTTATTCATCTACTTCTCCTCAGCCTCCTCCTCCTCTTCTTCTTCTTCTTCTACCCCCACCTCTACCACCATCACATCAATGCCAAAACAGCCCCCCCCCCCCCCCCATATCCAACTCTCCCTCCCTATACCTCCAACCTTCTGTTTGGAGGAAGAGAAGTAGGAGAAGAGTAGAAAAACACATAGTGTGTGGTGCAGTCATGAATTTTAATGGTGCTGCTCATTTTGAGTAAATAGTATATCAGCTGGGATCCAGATATATGTGGATGGTTTAGTGGTGGTGGTTGATTCTGGGAGCACAAAACAAAGAAATAAATTAGAAGGAAATCCAAAGCTGGATGATGGATGAAGCAAAACAAGAGAGTGGAGAATGGAAAATGAGAGGCATGAGAGAGAGGAGGGTTAAGTGAGGATGCAGAGCAAAGAAAAGAGGAGAGGAGAAGTGGTGAAAGACGGAGGAGGAAGAGAAAGAGAGGGAAGGAAAATCTCATCTCCTTGTGGAATAATCTCTCATTTATCACACTGATGGAAAAACAGGGAGAGACAACGAAGCTGGATGAGGTTCAGAAAAGACACTTTCATAGTTTTTGTGATAAGTTTCAGCTCAGACTTGTTTAATGGATGCTGTATACATACCATAGCGTCTAGACAGCTTTTTGTATAACATGAATTATGCATGCAGGGCTGCTCTCATTCGCGGGAGCTGTATTAATATTATTACATATGTGGCAATATACCGAAGGGTGGAGGGTCTCCTCCATGACGCTCAGCAAATTGGGGAAAGCTATAATGGCGCGCGCACACATTAATACACACACACACAGACTTGCAAATGCATGAGCACTTGTGCATGTGGACACACACACACACACAACCCAAAAGGCTAAGCTTCCTTTTTCATTTCGGCAGAGAAGATTGCATTTTCTGAGGCTGTGTGAGTGTGTTTGTCCGTGTGTGTGTGTGTGTGTGTGTGTGTGCATGCGCATGTGTGTGTGTGTGTGAGTGTGTATGTGTGTGTGTGTGTGATTACTGACTGTTTGGGAGGGAGTGATGGGGGATATTAAACGATTCAAATGCTGTCTCGCTTGCTCTCCTCCACTGGAGAGACCTAAGACTGCAGCATGGCCACACACACACACACACACACACACACACACACACACACACACACACACACACACATACACATACACACACACACACACACACACACACACACACACACACACACACACACACACTGGGCCAGTCTGTTCTGTCAGACAGGCCAATTTAAAAACACATACTGCCAATTAACTGAGAGGCAGCATAGTTTCAGTGTGGACATTGTTGTAGTGCAGTATACACAGATAATGTGGATATGTGTGTTTTTGTGTGTTTGTCTGCGTTCTATTCTGAGAAAATTGCTTGTTTTAAAACCGGCAGGAACAAACACAGCAGATAAGTCGGTCTGCGCTCTCTTTTCAAATGTCCACAGCTATTTCTATTGTGACTTTTTTAAATGTTTTTTTTTGAGTGCGAACAACTGTAGCCATTTTACTGACGATAGTGACCAAAGCACAATCCCCCGCAGGATAAATGCATACTATTGTCCTTAAAAGAAGTGTTCAAAAACAGGCAAAACACATCGACAGAAGACAACATCAAACAAAAACCACACACTGATAGAAAAGTGGCTCTGGGGGAGAAAATAAACGGCCACAAAGAAACAACCACGCTGGGCAATTTGGTTAGTGTGGATGCTGCAGCTGACAGGAAGGAGGGCGGAGGGGGTTGAGGTCTGATTCATGACCTGTTCATAGAAACCTTAATATTTGCTTCATTTGTTGTTCACTAGCATTTACTGCTCTCTTATAACACCCATGATACATTTAGCAGAACCTCTGTAGCTATGCAAAGTCTTGGGGTGCCCACAGAGCTGTTATACTGTGCACTAATTCAATACTTTTTACTGCACAAGCGATCTTTGGACAATCGCGCTCTGCTGTTTAAATGCCTGTACAAACCTGAATCCCTCTAGGTTTTGCACCAGGCCCCTTTACAGCTTCAGGAAGTCTGCCAAAATGCAATAACTCTCATACTCTCATACTTTCTGCAGTTCATCTTATTAAATATAAGCCAAAAGTCCCATAGGGAATGATGCGGCGTGAAATCCACACCGATATTCAATGAGAGTAAATGTCCCTGTGCCAGATCTACATGAGACATAGTATTTCATGATGGGCTTCATAACTTGTCAATCACAGGTGTAGGTCGTAACATTTATAGTGCCTACATTCCATTAAATTGTTCCATGTAGTGCCAAGACAAGGTTTGATATATGTTGGGTTACTGGAGCACCCAAATGAAATGAAGGCATCAATAATGGAGGAAAGAAAACTTCAGAAATGTTCAACCCCTCAAATTTGTGGACTGTACTCTTTCTTCATAAGGCAATGACACTTCATGCACCTCGTGGGGCCTTCAAACATCAACGCCAGAGGATGTTGATGCTGGACGGATTACGTTCACTGACAATTGTTGTTTTTTTATGTCCAATGCAAATGTTTTTTTTTTTCATCCAAATTCTTATTTTTATACGCTAATATACACATGGCAACTACAGTAGTGATCATGGCATATAAACTCTGGTAAAAGTATGGATAGGGTTAAAACTTGGTTAAGTTTAGGAAAGATTGTGCACACAGTAAATGGCAAACAAAAATTGCAAGTCTGTCTTCTTCACGAACATGTTACACCTCAACCTCCACACCTTTACTTCCTGCCTTACTTCATACAGGACACACACTACACCCTGCATTGGAACTGAACGTTGATATTGGACATAAATCATGATGTCTGCCATTGTCCAATATGAACAAGATTCCAGGGATACTGGACTAGGGCCTTTGGGTATTGGATAAACTGAGGGGTATACTCCCTATGACAGTGCTTAGGTAGAGCAGAACTTTGAGCTAAAGCTGCTGAGGCAGATGGGAATGGCGTTAGTTTTGTAGGTATTCAATGATAAAGCATAGTATTGGACACACTGATGATGGCGCTAGAGGAAAGTATAGTTTAACATGAGGGGAATACTTGTACCAGATTTCATGCCAATAAATCCAGTAGTTGTCAAGATATTTCAGTCTGGACCATTCATAGAGCCATGCAGCTAACATGGCTAACAACACTTGTTTTTTGATTGCATAATCTGCCCCTTTATAACAAGAAACATCTGTGTCCTTCCCTTTCTGCTTCTATATACCCAGACTGTATGGCAAGAAGTGCTGCAAGCATTAGCAAGCAACACCATGGGTCTTCATTACAAGCTCATGATATCCTGCACCAGCACATTAATGGATACTCATTAAGCCGTTGATAGCTGCAGTCGTACTCTGCGCTGTAAATTGAAAGGTACAGCAGAAGTTGAAATATAAATGTGGAGTGGAAACGGTGAGCGTGTGACTGCTGTTTGTTCACTGATAGCTATTTAGAGCTGATGAGTGTTGATTGAAGAGCAGATGTATCTTTGCAGCAGCTCCTAGAACTGTCTGAAGTGTTACATTAACTTAGATATGTGATGGCAGATTTATTTATAGGGTTTTTTTTAAAGATCTTTTCTTCTATTTAGAGTTAAATATTTGTTTATCTTGTGTGTAGCATGAGGGGCCAGGGACTCACATTATGATCCTTGAAACTCTGGAATGATGTTCACTTTTGCATTTTCAAAATAAGAATATTCAAACACACGTTTGCTTAACAGTTACCATCTACTGTATATGATTCCCTGTGCTTATTGGTAACTGATTGTGCATTCTACCTGACTGTTTGACCTTTAATACAACAGGTCTGACAGTGACTTTAGCCCTGGGCTACAGCAGCCCAGACAATGAAAGGTTAAATGCTACATTGTAGAAAAAGGTACATTTACCCTCGGGCTAAATTAGCCTTGAGGCGACCATGTAAATATTAAGGTCTTGTGTACAAGCTTCAATAGATTTGGGGGTCAGATGTTTTGCTATCAACAAGCAAAAGCTTAGCAACCATCAGACACACACACGATGCGACATTCATATTCAATGCATTATTAACCCCTGTTTGTCCTTATTCGTATTAAGCTGCAGTTACGTCTTAATCCTTGTTTTACCTGGTCTTTATAGAAGATATCTGCAACTGTAGCTGCGTCAACACATTACTGCAATGGTAGAATTACACAGGACCGCATTATTCCATTAGCAAACACTCTTTTCTCAATCTTTTTTAGACTTTTGGTTCACCCAAGCGAACGTCCAACCCATGTCATCCAAGCCAAGCTGGATGATTCACGATGGCCCACTTCAATCGGCCGCAATCAAAGTTTTAACCTGCATCACTGCGTCAGTCTGAAAAAGAGAATCTGTGAGAGCTGGAGAAATCAGCTAAACCCAGTACTCCACTGGGAGAAATCTTATCCTTCATCCAGACAAGTGCGCACTTTGGATTTGGCTCCGTCAGCACTGTAACTATCTATAATGCTGCAGGAGGAACTCCAGGACGATCGATAGTTCTTGATAATATTCTGATTATCAAGGATTGTTGGAATGACCCTGAAAGTGCAAAACCCTAAACTATAGGTTTGTTCTGTACTGAGGACACAGGATCAGGCTACCCGGCCAACCAAAACACTCCACTGTGAAGTAAATAATGGATGATGATGGACAGATGGACAGTGTGTTTAATATTCAGACAGCAGACTCACGCTTGTGGTTGTTCTTGCGCTGGAAGGGTAGTGTGTGCCGCTCAGAGTCTTCTTCCCCCTCCTCATCTGCCAGGTGTGTGTGAGTGTAATGATAACTCAGCCCTGGGCGGTTCTTATAGCGCTTTCCACAGACTGTAACACACACACACACACACACACACACACACACACACACACACACAAACACAGTGTAAATTAGTTTTTCTGTATGTGTAAGTCAAGAACAAAAGAGTAACAGGAGTAAAGAAATAGTAGCAATAGTTGCATTGCTCACTGTCACAGACGTAAGGCTTGTCTCTGTCTTCGATGGCAGGCGGCTCTTGTCTCTTCCTCATGCCCCCAACACCATAGGCCTGCAGAGACCACACACACACACACACACACACACACACACAGACACACACGCACACACACACACACACACACACACACACTTGTGAGAACTCAGACAGCCGCATGTAAAATCACACACATACATAAGTTACACACAAAAGGTTTGAACTTCCACTCTTTTCACACAACTTATCAACACGCTCACACACACACAATAAAAAGAGCGTAACAGCACACTCCTCACTTGTGTGTTCGAGTGTCTACACACACAGACACACACACAGACACGTTTGCATTCTAATCATCTGCTCTCAGTGTAAAGCTCCACTTCCAGCAGGAGGGGGCTGATGACACCTAGCAGGGGAGCAACAGCTCCAATTAGCAACCCTGGTGTCTACGTGTGAGCATGCGTGTGTGTGCGCGCGCGACTGTGTGTGATGACTTTCAGAATACATTGTTAACACTTGATTATCTTCCCATAGGATGCTCTTAGGGAGTGGGGGGAAAACTGTCTGATCTAATCAAAGTTGTAAAAAAAAAAAAAAAAGAGGAAGGAGGTCCCAGCGTGACTTAAAGCTCTCGATCTGTTTGCATTTATTCTCCATAATAACTGTTGGTTTGTTAGATGACATTTCACTGTAGACTCTAGAGAAAGTATAAAATAAATCCAGATGAAGTCTGGAAGTGTCGTGTTATGAAATACAATAAATGGCGATCTCTATTGTGATAAAAGTGACATTTCTGTGGATGAAATTAGTACCGTTTCTCTGTGTGTATATTGGAATGAAACGTCTTATTTAATTGTTGTAATATTATATCCAGCAACACAGCACTCTTTTACCGATGCCTAACATAGGTTGCTAAAAGTGTTGTATCAGAATAACTTTATAAGGTTATTTGAGCTTTTAGTCAGTTCTGCTGACTTAGTCATCTAAACGTAGATTGTTAATTTTGTAAAATGACCAGGGGAGAAAAAAGATCTGAATTATGAAATGTCATTGATGTCCATACCCGTGCTTTGGTACGGTTCTTGCGCTTCGGGACATCTTCCTCCATCTCGTCCACCTCCAGCTCATGAGGGAAATCCCCGACGAGCAGCTTCTACAGATGAGATACAGAGAGCGAGAGGTGACAGGTGGACTGTCAGACAGATTAGTTGGTGTACTTTTTTCCTTTCCTTGCCCTCTCAAGCATCTCAGTTTATCCATTTTCGCCTTATTCTGCATGGACCGATGGGTGGTCAAGTGTTTGCTTAATGCCACCGCAGGAACAAAAACCTTGAGAGCAGAACCATTAACACTAAATGTAGCCAAATGCGTCATCATTTCAGTGTAAGAAACTATTTGTTTCACAACCTCCTCAATCAAAGAAGTACACCTCGCAATTTAGCACTGCACCTTTGTAATTTAAGGGTCTCAAAAGAGCTACATTACAAAAAAGAATCAAGCAGCAGAAGCCACGATTTCCTGATTTTTAGTCCCTAACATTATAATGTAGCTGCAAGGCTACTGATTGCTATATTTTCCAAAATGCAACTTTCTTTTATGAGGCAGTACTCCTCGTGATGAATAAACTGAACTTGTGCGAAATCAGTGGACTACCACGTTGAGTCAAGAGGCTTTTAGCTTCATCTTAGTGTAGGAAAACACACACTTTATGTTGAAAGATGTTAATATGATTGTGGTTACTGCAAAAAGAATATACATAACACTCTGATCTCTGATCCTGAGTCGGAGAACGCCTGAAAATGATAGCAGTAAGTGTGCTGCGGATGATGAGCGTTGAAGTAATGCCTGCCTGGGTGAGTCTCGAGCTGGGCTGGAGTCAGGGGAAGCCCTGGATTAGAGGCCTTAAACACTACTCCAGCTCTCCAAGGGCCACCGTGAGGGCCATTCACTCAACTGCTGATTGATTAGCTGTCCATCTGAATTCAAGAGCAACTGCCTCCGGCTGGTGAAATACTCCGACCTGATGGGCATTAAGTTGTGCTCAGAAGTTACTGAGTGAAACTTGCTGTATGAAGGATGACAAAGAGCAAAGAGGTGGATTGACTTCCCTCAAATGTCCTTCAAATAGTTATTCGCAAGGTTGGTCTGTGAAACATGTGAGTGGAATCCCTGTAAAACATCGAGACTGGCTGCAGTGTAATCACACACAATCACAAGCACGAACACACTCGGTGCCAAGCGGGAGTTGTCAGAGCTGCGGGAGCCTGTGTCACTGCCAAAACACACACTCCAAGAGAGACAAAGGCGGAGACAGACAAAGAAACACAAACACAGAGGGTAATGCAGACAGATGAAAGAGATAGACAGCCTGACGTAGGAAGAAAACAACAAGAACAAGACAGAGAGAACAGCAAAGGACTGATGAGAGAGCGAGAGAGAAGGGAAGAAAGAGAAACAAGAGTCTCACCTGACACTCGCTCATTGGCTCTTCTTCCTTGGTTTCTACCTTCTTGTCCAGGGTTTCCCCGGCGAGCAGCGACTCCAACACGGGACCGTCTGGGATGCCCCCCTCCTTCTTTAGGGAGGCTTCATAGTCTAGAGAATGAGACAATTACAATCAGAAAACAGCGGAGATCTCACAGTCATGCTGACATGCTCAGTCGAGCTGACAGTGCCCCGAGGAAACGAAATTTGGCTGGTTCATGACGGCACGAGTACTTCATCTTCTGCAGCGTGCAGACGCTGAAGTGATCATTGGAAATTTGTCTAAAATATCACTTGAGTGTGTGTCGCTTGTGGTCGCCTCTCTTCGTGTAACCCACCTGCTGCAGAGTATAAGTGAAGGAGCAAAATATGCAAATTATTCTGACTTGAACTAATAATTTTGACGATATGTAAAAGTTTCTTTCAATTATGATACAAACACAAAGCTCAGTGATGACAAAGAGCCGTGAACAGAGCCCTGAGCCACGAGTCTTACAGTTATTTAACACTTAATGGCCCTTTCTATATTTTTCAAACCTTGAGGCTACATAAGGGGAATTAAAGGGGTAAATGGCATGTTCTGAGTTCACCATTAATAGCCAGCATAAATTTACAATTAGCAATATCCACCCCATGGATACGCAGATCTTGCAGTTTTGTCAATAGCGAAAGTTATTAAAAATGGCTCCTTAATTACCGATCTTAAACTCGATCGGTACAAGCCGCGGGTCTTCCAGGATGTTTAGCCGTCTCTTCTTGCGCCAGCAGCGAGCGGGATATGTGTACAACTGACCTGGGGCATGACCTGGAACACAGAGGAATACACAGCTCAGTTATAGGACACCACGATTCATACATGCATTAGCGCAAGAACAAAACTGGATGATTAGGTAAATTATAGACAGTCTGATGTGGTAGAATCCAGTCCATCCTGCAGGTGGCACTATTGGAAAAGTCAAATATCATCCTCTGGGGACCATGAACGTCTGTAAAAATGTTTAGTTTCATCTATCAGATAGTTGATGAGATATCTGGACGTTAAAATGGCTAAAGTATGATATGATGAATGCTTAATGTGTCATTATTAATATGTTTTTTAAACTACTTTTTGTTTATTTTGTAAAGTTTTATAGGATTGTAGTTGCTGATGAATAATCTGCCGTTAAAACATGACTGAATTTAACCAAATAGAAATAAACCTTAAGTCTTAAAACATATAGAATATGAATCAATTCAATCTTTCAGTTCAATATTATTCTATCAAATCAAGACAACTAAAAACTGACAAACCAACAAACAAAAGAATCATACTGGCAGACACCAGGCAAAGACTGCAAACTCAAATTGTCAATACGCATTCACACACACACTCACACACACACATAAATGCATTCTCTCTGGAATAGTTGGTGCCAGCGGCGTATCATTGCCTACAGGGGTGTCTGATTCCTTGCCAAAATACACTGATGTTACAGAGAAAGAGAAAGCGATGAGGAAACACCCTTTGGGGAAAGTTAAAAAAAAAAAGAAAAAAAGGAAAAGAAAGTTGAAGTGTGAAAGGTAGGAGGCCTGGAAATGAGGAGGAGGAGAGAGGAAGGAAAAGAGAGACACAAAACAAGCAGAGCGGAGGAAGGAAGGAAGCCGCGGGACAAATGACTGGAGAGAATAATTTGTGTAGCACAACAGCTGGCAAACACGACGCACACACCAACAAAGAAGAGTCCTCTGGAGTGCTACTCAAGCTCCAGCCAGCCACTTGCCACTTTATTCTGCCCAGGTCAAACACACACACACACACACACACACACACACACACACACACACACACACACACACACACACACACACACACACACACACACAGACACACACCTGGTCCACGGTGGTTCTTCTCCATCCAGATGTAACAGTTGCTCTGGGCCACGCCGGTCTGGGAGTCCAGGAAGGGGAGACGCATGGAGCGCTCAGCACACAGGCGGGCATTGTAGCTGCGACAGTGTTCAATGGCCTCCTTATAGAACTCCTCACCAAGACTGAGAGAGAAAAGGGAGGAAGAGGAGGAGGAGGAGGAGCAATAGATAGAGGGAAGGCGTGAGGGGGTCAAAGGTCAAGGGCAAGAAGGGGAGTACGGTCTAATATTAGCAGGGCAACAGGATGGCAGAAGCTCAGCATGAGCGTGTGTGTTTAAGTGTGTATGTGAGTGAAAAGATGAAGGCTTTCGAGTGGACTTTCATGGACAGGTGTAGGGCATATTTTTATGTGCATGTGTGTGTGCTTCAAGCTGTGTGTGCATGTGTGTAAGTCAAAAGGGGCAGTGAGTGGACAGTCATGGGCCGTTACGGTGTGTGTGCTTGAGTGTGTGTGTGCAAGGCGAGCTGTGGAGATGCACAGTCCTATTAACCTGGGTCACAGCAGATGAGCTGGCAACTACACACTGTTCAAACCACACACGCTAACACACACACACACACACACACTCACACACTCGCAGTACAGTAACACTTTTCCTCTCACTGTGAGGACAATCTATGCACCGTATCATCTCACCTGTGCAAGTGTGAGTTTGATTACCATTCAGCGTAATGTTCGTCTCTTTGTCTCCCCCCTCTCACCCTCCTTCCCTCCCCCCTTCCACCACCCTCCCTCTTTCTCCCCTCTCCCATCCCTCATCCTCCCTCTTACCTGTTCTTGATGACTGCACCTCCAGATTGCCTGTAGGGAGAAGGAGAAGAAGAAAACAATAGATGTGTGGTGAGTCACTCCTCCACTCCACCCACTCCATCCTTTAAAATCTCTCTGTCACTCTTTCACTCATTTCTTATTCTTCCTGTTTTTGTTTTTTTTTGTCGCATGTTTAACTTTCATACTCTGCTACACTTTCCTTTCATTTTGTTAATTTTCATCCCTCTTTGCACTTCCCTCTCCTCTCTTTGTCTCTCTCCTGTTAATCACTCCTCTCTAGTGTCTTCCTGCTGAGTGCAGACATCAAGGTCACTCTGCTACACAGACGGTAGATACAGGACACACAAAACTACAGCAATACACACACACGCACACACACACACACATGCAGAGCTACAGTGCTGGGCCATCACAAAAACAGTGCAGTGATTCGTTCTGTAAAGCTGTTCAAACGTGTTACTGATTAATTGATTGGCTTAATTTTGCAGGAGCGCTCATGGTCTGTGGACTTGTCATCAAAATCTGGTTGCAATTGCACAATGTGTTTATGGATTATTGCACTCCTATAACTCACAATAGACGGAATCAATGCAGCAGGACTAGAGATACTTTTACGTTTTTTATTCCATTTATTCTACTTCTTTGTCAAAATATGGTGCCTACATTACCCACAATGCAATAATGCACACATCTCCCACCGTTAAATAGGCTACAGTTATCCCCTGATGAAGAAGACCACAAGCCTGCGTCTGGCAATAAACCTGATCACATTAACAATTCAGCTGAAGTTTTAATGCTTTGAAAACAAGCTACATCTAAAAATAATGACAGAAAAAAAATGTAATTGTGTATCAAAAACGAAGTAAAAACTTTTTCTAGGGGCGTGTGCATTATGTGCCAAATTTGGTAAACATTAGGTTAGGTTATAGTTAGGATTAGACCCATGCAAAGTGATGGATTAGTCTTGATCCAAGGAATCCAGGAGAGACCAAATTAGTTTTTACAGGCATAAAATGCCTGAAAACATAATTTCTTTTTAAATGAAGAATAATCACATATTAAAACTATCTGCACCAAAATCTAATCAGCTCCCTCTTTGCCCAAGGCGTGAATTTCTGCCAAATTTAACTGAAATCCGTTGAGTTACAGTTAAATAGTTTTTGAGATATCTGCTAATTAACAGACAAAAAGCTAACTTCACAAGACTGAAAGCTTCCTCGGCTGAGGTCATTACTGAAACCAGCCGCAACAACACACAAACAAAACAGATCATCATCTTTGAGTCGAGTAAAAGGTTTGAAAAATGTGACTTTTAGACCACACACTCAAACAAACAAACAGTGTCCTCCGAATGGATTTGGGTCTTGTGACGTAGTCCTGGTTGTAAATAAGGATGAATTTAACTCCACCATCAGACCCAGCAGATGCTGGTGAGGTCTGACAGCTTGTGCACGGCATCTTCAAAACCTCCTAAACCAGTTCTCCAACCTCTCGGGCCATTTCTGGACGTGTGACATTTAAAAGATGTGATTGGGGCGTCAATATGTGGGGCATGCTGTGCTTGTGTCCGTTAATGTGTCGTTGGGAATAAGCAGCTCGCCTTCTGCTGAAGAGAATATGTTTCTGTACAGCTCAGCGCCTGCTGTCGGCTATGTGTGTGACCATTAGAGTATTTTATGGCCTTGTTGGTGGTGCGTCACCAGAAATCTTTCCTCACCTCGTTTCACTTTGCTTTAGTGCCGTGCCGGTGATCCTCCTCGTGGTTTACAATAAACATGTGATGGAGCAGGATGGAGGCCTGCCTGTCCAAAAACTAGCAGCTTACATCTACACAGCCAGTCAGATAGGTCTACTGCTCACCTATTATGAGGCATTGCGGATAAAAATGCTTGAATTTGGTACCTGCAGACGCCTGGTCGAAGCAGAAAGACATAAGTATACCTGCTGTTTGCGTATAAATAGTCATGAAGAGGGAGGATAAACACTCACACACTCTGTGAGGTGCCCAAACACTCAGATAGATTCTGAAAACACAGGTCCAGAAAACCTTACTAACATGCTGCTTTCTAAAATATTAAGAGGAGCACGGTGAATAAAAGACTCGGACTTCAAGGCTGCACTAGTGACCAAACTGAAATACCAGAGAGAAAGGGGGAAAAAAGAAAACATTCAAAATGTAAAACAGCTCACCCCTGAGCACCCCATCCACCTCCTCCCTCTCCCCTCAGCTCCCCTCTCACTTCAAACCCACTCCCTTCCATCCCTCCATCACCTCCATCCATTCCTCTCTCCTTCCTCTGCCTTTAGAGGTACAGGAATATGTCTGGTCCCCTTTCGATAATAAGTTGACAGCTGTAGAAAATGGCTTCTTTCAATTTGGGTGCTCCCAATCTCATTATATTGTGATAGGAGAGCTGCATGACTGTTTGCCTGTTTGGAGGCTCGTACAGAGAGAAGAGCCGAAGCACTCGAAGTGGAGGATGAGGGCGAGATACACAAAGAGAAAGTTGGGAGAAGACAGTTGAAGAGAAGAGATGAGGAGGAATGAGGTGGGCAGAGGAGGAACGAGAAGGAGAAAGAAGAAAGTGACATCCACGGAGAGAGAGAGAGGCAGAAATACAGTATAGAGAGACTGAGAGGGAAGAAGGGTGAGGAGAGAAAGGGGCAAAAAGTGAGACAGAGAGGGTCGGACAAAGAAGTAGAGAGCTCTGCAGTAATAAAGCGGGATGACCTGTGAAAAGACTTCATCTTTTAGCTCTCTGTCGTTTAAAACGAGGCCGCAAAAACATTTTCTCTGGACCATGAAACCCCTAATACAGCTGCAAATAGCTATCAGAGCAAATCAGACTCTCGACACCAAAATGTAAAATAATAATCTTCAGCTCTTAGATTTGATTCAGAAATCACATCGAGGGGGTGGCAACAGTGGAAAGAGTGTGATCGGCAAACATTCGCTCAAACGCTGCCAGTCATTGTGCTGCCTATTGAATCACAAAGAAATAAACCTATTCTTGATTCAGCACGCCTCTGCCTCATGGACCTGCACGTGGAACGCAGAGTTGTTTTAATATTAGCAGCTAGCAGCCAGATTGCATCAATAGCCATGTGTGCTGTCAAAATGTGAAGCTAAATGCTGATAAATGTGGCTTAAGGAATAGTTCAACATAGTTGTAAATATAATTTGCCTCTTTGCTGAGAGTTAATTAGCTTAGCTTAGCACAAAGACTGAAAACATAAGGAAACAGCTAGCCTGGCGCTGTCTAAAGGTGCCAATATAGTCTTCCTTGAAGCACCTCTAATGCTTGCAAAGTAAGTGTTTTCGTCCAGTGCCAGGCCTAGCTGTGTCCCCCTACTTTTAATTTTTGTGCTAAGATATGCTAAGCTAACAACCTCCTGGCTCAGATTTACTGTACACATATCAGAGAGGTATAACTCTTCTTATGTAACTCTCAGCAAGAAAGAGAATAAGGGTAATTCCCAACAGGCCGGAGCCATGAGAGGTCCTAAGAGGGCTTTGCCCCCTCTGTTTAAGCTGTGTGTATATAGAAGAAATATCAAAACTATTGGCTGAGATACATGTGACTAACGCTTCGCTGTTGTTTCAGAACAATGGACGCTGTTTGTGGTGTGTAGGCGACGGGGAAAGTGAGGGGACAGTCAACAAGAGAGAGAGAGAGAGAGAGAGAGAGAGAGAGAGAGAGAGAGAGAGAGAGAGCTGCAAGCTGCAAACAGCTGTTTCCACGCATCCCCCCTGCTGATTCTGACAATCATTCAGAAATTCAAAAAATATTTAGCGCTCTGCTGCTGATACGTTTATATGTGAGCGCTCTGATTAATAAATGCATTCTTTGATTTGGAAACAGCCTTATGTTGTTATTGTTAAGCCTTTTCTGAAACTGAAATTGCCCCCTTGCAATTTTTAACAACCCCCCTCAGTTACTTCATCCTGGCGCCGGGCCACATTCACAAAAAACAATTTTTTTTTAACATAGACAAGGATGAAAGGCTCGTATATGTGTTACACAGAGGATTTTCCTCCCTGTAGAGGGGGAACTCTCACAGTTCTGGCCTGTGGCCACAGTGGGTCCTTTCAACCAGGCAGTTGCTGAAAAACACTGACCACAGGGCGAAGCGCAGAGAAACCAAACTGCCCATCATCGAACCACACAACCAATGATTTAAAGCTGAAACCTAATTCTGCACACACACACACACACATACACATTAACTGTGGGCACCTCATTCAACATGAAAACCAATTCTACAATTGGAGCAATCATTTTCATTTTTGTAATATTTTCAACATTTATCTCTATTCCAGGTTTAACCCAGCTACATTTTTACACTAATGGACGTACAACAGACTCGCGAGTGCAGAGAGAAATACAAGCAGCTTGTGGAATTAACTGGCACACTGCCAGCTCTCTGACAAACTGAAACTGACTACCAAAAATGTCCAGGCAGACATGACGGAAATGACAATCACACACACAGGCCTGCGCTGTGCAAGGGCACCAAAACAACCACAGAGGACACCTGTACACATGCATGCATACACACACAGAGAAACATGCAGCCAAATAATGCACATGACACTACAACATGCATGCACATACAGTATAGACCATGCTGTAAAGCTGAAACACAGACATACACGCACCAAATGAAGAAAGGGGATGAAAGTGCCTGGAGCATGAAGTGTAAGTGTGCGTGCGTGTGTGTGTCTGTGTGTGTGTGTGTGTGTGTGTGTGTGTGTGTGTGTGTGAATCTAAACCCACATTGAGCTGTCTGCCTCAGCCTGCACTAAGCAAACAGCAGGGAGGGAGAGGCCTCCATGAAAACACTGAAGAAACTGGGAACACTGGGAGCACACACACACACACACACACACACACACACACACACACACACACACAGATATGCGCGCTCCTGCCAGGCAATAGATGTACAGCGTTCCTAAAAAGCACAGCCACCCTGCCAGGTCCATGCTATTGTCTGAATCTCTGGGTGATCCTTCAAATCCCATCCAGAGGAAGAGGTCCACTTCAGCACTCAGTCCAGTGTTGTGTCCACACAGCTAAAACAGCTAAAAAAAAAAAGAAAAAACGCACACACACACACACACACACACACACACACACACACACACATTGCCAGCAGCATTTTCTGGTTTCGGTGCAATTAACCACTCCAATTAGCTGGTTCCCCAACCAATAGAGAAACAGAGGGCTCCCCCTAGAGGTGAAATTACCTCATTGGAAAAGCTGATACGAAATATGAGGAAATCATAAAAATGAGTACACAATTACAACAAAAAAAATGTCAATGCCAACAAAGGATTTCATTTCAATGGTGGTTTCCAACTGGGTGAAATGAGGTAATTAAACTGGAAGAAAATGAAATAGTCCACATGTAAATGGCTTTATGAGGGCTGAGGGCAGATTGTATGGGAGTGATTTGCACTTCAGATTTGTTAGCAAATGTTGTCGAGACCATGGCTGTTAGCTGTGTGTGTGTGTGTGTGTGTGTGTGTGTGTGTGTGTGTGTGTGTGTGTGTGTGTGTGTGTGTGTGTGTGTGTGTGTGTGTGTGTGTTAGCTTTAAGCCTGTAAAAACACTTGTGCCTACATACTCAAGGCTGTACACCTGGTCCACACACCTGTCTCATCCACCATTGTCCATCTGTGCAGTTACTCACACACACACACACATTGGTGTTGTGTGGACTACAGAGCTTTGTGTTTGTGTGTGTTAGTGTGTGTGTGTGTGTGTGTGTGTGTGTGTGTGTTAGTGTGTTAGTGTGTGTGTATGTGTGTGTTTGGTGGAGAACTAATATCAGGCGGCCTACTACTGTACTGTTCGTCCCCTCCCCCAGCCCCAAACCAGCCCTGCCATGGCTGAACTCAACAGATTAAACTATGCAATATCACCCTTACCAATTCACCCCTCCTCCTCCTCCTCCTCCTCCTCCTCCTCCTCCTCCTCCCTTCACCTCCCCCCATCCTCACCACCCTCAATTCAATTTCTTCTCTTTCTCCCTCTCTCTCTCTCTCTCTCTCTCTCAGTGAAATGATTTGTCTTTTTTCTCTCTTCTTCCAATCTGTGTGTGCACGTGCGCGTGAACACATTTTCCTGTTCTTCTGAAGATTGCTAGGCTGCAGTGGCAGAGATATATATATTTATATATTTATGCTGGAGTACTAAAATATATGGGGGAAGGCTGCACACGCACACACACACACACACACACACACACATATATATCTACACACACATGCACACTGATGCAGTAGCAAGAAGATGTAGTTCTGCAATATAAAGGAGGAACCCTTAAGACACACACACACACACACACACACACTAATGCTCCTGTGTGAGTTAAGGTAAACAGGTACAGACAAACCTTTGTGTTTGTGTGTGTGTAGTGACAGAGTGCATGTCGGTCACAAAGACAAAGAGGCCGCGCAAACGGTTTGACAGTGACAGACAGACAGATGGACAGACAGGACTGTGTGTGTGTGTGTGTGTGTGTGTGTGGCTGCCACACTACCAGCTGGAAAACGTCAGTTTCCTCGAATTGCTGTCACAGCACCGCATCTCTGCATGTGTGTATATGTGCGTGTGTGTGTGTGTGTGTGTGTGTGTGTTCGTGTGTGTATCTGCAACTGACTGTTTGCATATTTGAACATGACGATGATCTGACAGACAGAAAGGCAGAGTGAGGAAGGTAGGCAGAGGCATCGCCATGCAACACATCGTGTCGTTTCTGTCAGAACTTTGTGTCACCTGCTAGGTGTGATTTTAATGAAGAGTTAGGTTTCATTTCCTCTGTGTGTGTGTGTATGTGTGTGAGTCTCATTGTCCACTGGGTGTGGTTATCCTGGAGTCACTATAAAACTGAATCACAGGCCTTTCCCTGTGTGTATGTGTGAATTCCAGTTTTTGCCTACATATGCATGCACGCTCACATGAGTGCGTACCTATTTATGCATGCTGACTCTTTGTGTTTGTGTGTGCATGCATTCCTGGCCTATGTGTGTGTGTGTGTGTGTCTGTGTGTGTGTGTGTGTGGGTGTGTGTATATAGCCCATAGCTAGCTGCAGTGTGTATTGAGGGCAGTACATCAGGGTAAGGCAATCTGCCTCTGAACAGCTCCTTCAGGTGAGATTTATCACCACTGCACTTGGCCTCTTATTATGGCGATGGATTCCCTACCTCTGTATGGGGGTGTGCATGTGTGAGTGCATGTTAGTGTGTGTGTGTTTTCTTAGTCCACCCCCCCCCCAGGTCTGCATCCTTATTAAAGTGCTGCAGAGGGAAGAAGACGTTGGTTTGTGTTGACTCCACCCTTGACAACTCGTGATAGGGATCCACTGGACACGCACAAACAAGGGGAATAATATAAATGAGGAATGACAGGAGAGACGAGGGATTTTGGGGGTTTTTTCTCTCCTTCTCCCACCACGCCTTTTGCATTTTGGACTACAAGTTGCAACCAAAGAAAACTACAAATTCCAAATTTCCTGCCTGGAAGTCACACAAGGTCCCAAAGCAGTGGAGCTGACTGACAGTCAGTTAGGTAGCACTGGAGAAATAGGTCATAGAGCTAAAAATACTTATCTATGTCTCTCTCTTTCTCTCAGTCTCTCTCTATCCTGTCTTCTGAAAAATAAAAAAAAAGACAAAGTAAAACAGATAGAAAGTCCAAATGAGGCGATGATGAAAGGAATAACTAGAAAAAAGAAACACCCTTAAAAACATCAGACCCCAGGCCTACTCCCATACGAATAAAGCAAGAAAGGGAATGAGAGAGTGCAACTGTGCTTGTGCATGTGTGTGTATGTATATGTGTTTGTGTGTGTGTGTGTGTGTGTGTGTGTGTGTGTGTGTGTGTGTGTGTGTGTGTGTGTGTTTCCATCCACGCGGGGTGATGCCGCACAAATGAGCGAGTGAGGGAATGAAAGGGAGAGACTGAAAGAGAAAGAAAGATCTAGAAATGGATGCTCAGACTGTGGTTTCAACCATCACGTGGGGCTGTTTGCACACAGAGCCGGTTATTACATGGAACTCATTTAGCTCGGCTCAGTCAGGCAGGGCAGAAATAATATCATATAGGCCCTGCCACGACTGCTGCCAATACCACAGCACACTATTATCTACATCCCCCCCAACACACACACACACAAACCAGCACAAAGAAGAAGTAATATTGCTGAAATTTATATGCCACATCAGCCGCCATTCTGACAAAATCAAACACCTGCGCCTTTGGAATGATTGTGGTGAAGTCAAATTCTTGCTTTTAATTGAATTTAATTGCTCAAATGTTTTGATTTTGAAGGATTTTATCATCTATTTCATAAACAGGGAACATCAGAAGTGAATGCAACCATTTGGAGGTAGGATCTTCATCTCCTCTTTGTAGCCAACGTAACACACAAAGGGAAAGATTGTATAATTTGTTAAGAACAGTGGACTATAAACACTTTCTGCCAGTAGATAGTCCAAATCTACACTAAATCCCTCTGAAGCAACTCTTAGGAATAAGCTATCCAACAAGCTTTAAGGGGATCTGAGAAAATGCATACAGAATATTTCCTTCAGTACTTTTTTTGCTGAATATTAAAGTGGTGACATGCCTTGATTCAAAATGTACCAAGAGGAGCCATGGTGGAGGTTGGGGGAGTTGGAAGGAGGTGGAGGGGGTGAGTATAAGCAACTTGGAGGACTCAAATGGTTTGAGGCTGAAAAAGAAGGAAAATGGGAAAAAAAGAAAGAGAGAGAGAGAGAGAGAGGCGAGGGAGACAGAGAGGAAATGGCTGAACAAAAGGGAGATGGCGAGAGAAAGAGTGATGGATGGAGAAAGTGATGAAGAAGGAGGGAGGGAACGTGGGAGACAGAGGGAGAAGCAAGGGGTGATGGGAGGACAGGGAGACAGAAATAAGGAGGGGGAGAGAGACGGAGAAGAGGAAGAGAGATTAAACTAGTCTCTAATCCAGCAGAGAGATAGACAGGAGAGAGGGATGGTAGGGAAATGACCAGTAGATTGGAGCTAGCAGCTCTCCTCCACTGATTCGCCTTCACACACAAATGAACCCTACACTGTACTTCCACACACACACACACACACATGGCTATCACACTGCATTATACACAGCAAGTCTTGGCTGGGTGGTGAGCAGGAATTGTAACTGCTTCCCACAGAATTTACATCCACTGAATTAATTACATTTATTGCTGAGATTCTACAAACTTTAAAGACATTTAGGGACACAACAGGCACTGTCTCCGGCGCACAGCCAGCCACCCTATTAGGGACCAACACTGAACCCAAATTTTTTGCTAGCTGTTTGGCCCATTTTACTGGATAGGCCTCTAATTTGTAAGCCCTCTAATAGCAAGTTTGTTTGTAGACATGCTAATTACCAGGGCTTGTTTAAAAGCCGATCGCAGTGCGGTAACTGGAACGTAGTTAAACCCACACTGCGTAACGATGGCATTTATACAGTTGGTGAGATGTTAAAGGCAGCGTTGATTGCTGTGGCCTTGTGTAATAAATACATTCAGCTTTATTATTGCTCATAGAGTCAGATGCTGTAGTGAAACAGTGTGCCAGCATCCCTGCAGCTCACAATCTGGCTTGCAACTTCACTGCTTTGTTCAACATCTTCTTTTTTTTTCCTCTTTTGTGTAACTTTAAGCACTTAAAATCAATGGAAGAGCACCATTGATAATTGGACACTAGTTCATTAGTTACTGGCCCCTGAGCCTCTTGTTTTAATCATTTATCTGCTGCTCATTTTACCCAGTCCTAGTCTCTTCCTGCTGCCACAACCTTGTCTTCCCCCTCCTGTCCTGGTACCACATTGGTATATATATTCCATGCAAATCAGTCGATTTAATCCCCTTGACATGGTGTCAGTGAGGGCCTCTGGGAGCAATCTGGCCACACTTTGGCTCTGCTTGGATGAGCATCCCAAAGAGGAGAGGAGTAAGAGGAGAGGAGAGGAGAGGAGAGGAGAGGAGAGGAGAGGAGAGGAGGAGCTCAAAGGTCCCACGTTACAGCCTCCATCCAGTTCACCTGTCCACTCCTGTTCATCATCTTAACATTACTCATTAGATCATGTAATTAAACCTTGGAATTATCAGCATTACATCTTTATGTTCCTGTTATTGAGGTGTGTGCTTTTCTATGAGTGTGGCCAAAACACTAAAATAGCATCACAGTCAATCAGGGCAGCACACAGTTGCTCAATCAGTACCATTCTAGTTTCCTCTCGCCTGTGAAGTGCTCTTCATAGCAGGCACGTACAGGCCAGTCGTTCATGGATTTGCACGAAATGTCGCCTGTGTCTGCATCTCAGAGAGGCTGACAGACAGACAGAAAGACAGGCAGGCAGGCAGGCAGGCAGTCTATATCCCACATCCCAGCTCAGGTGAAACCTGTGCAGCATCCGATGGTGCGCCCATGTTTTTTGTTTTTTTTGCACACAGGTCCATGACTTTTCTTTGTTTCAAACATGCCTAAGCTGGATCTTTTGTGTGCTCAAACACTCCTCGCTTGTATGTTTTTATTGGACCTATTGTGAGGTTTTGGCTAGATCTCTATAAGTACCCGCTGACAGACGCACATCAGCCACCTTTTTGGCCGGGAGCCCAGGCGGGCAGCAGGCGTCTGCATTCCGGTGAAACCAGTCTCAGAAAAACAAACAAAAAAAAACCCCCCCCCCAAAAAAAACCTGCACAAAGAGGATCATTACAGGAGAAACATCACGGGGAATCTACCCGTTTAAAGAGCCATAAATACCCGTCAAGATGCACGTTAAGTGTAAAACGCCAGATAGCAATTTAGATTTTATTATAGGCTTTATTATAGGCGCAAAGCAAGTCTCGGAGTTGAAGCCGTGCACCAGCGTATTTACCTCAGCCTATATATTATATCCGAGTGGTCCGGCACTGAAGGTAACGCTGCAGCCTAAAAGCAGTGAGCTTCATACTTCTTACCTGTTTACCCCCCTCTCTCTGTCCACAAAAAAATGTGCGCACAGGTACTGTAAAGCCATCTAAGCTGCCTGCCTCCCGGCCAGCCTGCCGCTCCAGCCTGGCTTTGACCGTGATCTTGGCTGGCTACACTGGCAAGGGACATACCGGGTCACCCAAATCTACCTCCAGCATTCCTCCATATCCCTGCACACACGCTGCTGTTGGCTCAGGGAAATGATATGAATTGCATCGGAGCGCACAATAATCCCCTCATGCCATAAAAACAGGACCCCCCCTCCTCCACTCTCTTCCGTCAGCTTCAAATATAACTTTTCTTTAGGGCTGATCCCGCTGACATTATCTCCATCTCTGCTGTATGCACTGCATGTATAGATGTGTTGGTAATCATGCTGAGAAATATCTGGGAATTCAAGGGTCTGAAATTGCACTGACAGCATGCACAAATACAAAAAAAGCGCAAAACGCTCAGGAAATGTGTTGTACTTACGATTTGAGGGGGTTCTGTACCGCTGTGGCCATTTTGATATAGTATGATAGAATGCAACACTGCAGAGCCCGGTATTGTACATGTAATGTAGCAGCTATTTCAATTTCATTCATTCTCTGGGGCTGCGGCTGGAGCGAGCAGCCAATGGGAGGAGGGAGCGCTCTGTGACAGCTTTGGGGAAGTGTAGTTTTTTAACCCATGTCAACATGAGACATAACGAGGAGGAGCGCACTACAAATACCAGCGGGGGTAGCGGTTTAAGTAGACCACAGTCCCGCCTCGGACTTGTAAAGGCAAAGCCATCCCCCAGTTCCGAATTTATATTTAAAAAAAAAAAAAAAAAAAAAAAAACGTCTACAGTTATGTCAAGGTTGGGTTGCAGGGCTGTCTGTCAGTCTGAGGATGCCGGCTGCTCTTGTGCATTGTTGTCTTGTGTGGATGATGAGGGTGGGCTTGAATCTGTGCTGGTTAGTCCTAAAATTGCATCAGATAGTAGTGGCAACTTGATGGATAGATTTCACGCTGTAGGCTGGTTTTAAAGAGAGAATAATGTGAAGAAATCATTTATATTTATTATTTAGTGCAGGGACAGCAGGTGGATATGGATGTAAATCGAGTGACACCTTCACTGTGTGCTCCTTATAGAAAACAAGGAGCATAAAAGAACACAAAAACAATTATATTTTCATAAAAACATTACAGAATTTCCCTGAAACACGCAAAGGTGGTCAACTTTACTCTCCTAATGAAAAACTGGATAATATTTAGATTAGATTACAGGCTATTACCCCTCATGACAAGTTTATATGATCTATTTTAGGGTAAATTAAGAGCCGTTGTGTCTACATAACCTTACATTAGTGTTGATGGGGCCCGTAGTTAATCTTATATTATCTATGCTAGGTAGCCGCGCACTGAGCAGCTTTAATTATTCATTAATCAGGGGCGATGGGTTGGGAGTAGGCCTATAATTGATTCTTTCAGACATTTGTCTCTCATGGTTGAGCCCGGAGTAATGCAAGGACCCTCTCCAATGCTCCTCATTCCCTTCCACCCTTTATTCCTTCCTACCTCAATTCCTTCCCATCTGCTTTCCAAAGCTGCTTACATACTTTTGTATCATTATTTTACATGCAATTGGATGCTTAATTCCAGAGACTTATGCTTATTTAAGCATTAAGGAAGGAAGGAAGGAAGGAAGGAAGGAAGGAAGGAAGGGAGGAAGGAAGGAGCTCAGACAGGACAGTCAGAGCAGCAATGCTGGAATTTCTTTCTCCATGTCATGTTAGCAGCAGTGGCGCCGCTCTGAAGCCATTCAGTGACATGTGATATTTATAGATCTGTGCTAACAAATATTTAATGAACATTAGCAAGCAGCTCTAACATGGCAGCACTGCTCCAATAAAACACTCTCTGCCGGTTCAATGGAAATGGGAATGAGTTGTAAAATAGGTATATTTTTCAGCTCTGCGTGGTGGAACAAATACATGAAATTGAATTTTGTTTGCTTTGCATGATTGCTCTGAGCTTTAAAAACCTGCAGCAGGATACACAGTGAATTTATGGCTCTGTGAGTTCATCATCTCTTCTCATTTTTATGCTTTCCTATCCTCTGATTTCAGAAGTTTGTTGAATGACAGGTCGTGTGTGTTATTCTACGTTTTGGCCACAGGGTGGCGCTGATGCATCGCTCAAACCAAACCGTACATACACAATGCGTCCTTACGTCACCGCCTACGTGCTTTACCCTGGCTCCCCCCTCAGCGTGCAGCCGTACACGCGCTGATGTTGTGATGCTGACAGACTG
The DNA here is from genome assembly GCA_946959425.1 of Argyrosomus regius. NCBI lineage: Eukaryota > Metazoa > Chordata > Actinopteri > Sciaenidae > Argyrosomus > Argyrosomus regius. Next base: position 24,225,245 of record OX336889.1, on the reverse strand, counting down.
AGCAGGGAGTCATGTTGAACTTTCGCTTTGCCTTTTCCGCCGTCACAAACATGCTGTGAGCGATTCAACAACGATGTCCGACATACTGATGATGGAAATGGAGAGCGTATCGATCAGCGGTCCGGTGAAGGCGGAGGAGCGTCCGGCGGAGGGCGCCGCGAGCTTCCTGTTGGTGGACGAACAAGAAAACCTGCAGGTAAAGTTAGCTAACGTCAGCTAGCACGTAGCTGCTAAGCTAAGAGGAAAACACACTTTGTGACGAAGGCACTGATGCTAACAGCCAACAGCTAACAGCTAGCTCACTAAACTCAGTGCTGTGTTGTTGTTTTCAACTCAAAGTCAGCTCGTGACACGTTTATGTTGATAACGCGACACGGGAACGAGAACAGCTTTTACCCGTGACGTTCATGTAGACATGTTTCAGCTAACAAGGGCTCATGGCTCCTGAAAGGACTACAAAATAAAGGCATGAGCTATAACCGAGGAAGACAGAGCAGTACGCGGACTATTCGTTGGGAAAGTCCCTGATGAGTCATGCAGCTCAGCTGACCCGCACGGAGCTACCCTCTCCCTGTATTGTTGTTGTTCCTGTTCCTGTACAAAGCGCAGAAGATAATAATTATTCAAGCTCATCAGATTAGTCTGAGCAGCACACTGTTAATGAACACACCCTTCAGTTTGTTCTGGCCTCAGTGTAAATAGTCTCAAAGATGATATAACACAGTTTCATGTCATCCATTCACACAGACAACAGAAATGGTAAATGGCATGTATTTATACTTTGTACTTATATAGTACATATCATATATGCACATATCTCATTCACACACATTCATACACTGGTGGCACAGCCTTCAGGAGTAATTTGGGGTTCAGTATCTTGACATGCAGACTGGAGGGGATCGAACCACCGATCATCATTATTAGATTAGCTCTACCTCCGAGCCACAGCCGCCCCAATTCATTCTCATCATCCATTCACACAAACTCAGTAAGATTTTCCCTTCAATGAAGTCAGCAGGTATGTCCACAAACGACTCCCCGTGTTCTCCCTCCAGGTCCGAGATGAGTCCGACTTCGTGGACAGACTCTGCTGCGGGGACGTGGCGGGAGTCAAGGTGCTCTCCATCTTCGGCAACACCGGCGACGGCAAGTCCCACACCCTCAACCACATCCTATTCGGTGGCAAGAGCATGTTCTACACCTCCAAGTCCCCCAGCTCCTGTACGGTGGGAGTGTGGGCGGCGTATGACCCTACACTCAGCCTGGTCGCCCTGGATACTGAGGGCCTGTTGGGGGCTGCAGCCAATCAGAACCAGAGGATGAGGCTGCTGCTAAAGGTGAGTTTTAGTGGTCGCTCGTTTGTTTTTGTTGGATTAACTGTTCACACAAAATAGTTTTGGCGTCACCATGACTTTGTTCTCAGACACCATACATTTCTTAATAGATCCACTATAGTATCTTGGGAGCTTCAGGTCCAGCTCAGTGTTGCTCCAGGGTCATGTGATGCTGGCTGTATCGGTACACAGGTGTGAGAGGGGTATGGACACACGTCATGTGTGTGTCTCTGTGCAGTTAGTTTGCTGGTAAAATGATGATGACAAGATGTGAATTTTAGCAGGTACTGTGTGTTCAACAAAACAGTGTATTCTCTTAATTACCTTATTATTTCTACCTTAGTCCTGTTCTCTAGGTAAAGTTAAACTTTTGTGTTCTATGTTTTCCAGGTATTGGCGGTGTCTGATATAGTCGTCTATCGTACGCGGGCAGAGCGCCTCCACAACGATATGTTCGTTTTCCTGAGCAGCGCCTCGGGAGCCTACCTGAAGCACTTCACCCCGGAGCTCAGGGACCTCTCCAGCCGATGTGGTCTAGACGTGCCCCTCTCTTCTCTCGGGCCTGCCATTATCGTGTTCCAGGAGACGACGCACACCCAGTTGCTCGGTCACGGTAGGAGAGGGAAATATATTTTCGTGGCTTATAATTTTTTGTTCTGTGGCTCTGTCCAACTAAAATTTCTTTTCCTGTCCCTTGTAGATTCTAAGGTGACTGGCCATGCTGACACGCTGCTCCAGAAGCGTTTTCACGACCTGGGCTTGGGGACGGAGGCCTTCAGCTCGGTGCAGTATGTAGGCACCCAGACCATCACACCTCCCACTGACTACAACAAGCTGCTGGAGGCCGTCAGGCAGCAAGTGAAGAACACTCACACACGCTCCCCCAGACAGCCGGGGATAGTGTTTCGTGCTCTGGAAGTAAGCAGTGGATCATATTTAGAGAAAACAGAGAGATGAAGGCAAGGCAAGGCAAGGCAGTTTTATTTATATAGCGCATTTCATACCAAGAGGCAACTCAATGTGCTTTACATACTAACAGAGCATTTAAAAAGAACAAATTAAAACAAACAGTTAAAAGCAAGAACAAAGAAAAAGAAAAATTAAAAAGAAAAGTATATTATATATATTAAAACAATTTAGAGGACTTACAGTGCAAATCCAAGATATAGATTAAAAGGGCTCAGCCATAAGCACATGAAAAGAGAAATGTTTTTAACCTGGATTTAAAAGTGCTTACAGTTGGGGCTGATTTGAGTTCTGCTGGAAGTTTGTTCCAGTTGTGTGCAGCGTAACAGCTAAATGCTGCTTCACCGTGTCTGGTTTGAACTCTGTGCTCAACTATCTGACCTGAGTCAGTAGATCTCAGAGCTCGACTGGGTTTATACACTGCTAACATGTCATTCATGTATTCTGGACCTAAACCATTCAGTGATTTGTAAACCAGTAGCAGAACTTTAAAATCTATTCTGTAGCTGACTGGGAGCCAATGTAAAGACTTGAGAACTGGGGTGATATGCTCTGATTTCTTTGTTCTGGTTAAAACTCGAGCTGCAGCGTTCTGGATGAGCTGCAGCTGTTTGATACTTTTTTGGGGGAGTCCAGTCAGAAGACCGTTACAGTAGTCGAGTCTATTGGAGATGAAGGCATGAATCAGCTTCTCCTGATCAGTTTGGGACATAAAGCCCTTAATTCTGGATATGTTCTTAAGTTGATAAAAGGCTGTTTTGGTGATTGATTTGATATGACTATTAAAGGTCAGATCTGAGTCTATCAGCACGCCAAGGTTTCGGACTTGGTGTTTAGTTTCTAGAGACAGTGACTCAAGGTGTTTACTGACAGTAACCCTCTTCTCTTTATTGCCAAAAACAATGACCTCAGTTTTTTCTTGATTTAACTGAAGGAAATTTTGGTTCATCCAATTTCTGACTTGCTCTAAACAGTGACACAATGACTCTATTTGACTGCAGTCATCTGGAGACAGTGCAAGATATATCTGTGTGTCGTCTGCATAACTATGATAGTTGACATTAGAATTCTGCAGAATTTGACCCAAAGGCAGCATATATAGGCTGAACAGAAGGGGTCCAAGGACTGACCCCTGAGGAACTCCATATGTCATAGCCACTCGATCGGATTGATAACTTCCAATGGTCACAAAATAACTCCGCTCCTCCAAGTAGGACCTGAACCATTCTAGGACTGTTTCACTGAGTCCTGCCCAGGTTTCCAACCTGTTCAGCAGTATACTGTGATCCACAGTGTCGAACGCAGCACTGAGATCCAACAGGACCAGAACTGACACCTTGCCTGAGTCAGTGTTCAACCTTATGTCATTCAACACTCTAATGAGAGCTGTTTCTGTACTGTGGTGAGGTCGGAAGCCTGATTGAAATTTGTCAAAAAGTCCATTTGAGTTCAAGAAGTTGCTGAGTTGATTAAAAACCACTTTCTCAATGATCTTGGCTATGAAAGGAAGATTTGAGATTGGTCTGTAGTTGGTTAACATGGAAGCATCCAGCGTTCTCTTTTTTAAGAGTGGCTTGATGGCAGCTACTTTTAGGGCTTTAGGAAACGTGCCTGATGAAGAAAACTTTGTTCAATGTTAGTCTAGTGTTCTGGATCCATTTCTTATTTTGTGTCCTGTCCTTCTTCTCCTTCCTTTTTACACTTCCTTAGGCCCTAAGCGAGCGTTTCTGTGGGGAACTGTCTGATGACAAGATGACCATGTACTCCTTCTTTCCAGACGAGTACTTCACCTGCTCCGCTGTCTGCCTCAGCTGCAAGTAAGTCATTCTGAACACTTTTAGCTGGTTCTCAGTCTCTTCTTTTGTCTCCACGTGTTCTTCATTCTCAAGGTTGAATTGGACCTCAAGGATTTTGACTGAAACTCTGTTCAACAAATAAATAAATCAGGTCATTCAGTTGGAGATGAGGCAATTGTCTTGTCTACACCTGTGCAAAGTTAAACTTCTGAGTACATACCTTCAGTGAATATGTATTTTATTATTCTATTACTGGCCTGCAAATCTTAAAGCTCTCTGTGCTGGATGTTAAATGAGAGATCCATAGCCCCCCCCCCTCACACCAGTCAACTGTCCATTACTTTGTTTCTTAAAGAAGAGTATCATTCATTTGACCTTGAAGTCTTGGAAACAGTCTGATGGCCGTTCAAGCTAAAAGCATTTTCCACTCTGGCGTCAGTGGCATCTACTGCCGCCTTCCTCCCATTATGGATGAAATCTGCTCCACATGATCAAACCCCAGCATTAACAGAGATCTGTACATTGGTCTCTGCTCTCATCCTTGCAAATTGTAGACACTGTTTACTATAGTGTCAACATACTTTCCTGGTAGTACATGTAGAGTTTTGAGGGAGGAGGTTTGTAGAAGAAAACTAATATTTAAAGCAGAGTATTTTTATAGTCTAAAGTCTGTCGGGGATAAAAATAATTCTAAATATAATTCTTTCTACTGAAAACACTTGAGCTCTTCTTCAGGATCTTCAGACAGCATTTAAAGGCTTTTATTAGCAGATGGAAACAGAGACAGAAATCTTTCAGCCATCTCTGAGCTGGAATTTATCCTGTAAAAGCAGAAATCTGTTGTTGCTTTTGCGGCTGTCAACTGTCTCCCCAGTGGGACACATAAAATCTGATGTGTTTTCCATATTCTCTGGAAAGGAGAAGCGGGAGTCCCCTATTCTTTGTAGGATTTAGTCTTGGACTGTACACATCGTTTAGACTTTTTCAGAACGTTTGGTCCTCTGTCTCGTCTCCAGCATTCGCTGTAAAAACGGAATGAACCATCTGAGAGACAGGGTCCCCCACATGGCAGATGGACTGTGCCAGTATGCACACCAGTACAACAACAAGGTCCTCATCTGCAAGGTAAGACTGACAGTCTCGTCTGCTAGTTTGGGTGAACTGGGAGTGTGGGAAAGTGATGATGTTAATGTGGTTTCAGCGTTTGTACCTGGATGTTTCATGCTGTGTCTCGTTCCGTTGCTCCTTTTCGTCTTTCTTTCTTATAAAACATTCTTTATACATTCTCTGTATTATTTTCTGTGTTTTATATCTCCAGCGGTGCTATGAAGGGGGCAGAGAGGTGATTGTCGTGCCCAAGACGTCAGCTTCCAGTGACAACCCATGGTTTGGACTGGCCACGTATGCCTGGTCAGGGTACGTAAATACACACACACAGCACACACACACACACACACACACACACACACACACACTCACTCACTCATCTTTTGCCTTTTATCCAACTATCTCATGCCATCTCCCCACCTCCCTCTCAGGTATGTGTTGGAGTGTGGCAGCTGTGGTGTAATCTACCGCAGCAGACAGTACTGGATGGGAAACCAGGACCCTGAGAGCAGCGTGGTGCGATCTGAGGTCAAACATGTCTGGGAGGGGGTGAGTGCTCCACCCTTCTTTTCTTCCTCCTGGTTCGAGTTTCAGTCCAGAAATACTGAATAATGAAATGATTGTTCAGGCACCCGATGGATGAGACTAACATGCACAACTATTCATCGAGGCCTGAACATGTAGAAACCTAGATTGTGACATCATTAAATGCAAGATATGCTGACGTTACATGTGCAACGTGCAGAACCTCTGCCCTTAAAACACTAAAACGACAACATCTTATATGAAGTTTGGTGTGCAGCCTTATTTTCTCCACCTGTCTCTCATCCCTCCGTCCTTCGCTTTACTCCTCAGTCGGACACGTTTCTGACGACCCACCAGAACGCAGCCCAGAGGGTCCTGGATGGGATGAACTTCATGATCCAGTCTGTGTCAGAGTACAGCACAGGCCCCATCAACACTGTCGCTGACTGGCTCACTGACCAGGTGGCGCCGCCGTACTGGAGACCCAACACAGAGATCACTGTGAGTATGAAGAGTCAAAGCCAAGAACAAACCCTTTGAAACAGCTTAACACACAAAACTTTGACAGTTTTAAACAAATTATTCACTCGGTGCCAGCAGCAACAACAATGTTATCATGTCTCTCCTTCCACTATCAAATCTCTCTCTCTCCGCCAGGCCTGTCATGGCTGCCAGAAGGTGTTCGTGGAGGCGGAGAGGAAGCACCACTGCCGGTCATGCGGCGAGGGTTTCTGTCATCCCTGCTCCAGCCACAGGATGCCGGTGCCAGAGAGAGGCTGGGGCAGCGGCCCCGTCAGGGTGTGTAAGGCCTGCTACCGACAGGGAGGACCAGGTGACACTAACAGCCAAGGTGAGACACTTCCAACCAGTGAATGAACTTCAACCAGGCAGCTTGTGTTAAATTACATAAATGTCATTTTAATAAAGCGAGAAGTATTGACAGATGTTTTTTTGACATTACTGAACAGGCCAGTGAACATGATGACCAGTCTGACCTTTCATTTGCTAGCTGCTCATTTGTCCTTTCAAAGCTAAACTGCTACTTTATTGTATTCTCTGTGTTATGTGCTGCACATGTGTGTCTCTCTCTGTCTCTCACACGTGTACGCACACTCTTTCCTTCAGTGTGTAAGGTGGAGCCTCGCGGTCTGCTAGCTCGCAGGGTGACGGATGTGGCCCAGTCCACGGTGCACATGGTCACCACAGCTGTGGACTATCCTCTCTGTGAGTGCAGCTGCATTTCACCATCACACATTGACTCAGATGACGCAGATTGCACATTGTCTCTCAGATGATTCTTATTACTAATTTTGCAGTACAAAAATGTGGTTTGGCCTTTCTGTTTGTTTGTCTGGTGTAAGCCTAAGTGGAAGTGAATTGTGACATCGTTGAGAGGAGGAAAAAAAATAATAACCATGTTGCAAAAAGCCTGAATTTGTGCTGGTAATGACAAGTAGTTTATTCTAAATTCTGGAAAATGAGGTAGACATGCTGAACCACTGGGCCTCTTTGACCTGATGGCTCAGCTGTAAGGAATGTAAGGCATAAATAAACATCTAATTATGTACAATCTGTCCGTCCATCCATCTGAGATTTTTAATATCTGCCTGGAGATTCACACCATAAACATTAATGAAGCTCAGGGTCCTCTAAAGTGATTCACAGCCACCGCAGTGCATATAATGTTCTGTTCAGATACGGATATTTATGATCTGATAAAAATCATATACAGTCCTTGCTTAACATAATAAATATTCCATCCACTCCCCTCAGGTTTTGTGAAAGACATGGCCCGGCCAGACTACTGGGTGCCAGACCAGGACATCACTCAGTGCCACCAGTGCTCCAAAACGTTCACTCTGGCAATGTCCAAGCACCACTGCAGGGCCTGTGGCCAGGGTGTATGCGGTCCCTGCTCCACACACATCAGACCCGTGCCCTCTCGAGGCTGGGACCACCCGGTCAGAGTGTGTGACAGCTGCCACGCCCGTACAGATAGTCTGTGAGCCTTTCTTTTTTTCTTTAACCAGGAGAACTTCTCAAAGTGCACTCGGTCTTCCTCAGATGATCCACACAAAAACCACTGTGAATCCTGGCACTGTCGCTACGAGAAAACAGAGGATCGATCATAACGGCACTAAAACTGGAATCAGCTTCGGTTTTGCGTGAAAAGACAGGATGTTTTGAAGCTTAAAGTGGTCGCCACCTGGGCGTGACCTAGCATCGACCTTCCATCTCATCTGCCTGCCTTGACCAACTGATTCTGCAGCAGTCACTTACAGCCCCACTGCACCAGTCAATCTGCTCTAAAAACCAACTGGACATGCGATTTTAACTGACTTGTGGAAATGTTTTAAAAACGACACACAACTCCTCTCAACTCTCATTAGGACAGCAGAGCTTGTACTCTGAACTGAACTCAAGTGTGATCTTCCTTGTGTTTGCATGGCCCTGGAACGCGCTTCCCATTCTCAAAAGTAGTTAGACAAAGGGATGCACTGGGAATAATGTGAGATTTTAAACTTAAAGGGATTTTAAAAGCCACCAAAAAGTAGAGATCATGTGAGCTGATCCTCCTTTCTCTGAAACATCTCTCTCTCTCTCTCTCTCTCTGGGGCATGAAAGTTACGGACAGTGTGTGTGACTGTGTTACTCCAGGCAGAATGAGATACAAGATGAAGAAACACGAGATACAGCAGTGTGTGTGCCTTCATGGGAGTCTTAATTCCCATTTCTAAAGCCCCTCAGACTCGCTTTTGGGGAGTAATGAGATTATTTGTGCCTAATTACAGAGCACTGTAATTTACAGCCTCTGATCTAACTCTTAAGTTGTATCTACAATAGGGTGAAATGGGTAGGAAAAGAAAATGTGTAGCACATTATAGACATTCCACTGTATGGAAATACCTGTGTACTGATGTAGACTTACCTTTCTGAGGTTCTTATAGAAAGTGAGCACTCTCTTGAGCCTCTGATGCGTCAGAAAGCTCTCAATATAATGAATACCTGCGCTAGACTGAACAATTGAGTTGTTTTGCTATGTGAAAGGCACTCAAATCATTTGCAATGTAAAGTGCAAATTATACACTTGTTGATGGAAAATTACACTTTCCATCAAAGGGACTTTCGCTGCGTAACATACTGGATGCATTAATGCCATTTATCTCTCTGTCTAGAAATAATCAATTGAGTTTTCCAGTGAAATCTAGCAACTGACAATCTTTATTTTTTTTTCTTTCATAAATCAAACTCGTCCAAATAAAGACAACAAAGAAAATATTAAATCTCTACAGATGTATTCAGTCATTTACCACCTTCACTCTCTGATCTCTGCCTTAATGACATTCATGTTTTATTTGCATGAATGGGGATTAAATTTTGTTGCAAACGTAATTAAATGACATGGCAACACGTGAATCAAATAATAATTAACCTGCCAAGTAATGAAAAAATCTGCGGATAATTACACAGCAGGATATGGTAATATTTAATTCATTTTTTATTGTTCTTTATAGCCAGTGTTGGAAAATATACATCTCTGACATGTTTATATTTAGAGCAGGAGAGTTAAAAGAAATGTGCTCATCATCTGTGCGTCCTAATCAACAGTACCTCTGTAGCTTTTCTTTGAACTGATTGATGTCAGGGAGTTATTTAGCTAATTCTATGTAGAATTTTCTAATACTGTATTGTAATAAGTTTGATTGTTTAATCCTATTTTCCCACTGCCCATAAAACATTTTTTTTTATTAGCAGTGTCTATTTCTTCTGAGTTTTGTGGCTGTAGGTGATAAAGATGGCGTTTGTGCCCATTCTCTCGTTTTTATATAAAAGCTTCATATTAATATAGAGATAAGCTGCTCTCTTTTCCATTCACAGTGGCAGTAAATCCATTCCTTTCATTGTCATATAATTAAAAATAAAGTAAAGGATAGTGTCTGAAGAGGTGTCCATTATCAGGTATTAATAAACAGGGAGGCCAGCACCGAGTCCATTAATTTCTTATACCGGACACCTCTTTGAGCGTTGTCGCTCTTATACCATGGTTGCTTACAAAAAGAAAAGTCAATTAATTTTTATTTTCATGCTCCATTAAAATCTATTTTTCCTAGCCTGAGGGTTTGACTAATGATGAACAATCAGTATCACCCCATAAGGTTCTTATGCAATGGACACTATTCCAGTAAACAGGACGAACCTTAGATACGACCTGGCAACGGGATGTTTCAGCTCATAGAACCCTTAGCCAGAGAGCTAATGCTATGCTAGCAAGATTCAAAGTCAGTAACACTGCATATTCCCCCCAGACCATGGTATAACAATATTAGATATTATATAGATATCATATTACATGAAAGGTCCTCTGTACCTTTTCACTCAGGCTCCATATGTGTCAAACTGCCCATAAGAGCTTATGTTCAACCTAAGCTAGGTGTAGCTTTCTTTGAACTATCAAATGATAGTTTTTCCCGTCTCATCTTCATTTATTGATAATCTTCAGTCATGTAAGTAATTCCTCAGCAATTCTAGATTTGCTGCAGTCCTTGTTGCCTTTCATTTTTGGTCCCTTATAGTGAGTTTATATGATGCAGGGGATCACACTGCATCTTTACTAGATTTGAATCTGTGTTGTTTACTCTACCTTTTGTTATTTGGGTCCCTTCAAAGACGTGTGTTTGGCCTCTAGCCGATCCACTCAGAGAATCACCAATAAAGCTGATGTTTACAGGCAGGTACAGACAGATTTCTCTCACAACCTCAAGGTTCAAGGTTATCTCAAGTCCGTGGTGCCTGAAGTCCACTGCTCTAATGGACTGCTAATATCCGTGAAGCAGCGCTCATTTCCTTTCACAAACCAATTATGCAAGACCGAATTGACTTAAGCCACACAGACTACATGTGGAGGCAAGAGATGGAGGAGAGCCAGGAATATCTGTATATAAACTGTAGTTTATTATTTTCTGATACAGCACACCACAAGGATGTAACATAAGTGTGAGGTAAATCAAATCAAGCAGTTCTTTAAATATAACCTTTTATTGGTTGTTAGCTTCGAGGCAATCATAGTCTGGTTTTTATTTAGTTCTTAGCACAAAGTTACTCTGTGTTCATTCTTCCAGTGCAGAGCAGCCACACTTCAAAGTTATCGTGCTGTAAAATAAATTAAGTGTGAAGTGTGAAGCTGTAGAAAGAGACCGCACACACTGACGTTTAGCAGAAAGGTTGGTCTTCCTTGGTGTGGACAGATAGTCCTTGACTGAGTGGCTCTGCTGCTGCTGCTGCTATAGATAAATTACATCACCCCTGTATGTGTGTCTGCACATACTGTGTGTGGTCCTCCAAACTGCTGTGGAAAAATCCATCATGAAGCACCAGTTTGAACAAGACACATTCAGTCAGTGATTACAAAACCACCAGGCTCTACAGTTTTCTCTACAGACCTCTGTGCAAAGCTGCGGGATCTCAGACTCATGATGTGACTGTTATGAGCTCACTGTATGTCAGAACCCTGAGGAAGGTTTTGTTATTTAATGTCAGAGAGTAGAGTAAAGGGATTGTGATCACTGAGTGAGAAGATATTGGTAATGTTTGTAGCTTTTCTTAAGTCACTTTTTTGAGGGTTTTTTTTTATTTTTTAGCAAGATCTAAGCTGCTTAAACTGGGGCTAAATAAAAATATTTAAACTTTTGCCAATATGGACATGCTACACATTAGATCAGTTAGTTTCATTAATCATTGAGTTTGTTTTATAAAAACCATGAACATAAAAGGTTGATTAGAGGTTGGCCTGGATGCGTTGGCTTAGATTGAGATAGATCAAATAAATGATTCGTATCTGATATGTTATTCAGTAGCCTAATTTTTATTTAGTTCGACAGTAATATAGTTATTTTAAAAGTAATATTCATAGTGGTTTAAAGTATCAGTGTGTAGGATTTAGTAGTTGCTGATAGCAGTCCCCTGGCCTCACCCTTTTCTTCCTGGGGTGAAGGAGAAACTTCAGTGGCGGTGAAATGCGCAAAAAACACAAAAGGTCCTATCTAGAGCCAGTGTTTATTTTCAGGTGACTGATTATACACTAATATTATATTACGTTTCTGCCATATTCTGTCAATCTTACACACTGGACCTTTAAATAAACAATTTGATAGTATTTCCCCTTTGTTTGTGCGAAACACATTTAAGGCCTGTCCCATATGACACATGGCGTCCAATAGATAGGCAGGTTGAGTTCAGTGATTGAAGCAAATAAAAGCCTGGACTATTAATTAAAGTTTTACGGTAATATGTATATCCTTATTATTCGTAGTTGTTGTATGGTTCGGCAACTGAATCGCCTCTGTCTGAAGTCCCTTCACTGGATTGTTGCTGAAAAGATCCGGGTCTCTCTCCCTTCTGTCGGACATCTACAACATGCACTGCCTGCACAAGGCCAGAAGTATTGTGGATGATCCATCACACGTCACATGTACTCTTCTCCCTGCTGTCTTCTGGAAGAAGGTTCTGCATTCTAAGAGCCAACACTGCCAGGATGGGGAAGAGTTTCTTCCCACAGGCAATCAGACTGTTAAACAACAGTAAAATGTAAATTTGCACTTATATCCATGCACACTTGCACCTTTTATCTGCTGCTAGTCAATTTTTATTCAATATCTATGTACCTCTCTACTGTATATACCTAATATAGCCATACTGTATTTATATAGTATATAGAGTATATATGTAGCCATGTATGTACAAACTTACTTACGTATTGTGCACTTTATGTAGTCTAATTTTGTATTTTGTGTTGTAATGTGTGTGCACTTTATTGTTGTCCTGTCTGCACTATGTTCTATGTTTCATGGAGCACCATGGTCCTTGAAACACCGTCTCGTTTCACTGTGTACTGTGTATATGTTTAAAATGACAATGAAATCTTATCTTGAATCTCATTGTGTGTGCTGAAGTTATGTGTTTGGAACACTTATCTTTATAAATATTATTATATAAATACAGTTGGTTGTTATACTCATCATTTCATTATAGTCGTGCAACCTTTCATGGTCATAAAACACAAGAATTATGTAAATATCAAAAATCTAAGAGCTGATAAGGTAGGATTCCCAAAGTTATGAGCCGAACTTAAAAAAAATAGGTCTTATAAACGGAGAAATACCAGGGGAGTTTGGTGTGCTTACATCCAGATCCCTCTGGTTTTACTCAGAAACGCAGCCTCACAAGATTTCTTGTGGGAAACATCTAAAAATATAAAAATTCAGTGGGAAATCTGAGAGCACTGATAGGAACATCAGATGATTTGATATGCTGATCTATAATAGGTTATGTAATGCTTAAAACCAAATAAAGGGACGTGCATATTGTGATAGTAGAAGGTTTCATTTAATAAACTTACAGGGCTTTTTTGATTTTATCCTGTTTGTGTGTCTGTACCAGCAGAGAGACACAAGTCCAGTCCTGAACAAACAGATCACATCATACCTGAAATTCCATTTAGCTGCCTCAGTTTCAGGGTTATGGTTATGGTAGTGTTACCAATAACACTTGAACATTTCCTCCTATGACAAGTCAAAACATCTGCTGTGAAAGAGGCCTGTAAGTGTAAGTGTTGCTTGGTTTGGGGCCTTGTTGAGTTGGCTGGAGTCAGTTTTGTGTAAGAGTCTGTAAAGGTTCTACTACAAACCTTTAGACTTTCACAGATGAACAAAGACCTTACAAGAGAAGCACTGAAGAGTATTGGCTTGAGCAAATCTGATGGGATGTACTCTAGTTGTAGCAGCATATTACCGGCTGATGGCTCCATGTTGTGATGCCTGGCTTCTGCACAGGGGGGCGCTAGATGAACAGAAATATTATAAGTGCACCATGGTAAATTTTACATGAGACCACCCACTGCTAACTGTCCTGCATGAGTCCCAGCAGGGGATTTTACTATAAAGCTGTCCTATTTGGAAGTCAGAAATTTACATCTTCTCTGCCGCTAAGTTATTCATGTTTTAAGAGGCTCGGTGCTCTTCATAACCGGAGCAGATATTACAAAGATGGTGCAGAGGAATGCATAACTACTGTTGTAATCCACAGTGGCTTAGCACATGAGTCACGTGTGAAGCCAGCAGAGGTGATGTGGTCTGTACACGATTTACATACATGTGTTGTTTACAGTGGTGATGTCAAAAGTCATGATGCAGCATCACCATCATACTTAGTGGAGCTTTATGTGATTACATAAGCATAAGCGGCTGTATTAATAAAGTATGATTAGAGCTTGACTCACTGCAGCATGATAATAGAAAGAGGGAGAAAAAAAAATCATAAATATTAGAGGAGTTACTCATATTCATAATCGTCTGTCATGCATGTGATGCCAAACAGCAAGTGACTAAGCACTCAGATGCCTGAATCATCATCTCCTTCAGGCTTATTATGTATAACACAGCATACAGGAAAGTTTCTCTGGTATAGTTCAAAGATCATTTACATCACTGCTTGGATGATTTGAGCAAAGCAAACAATGGATGAGTGAGACAAGACTGGGTCTGGTCTCTCTGGCACCCAGAGCTGATGAGTGACAGCTGCTGGCGGGGGGTGGTAGAAGCTGACACTGTGTGTGTGTGTGTGTGTGTGTGTGTGTGTGTGTATGGAGATGGAAGTCTCACCTTAATCCTTAACAACACCAAACCTTTACCAAGGATTAAAGGGTTTTTTGTGGGCAAGTTTTTCCTCACTCGAACCGAGGGTCTAAGGACAGAGGGTGTCACTCCCTGTACAGATTGTGAAGCCCCCCGAGGCAAAATGTGTTTTGCGACTTTGGGCTATACAAATAAAATTTGATTTGATTTGATTTGATTTGATTTGATCTTAACTAAACATAGACCTCTTCAGTCAGTAGCTCAGTCCGAAGGGACTTGGCTTGGTGAGCTAGAGGGTGACTGGTTCAAGTTCATCGTGGACGGATAGCTGGGGAGATTCCAGTTTACCTCCTAGGCACTGCCGAGGTGCCCTTGAACATGGTACTGAACCCCTGACTGCTCCCAGGACACCACTACGTGGCTGCCCATCTCTTCACATTTGTATGTATACAAGCCCTTTGTGTGAGTGTGTTTGTGTGTGTGGTTGTATTTCATGCCTAAATCTTCTTCTTCTAACCATCTCAAGTGTTCTTAAATCTTACCATCTGACACAGCGTTTCTGCCCACAACTCTGCAGGGAGTCTTGATATTGCGATGGGTCTATAGCACCGTAAGAAAACAGCGATGATGCCAAAGTTTTGCCTGCCAGAAATGCCAGAGAGACACAATTGTTAAGACTCTGTGTGTGCAGATGGTGTGTATGCGTGTGCGCCCTTGCCTTGACATTTGTGGTTCCTTTAAACCCTGAGGCCCAAAGTCAGTATTTCTTTACGTTTGCATATTTCCACACACACACACACACACACACACACACACACACACACACACACACACACTGCATGCAACCCCTTCGTGGAAGCTTGTCATGGCCTGTTTGCTCAGTACACAAGCATTCAAATGGATCACTGCTTCACTTCTTTCAAGCCTTATCCTCAACATTTACATTACTGCCCCTGTCATGCTGTTGGAAGCAGCTGTGTACTAAACAATAGGCAATCTGCTGCACTAATCAATAGCAAACACATGCAATTAATCAATGTAATTACTTCCTTCTAGCTTGAAGACCTGCAAGGTCACATTGCCAACACTATATCCATTGCAATTAGCAACATCAGACCAGTGTGTATGCATGTGTGTGTGTGTGTGTGTGTGTGTGTGTGTGTGTGTACATGTGCGTGAGAGACCGCAAGAGAGTACTGAAGTACAAGAAGTCCTGAAAGGTTTCTGATATGTCACTTAAAATGCAGCAAATATCAGCAGATCTCAAGGTAAAAGCTTATTTATATAATGCAGTGTGTGTGTGAGTGTGTATGTTTGTACCTTTGTGTGATGAAGTAGCGATGAGAAGGATAAATGTTGTGTGTGTGTGTGTGTGTGTGTGTGTGTGTGTGTGTGTGTGTGTGTGTGTGTGTGTGTGTGTATGCATTATCCAGTACCGATCTGACAATCTAGGCACGGCCCATTACACAAACAACATTACCCAGTCTACGCTCATACTGCTATCAGACACTGCCATCACACAGACAGACGTATACACACACTTTTATGGACACACATATATCACGCAGACATGTCCTTCCTTTCTATCTCTATTTAATTACACAGTATACACACACACACACACACACACACACACACAGTGATGCGAAAAGTTAAACGCTGCAACATCCAGTAAAAGCAGTGAAGAGAGAGAGATGAGGGGAGAGGAGGGGGAAACTAATTGGAATTGAAACTACATAGCCCACAGTAATGTTTTCCATGCACACACTCAAAGATCTCAGCCTGTCTGCTAGTATTAGTTGCAATGAGTCACACCACACAAAAATCACACACACACCCTCTTGAATGATTAGCTCGTAGTCCTACCTGCCTTGAGAATCCATTAGGATGATATTGTATTTTCAGCTACTATCGTCTCGTCTGGCACTTTAATTTTTATGCATAGGGGGCATTTTCTGCGGACTACAGCACTTTTCAGCTGTTATAAATTAATCTTTCACTGTGTAGTCATGGTAACCAAGCATCTCCATCTCCTATGTAGGCTTTTGCAAGCAACTTTAGTGTACAATACATGTATAGTGCACAGGTAAGGGTGGAGTTACTGTACAGGGTTGAATTGAACAGCGGGGTGTTGTGGTTTTATTTGATGCCTGTGTGTGTGGATAAAATAAATTGAGGAAGTTATTAGAGTTATTTTATATAAGTTCAGTTTTAGAAGACATAGTTATGTTTAGATGGTCAGTCTAAATTTGGTCAATATTTTGGTGAAGATCAACTGACCACATTTGAGGTATAATTATCAGAATAATCAGAAGATGAAAGAGAATATTGATTTAATTTTTTTTTTTTAAATAATTCTCACACTATTACAGTTTTTAAGAACAATCACTGCCTCCTTTTATACTGCACAACACTTCATTTATGCTGCAAAAGGCTTTCAATCACGCAAAACATTTTAATCATCTATCTAAAATAAATAAAAAATATATAAAAAAATCAGTAAGTTCATCATTGCCACCAAAATAATGTGTCCCTCTATCATTCCTGAAGTCAGGACAGTGTCAGTTGTCATCATAGTTTTGTTTTTCTTGTTTAGCATTTCCTGTTTTAGGTTGAAAGAGGTTTTTTGTATTATTTTACTTCCTACCTTCGTGTTTCCCGCCACTTTTGATCGTCCTCTTCCAGCCTGATTAGTTTTCACTTGTGTATTTAGTCCCTGTGTTCTTTGGTTTCACTTGTCAGGTGGTCTGTATCTGTTCCACAGTTCTTTCTCAGTTCTGGATTTGGGTTTGTTTGGACTTCTGTTGGATTCTTGGACTCCTCAGCTGCTTATTGTTATTTTGTGTTTGCCAAACCATTCTGTAACTTATTAAAGTTACCTTTTAGTTCACCTTCATGTCTGCATTTGGGTTCACTTCTTCAACTAAAACGTGACAGTCAGCATCACTAAAAATGTGTCATTTTCCTCTGAGACTTACATACAGCCACCCAATGATTAAATCAAATATCCTATGCAAGTATATGCAAAAACAAGGTTACTTCCGTCACTGACATGAATCAGAAAAGCTGCAGTATGCTTCAACATGCCTTTCTGCACACAAAGAAACTATTCACTATATATACTTGTACAGGATAGCTACAAATATAGAGATACAACAGTGCTCATCAACCATGTCTTCTTGATTTGGCCACAAGTTCTCATCAACATCACACCGATGGAGGATGGGGTGGAGGGAAAAGTGAACACCATCTTGGGATGGATTTTGAATTTGACCTCTGTGTGAAAGCAATAATAAATACGTATTGTTGACTTTGATTTAACTTTCATAGAAGCGGCATGAATTACAGTAACGCGTACCAAAGGCTATGCTGAAACATCAGCAGCATCTCAAGGAAACAAATGTCTCTCCACCGGAGTTTTACCACAGTTATCAAGCGCTGCTGATCTTCCCTATTTGACTCCTCGGCAACACACACTCACTGACTCTGTCCTCAGATCAGAGGACAATGGCCGGGTGAGAGTTACTGCTACCACCGCTCAAGAGCTCAGTGTGTGTGCGTGTGTGTGCGTGTGTGTGTGTGTGTGTGTGTGCATCCACCCTGTTTCTCACGGCCCTGAAGAAGAAAAGAGGCCTTGTCTCATTCCATTAGTGACCTGAGCTGCAGCAGCAGCAGCACCACCGCTCAGCCCAGCCGACTGGAGGACAGCGCTGGTTAGACAGCAGTTACATCCAGGAGCTGGGGGGGTGGGGGAGATCACTCTGAGAGGAGGGAGACAAGGTACAGACGAAAGGAGACGAATAAGGTGTTGTGTTAGTCTAACGAAGTTGTCAGCTTTTTCAATCTTTCACCATATTTCTTTGTTTTTGTCTTGATGGGATGTAGCTGAGGCAAAGAGAAACTGACCGTTGCTATGGACGCAGTATTAATCATAGACTCATAGACCCCGGAGGACAACTGCAGAAGCAATAAAATATTTTTTTAAATCAAGATATATATATATTTTTAATTAATACTTTGTCTGAAATTATTGATTGATTCCTGGATCACCCTGTCTGGGTTTATTTCATGGCCGCCTCGCTGTACATCCTTACATTATCCATTATCCACTTTCACATCTGTCTGTTAAATATGAAGCTGGCAAGAAAAGTCATTAGCTTACAAAGCATAAAGATTGGTGGAAGGACAAACAGCCCATTTCTTGCCATAGTGCACCTTTGGAGTTTCATGGAACAGGAACATTTCCAAACAGAGTTCTTAATCTTTTGTACCCAGGAGAGTTTCATGGTCATTAAAACAGTAGTGCCCTAACTGTGAGTCATTTAACATTGTCTGTGGGAAAGATGAATGGGACATTTACTTCCTGAACCAGGAGCACCCAAAACAGCTCCTCCCACTTCAGCTTTCATGGCCCTTCAGTGTCAGGAAGCTGTTTAACCCGCTTCAATTGATGGAAATGCTTACATTTTTAACTTTTGACAAGTTTTAGAGATTTGTCCTACATTCAGAAAATGACGGAAACATGGAAACAAAGATAAAAAGCAAGAAGAGTCAGATCAATAACAAAAGACAGCAGCTGAAATTCAAGGAGGCAAAAATGAAAAGATGAAGGTGAGCATAAAGGACAGACAGACAGATTGAAATAATGTTTGTGAAAAGCTCAAACACCACCACCAGTAATATTATATTACTTTATTTATCTTTTGTACAATGTAATTACAATACAAATATGTAGGTTTAAATACAAAAATTCTGTAAATAAAGATTAAAAATAAATTCCACTGGTTTGCTTTGTTACCATCACTAAACTATGGTTTTACAATCAAGTTTATGAGGTCATTTAGTTTGCTAACGCAGAACACAATTAACCTACATTTATAATTTGGAGGGCGTGCAAACAAGAGTCAAGGGCTAAAATATATTTTCAATGAAATAAAAGCATTGATCTCATGAGTGAATCAGTCTTGTCCTGTAGAAAGAGGAGGGCAGAGAGAGAGATTTGGACTTGTTTGGTGGGTAAGAAATATTGATTCGTCCGAAAACAAAGGACAAATCCCTGGGAGGACCCGAGATGGTATAAATTAGGCCGGTGGCACATAAATTTAAGTTCTCTGAGAAGGCAGCCTATCAGACGGGATCGCTGCCACAGGAAGAGAACCCAGTAAGCTAATTAAACTGTGGGGAGTTAATGAGCAGGAAACCTAATCAATGGCAGTTCATATCCATACAATTCAATTTCCAAGGAACATAACAGCAGCATCTCTGGTCAGATTACAATTTTTGAAGAACATACAGAAACCACCTGTTTGCTACACATCACATGGAAAAAGCCCTTCTATATAAAACATCTCTAACTTTGTAATGTTGCATCTTCTTGAACGGACCTCAACTTTTTATGAAGCATGCCGGAAACTGCAAGTTAAAACACAGAAAGCTTTGTTGACATTATTGAAGTTTGAACTATATAGGGAGTTGCACATACTTAGAACAAATCTTCTTTATGAGACTGCAATTATATAACAAGCAACATTTTGTAAGAAATATGATCAGATGTGTCGTCTGTGAGGTTTTAGGGGTTGAGGAACACGACGCTGAAATGGAAGTGGCTTGGCCTTGAGACAAAAAGATGTTCCAACGGCAGACAGTACTCTGGGCTAAGTGATGAATGTGCCTTTGTTCTTAATGTTTTCACACACTCTGTCCTTCACTCTCATCTCTTTTTTCATATCTTATCACATTTTCCTCTATTCAGACTTCCTCCCTCTCTTTTTAAAAAAAAAAATTGTATAACTCCATTCTCTCCTTCAGTCTCTCACATACAGATTATCCTTCCCTCTTTCCTCTAGCAATCTATTCTCCTTCTGTTCTATATTTTCTCTTCCTGTTAATCAAATATCCTAAATAAATCTGCATCAGAAATCCCTTATTCATCTCAGATCTTTGATTCGCCTCAGTCTGTCTCAGTCGATGTTCCTCTTCTCCTTTCACCTCTAATCATCAATCCCAAAATCTGTAATGAGTGCAGCAGCACATAAAGAAGAATACACAATCATCCCGCATGTGATAAGACTATACCCTGTGTTTGAACACATTAAAGGATTTATGAATGTTGGAATGTAGTGCATCATATATTTTTTTCTGACGGGTCGCACAGTGTTGTATAGCATGTTTTTTTTGTTGTTGTTTTTTTTTTGTGTGTTTTTTTTTGTTTCCACTGAGTTGTTGAAGTTCCTTAGATTTGTCTGGAGAAGATGGAGTCCAAAGGGACTGTTGTTGTGCTGTATAGTCCAGAGTGTCTGTGTGCTGGATATCCTGAAGCAATTTTTCATGTCCCAGTAACTCTTTACGCAACAGAAATGACTTAACCGGCCTCAGCAGCAGTGGAGTGTATATATGTGAGGGCTAACGGGTGGAAGAAACATGCCGCTATGTACACTGACTCTCTCACAAGTTGCACAACACACCACTGCACTGTAAGCCCTTGCTATTTGGTTCCTGTTACATGTTTCCTTCTACTGCTGTTAGCTGTCTGCTACCTGTAGTTTCCCTCCTCTTTGTGGTTCAACAAAAATAAATATAGGGGGTGAAAAAAGCTCCTGAAACACTGCTTTAAAATTTTTGATTTTTTTTTTTTAAGTATATATAACTTGTTAAAATAAAAAAATGAAATACAATAAATAAAATAATTTTGGCCATAAATCTCTACTATTAGTCAGTAAGTCCTTTTCAGTTGGTAGGGTCAGGTCTTACATCATTGGCTAGTCCTTTCCAGGTATCCAGACTTTTGCTGTGTTTGGCTAAGATCAGCATCAGTCTGATCATAAGTCAACAAATCACTTCGCTGCTCCTCCGCACGTCTTGTAATGTAGCCGTATCCGCTAAATTCTCCACCACGTGTTTGGAATGCATCTGAATGGAGTCCCCTTTTAAAGAAAGAAACCACTGAGCCGTGCCTCCCCCCGCAATGTCCTCAAGGGGGCACATACAGTACATCCAGGGACTTGCAGCAGGTAAAGTAAAGCCAGAGTGGAGAGGTGAAAGCAAGGAAGAGAGGCGGGTAGCGGGTGGAGTTGAAGGATTCGATCCATCAAATCTAGAGAGCTAGAGACCTGATCCTCCAGTGGCAGCCCAGCAATCTGCAAACTTCCTTGCAAGCCCTCATGGGAGTGTATAAGAAAGCAATCAAGATCATGATAACATTGACTCCTATAAGAGCTTTTAGCAAGTTGCTAGGCTGCCACAGGTCAGATGCTAGGCTAACTTTAAGGACCAGCATCCCCATATAAGCAGAGATGCTGGAATTAGCGCCCGGCTTTCTCAGGCTTTAACTCCAGGGCTAGAGCTACAGCTTTGGGTGGCTAACTCTGGCTTAAAGCTCAATCTCAAAAGTCTTTTGAAGATTGTTGGAAAAAGGGTTGGCTGCTGCCGCTGGGGCTTTATTTCCAGGCTGCTGAGGCGCTGGTTTGGCCTCCAGTGCCGCCCACTTAGCCTCAAAGCGATCATCGTCTTGGGAATCGCTGGCTGCCGGAGCTGTTAGCTGGCTGCCCTCTGGCGGCCAACTGCTACTGCCACCATTACCGCCGCTATTGGAGGTCCCATTCTGGAGGTCCATCATGATGTTGCTGTGTGATGGGAGGCCATTAATGGCAGATGATAATGGTGGAGTGGAAGAGAATGGAGGTGTGGAAAACCCTCCAGGAGCTCCTGGGTGAGAATGGTGCTGCCCGACTGTTCCAAGTGAGCCCACTTTGGGTCCTCCTCCGGCCGAGCCCATGACTCCACCTGCACCAGATGAGCCGGTGGCGGTGCAGAAGACATTAGCCACCATTTGCGATGGTGTGATGCCCACCACAGGCACGCTGGCATTCGGATAGGTCATACTGCTGGCCAGGCCTGGCATGTAGGTCTGCATGGGCACGAATGCAGGTTGGACAGGTTGGCTGGCGAATATTCCAACAGGGGCTGGAGTGGAATCGAAGGCCAAAGGGAACGGCTGCATGGAGCTTGGAAGAGAGCCTGGAGGCCCGGGGAGGGAAGGCTGGATCATGGAGGCCCCAGACATACTCGGACCAGACATCGTGGGAATGGACATAGAAGGTAGAGACATAGGGGGGCCTGACACTGGAGGACCTGGTATTAAAGGAACTGATGATATTGACATGGGTGGAAGAGGCATCGGGGCCTGACTTGAGAGAACAGAGGGGCCCGAGATGAGAGGCTTAGACATGGTTCCAAGGGACAGAGGGACAGTGGACACCGGGGCGGCTGATATGGCTGCCTGACTGGACATCTGCTGACTCGACATTGAGGGTGGTCCAGGGATGGTGGGGATGGTGGGGCCTGGGGGTGGGGTCTGTTGAGCCTTCACAGCCTTGGAGACCTCCTCCAGCCATCTCTCAGCCTCGGAGGGTGTGCGCCTATGTCCACTCTGCACCTGCATCTGCATCGCCGCGGAAACCGGAGGAGGAGAGTGGAGTGGAGGCTCCGCCTGCACCCAGGAAGAAGTAGCTGGAGGGATAAAGTTAAAGGTTTAGACTAAAGGTAATGATTTCCTCACCAGAGTTCACTTCAGAGTGTTTAAAAAACAATCCATATAACTGTTCTGATGCTTACCCTGCATCGGTGCAGGTGGCGGAGGCAGGATAGGGGGCACAGTGCAGGTTGAAGGGCCATTTGCAGACAAAGAGGGGTTGGAGAAGAGCTCTTCTGATGGTTTGGTGAAGGAATTGTTGATCTGGCAACACAGGGCGTTAATACTACTGTCTCCGTCACATGGCATCCCCATATCCATCTCTGGTACTAGCAAGAAAGTGACACAAAGAGGGGTGGGGTGAAGAGGGGAAGGGGGGAAAGAGAGAATGGCAATAAGGTAATGACAAGAGAAGGATTGAGTAGAGGGACAAACAAACAGAAAGAAGAAGAAAAAATAATTATTCAACTGTGTAACACACCCAGTTAGCATCAAACGCATAGAAACTGGAGCAGATGGAGACTTTGACGCTAGTGACCTAAAAAGCGTCAAAAACGAAAGATTCTCAAGACAAACGTGGCATCTTATGAAAAATAAGGTTCATACTTAGCCACAACAACTGTGTGAGCTAACCTACTTGATGTAACATCACACTTCGTATACTTTTCAGCCTGTTATGTCACCGCCTCGTATGTCTTGTGCACAGGGACGACTCAGACAGAGGTGAATTTGGCTCAGCTTATCCGTGTTTTTAAACCAACTGTAACTGATCCGAGCAGTGAGGGATTAGGCAGCATAATGTTCCTGTCTGACTTTGGTTAGGGCTACAGCTTTAAAGCTCTCCTGCACAGACAGCAGATATAAATAGGTATCATATCTAATTCCCCGCTCCTTGTTCCCTGGTCCCTCCCTTCGCGACGAAGGCCACAGAGACGGAGGAATTTGGTTTCTTCCTCCGTTCCCTCCTCCTCTCCTCCACTCCCTCATCCTTCCTGTTTTTGCTGTCTCCATCCAGTTGTCCAAAACACTTGACAAAGAGGAGCTTGATGACATTCGCGACATTGCGTTAATAACTCGCATGCAGAAGAATGAATGTACGGAGGGGTGGGATTAAAGTAAGTGAATGCACACAGATGGGGTCACTGTGGATCAAACATCAAACATTTGTGCTAATAAATATACAGTATAGTTCTCACATCTGACTCCACTGTATGGCTACAGGCTATGAGTTACACTGGAGGGTGCAGAGGGCGCTGGAGGCATGTGTAAGGTCTCCCATTAAAGATTTCTCTGTGCTTTGTTCTGCAAATACAGACCCTGTGATCCTTCTCTTTCCTTACTCCTGCCAATGTCCCGCAGAGTTCAGATGCACCCTAAACACTCTCCTGTGTGTCTATATGTGTACGCGTGGTTCTCTCAGTGCAGGTTTGAGGGCTGGCAGAGGGCTTGCCAAAGGCTAACCAGGACAGCTGATTGACCGCACAAATCAATACAGACATTGTTCAGAGAGTCACAAGGGAGGAGGGAGGCAGTGGAATTGGCTTCTACCTCTAAGTGTGTGTGTTGTGTGTGAGACAGGGAGAGCACTGTGCGTATAGGATTCAAACTGCATCACCTCTGGATATATATATACTGACTATCACGGGGGGAGGGGGGCAAGAGGTGGAAATGAAAGAAGCAAATATGAGAAATGGAGTGGGAGCTGAATGTTTTGGTTTAGTATTCCAGTCAGAGGAGTCCCCCAGTCGATTCTCTCATCTCTCCTAATGACTATAATCAGCCTTGCTACTGAGCGCTCTGATCCTGTGGCACCACACAGAGTGGGTGTGTCTATGTGTATGTGCGTTCCTGTATGTGTGTGTGTATACATCAACCAGTAAGGGGTAAGTCAGTTATTACTAATTGTCCTTAGTAAAAAAAAAAAAAAAAGAGCTCTCAGAGCCACACATGCCCAACCATCAGCGCTGACACTAATAGCAATAATAACAGCACTTCACATAACTGCTTATCTTGGCCTATATTCAATGGGAGGCAAGCGACGAGATTAAACTGAAGAATTACACCGTGTCTGTATGAAAATGTGAATGCGTCTGAGATTTGCTGGAGGTTTGTTCCGTAATATGATTGCTCAGACCTCTTGAGATGGAGGGCAGTGATGCCAAACCGAAATCAAACGGAAGATAAGATAATAATGCTCCAAACTACAAACAGCCACGACGTAAGTGGAACACAGAGTCCCCCATGTGTACTTTGTGTTCGAGTGGAGAGGCAGTAGTGATGTTTCTTGACCAAAAAAACAGAACTTTAGTTTGCAGCTGTGGCTCAGAGGTAGAGCGTGTTGTCCACTAATCAGAAGCGCAGTGGTTCAATCCCCAGCTCCCTTCAGTCTCCATGCTGAAATGACCTTGGGCAAATTACTGAACCTCAAATTGCTCCCCAAGGCTGTGCCATCGGTGTGTAAATGATTAGTTACTTTGTGATGAACAGTTGGCACCTTGCATGGCAGCATCTGCCCTATATGTATGGGTGAATGTGACATGTAGACTAAAGGAAGAGACTCTACATACTGTAAAAGCAAGTATATTTATCATCGATTTACTAAAATCCTTCTTAAAATATATATATTTTTAGTTTGCATTAGCATGGGAGAGACCCCCCCTGATTTCACTGTGTGTACTGGAGAGGCATCTTGAATTAAATGGAGGATTGATCCACATTTAATTCAAAATGCCTTTCCTCCAGAAACAAGATCAATTTTAATAAAGTTAGCATCTGCAAGTTAATTTTATTAACCTCAGATAGGATTTAGGTCTCTTTCTGATTACAGCTGCTAAATCTGCTTCTGTTTCTTTATCTGTGAAACCAGCAGTATGATTTATGTATATATTGTGCTTTGTTGCTTTTCCCCTTGAAATGAACTTGAATGAAATTCAAGGGAACACTGAATTCTTGCCAAATGTGATCAAAACTAATACTGAAGCAAAACGTGACCCGTTCTCTCTAAGAGGCTATATGGAAACACTGGGATGGGAAGGGCTTCTGAACTATTTCACTTTATAAAACAGAAACGCCCTCCTCAGCATTATCAATAACTCTACTGCAAAAACTGCAGCTCTGCAGCAGACTCTAGAACAGCGAACAGTTACCAAATGCACAGTTTTAACCAGACACAAGCAGCTCTGTTGTTGCTGAGTGTCTCCAAATAATGAATCTGATCTAACTTGGTATTTTATTATGTATATATTTCACAAGGGTAGGCTGATATGAAATGTAAATCTAGTTAAATCAAGAGAGCATCCTTTGCTTTCTCAAAAAAACAACCCTGCTTTCAGTAAAAATTTGACCTTTACTCATGCCTAATGATTTTCATACAGTCCGTGAGCCCAAGCTCATCTACCAGTTGAACCTAACCAACAGATGAGTGTTTCTGTGAGGGGCTTACAGCAGCAAAAGGTTGGGCTCATCGCAAAAACAGAAGTTGTTAAGGTCAGAAGGTCATCGGGTCCCTTCATCAGCATTTGTGAGTCCAACTTCTCAACTCACCAGGGTTCTTTGCCTGGAAGTCGGTCTTGCGTTGCAGTGTTGATGGCAGGTCGTTGAGGCGGAGCGACAGCTGCCTCTTGAAGGGAGAGTTCTTCTGGCTGAGGGCCGGGAATCCCCGGAACGAGCCTTGACGCACCAACTGCTCGATGGGCGCGTGGCGGCGAGGGATAGCATGAGGCCCGCCGGGTTCCGGCCGCTCCATGGGGGATGCTGCACCCTCGGGTGGGGAAGCAGTGCCAGGTGGAAGGGCTGGGATTGCAGAAGGTTGGTCTGGAGGAGGAAGTGGGTGCATGGTCATTTCTGTTCAAGACCTACTACTGCTGTACATAATCTACTGATCATCTACTGTGCCTTCTTGTGTGACCCCATGAGTTTTCTCCATATGGGCAGTATCGAAAGACACATCTGAGTGTGTGTGTGCACACTTTGAAATATCCTGCTACCTTTCTTCTTGTCCGGCAGCTTGTCATCTCGCTCGCTGCTGCTGCCCTGCTGGCTGCAGGAGGAGTTGGCGCGGAAGGAGCCCTCACGCACGAACGAGGTGCGACTGGCGTCAAAGGAAGCCGTCACGCCGCACTCCTTCTCCCTGCGCTGCTTCCTCTCCAAACAGGCGGCAAAGGCACAGCCAACTGCATGGCTCAGTCTCTCTCCCTGTGGAGCCAAAAAACAGTGAATATAAGACACAGTTTAAAGGTCGTATACACTTAACCTGGATTGATCACTTTCAGACTTTCAGAGTAAAACAGAATTAGGGCTTTCACACTTCAGCAGTCTTCATTGTCAGCTGTATTGATTGTTTTTTCTCCTACAGAGGTTTTTCCTAATGTTTATATGCATGATTGTTATTCATGTCAACCTTCAAATCAAGTTCATACATTCATAAACTACAGCTGCCACAGTGAAGATCGGATTAGGGTGCAATCATCAACCTCAAATCTCTTCCGTTGTCAAATGTCAACATAAGTTCACGCTCCGTGGCGCTGAATGGAACTAATGCTAGGCTGCCTTTTGCAATTATTCTTTCCCACCACCTCCGTAACCCTCTCCTTGACTTTCTTCACTCCTTGTCTTTACAGACCAGAGCCACGACTGGTAAAGGAGAGACAGTTCAGTTTATGAAGAGGAGAGATATGAGAGAGTGGTGGAAATAGAGACAGACAGAGATGGACAGATAACTCCGCAGGCTTCTGTCTAATCCTCTCTCCTTAATCCCGCAGGTCTGTGCTGCGCTCTCTTCCGTCCACATTAATAATCCAACTCACGGTCTAAGCTGATGAAACCACCATGGGGTTGAAACCACAATGCACCATGACGGTACTGGTTCTATTGCAGCTGTCCTTACATTGTAACCTCGTCATCCCGAGGTCAGTCGAAACACCAGAGGTTAGAAATCACACTAACAGCTACAAAACATACAAAAACAATGCAATGAATCCAGTTTATCTATTTTATTATATTTAATTTAAGTTAACTGATTTATTGTTTTGTGTATAAAATCTAAAAAAAATGTCTAAAACAAGAACAATATTGTAATTTTTTTGTGTATTTTGTGGCCACTGTAACTTCTCAGTTGCACTAGGATGGAGAAGGTGAGGTAGAAGGGTTGCAATCAGGAACTCCACCCTTAGATGCCACTAAATCTTACACACTGGTCCTTTAGATGATTAATTGAACAAAATCTGTATAACTTACTACTGTTAAGTACTAAACACTACTTACTACTTTGTTTGGTGGACAAAAAGTAGTAAAACCCATTGACATTTGTAAGAAAACAACTAAAAAATTCAGCCTTGGAACAAATGATCTAATATTGCTGTCTATAGTTCTAAGCAAATACCATTACCCATAGTCACTGAACAGCGTAAATGTTATGATTAGAGGGGCCAGAGTTAGTTCAGACATATTTAGATTTACAACTACAACACTGAAGGAATTAGAAGAGAGTGAAGGCGACAAATTATGTTTGTGGACTCTTGCTGCCACCCAATTATTTGTACTTTAACTTACTCAAATTCATAAAGGTTTCAACTTCTAATAGCAACTGTTGTAGTGGATACCCATTTGTTTGTCGCTTGTCCCCTTGAACGCGTTCTATTTGTTCAGAAAGACAGAAGAAAGAAATGCTCCCTGAGGGATCAATGGAAAGGTTAGTTGCCCCCCTCACCGAGTCTTTGAGAGCCATGAAGCAGTGGCACATCCACCGTCTGGTAGTACCGTCTCGGCAGATGTAGGAGAAGGCCTTGTCATAGTTACGATCAGGAGCGCAGAATGAAACCTTCTCTATGGTCTGGTCCACAATGAGGTCCTGAGAGAGAAAAACACGGACACAGAGGTTAGAGAGAATCCGATTTGACAGCTTACACAATACAATCAAGTCAACCGTATTGTTCCAGCAGGTAGATTGCATCAAATCACATCTGACATGGTTTTGTCTTTCTAACAGCAGCTTAACTCAGCAATGACAGACAGGAAATATAGCTTCAATACTGAGCGCAGCGGCTTGTCGACTGATCCAATACTTGACACATTGCTTTCAACCTCAGTTAACCCCATGAAACCCCTCTCACTCCAACCTATTTACACATCCACCAGTGACAGAAAAGAAAGTGACCACAGACTAATGACACTGAACCCTCTTTTCATCTCCAAGATGTTTCCACCACTTGCCCTTCGTTCAATGAAAGAGTTATTCAGCCTGTCTCTGCGTCTATAGTCACTACAGAGGAAACTAAGAGGAGGCCCTTCTCTTTCTCTGTGTACATTAAGGGGCCCCCCGGATCACCTCTTTGACTCACCCAGAACAGAAAGAGAAGGAAAACAAGAGGCGAGAGGGACAAGAAAGGGAAGAAAGAGAATGAGGGTTCACACACTCATCCACGCACTTCCTTCTTTCTCGTCCAGTGTCGCCGAAAACAAAGTGAGGAGAAGATGAGGAGAGGGGAAGAGGGACTGCGAGGAGGGGGGATAAGGAGGAGAAAAGAAGCAGAAAGAGGTAGAAGAATAACAGTCCATTCATTGTGAGCCAGTTAGTGAATGAAGGGGGATGTTGGTGGCGAGGTGAAAGGCTGAGCAGAGAGCAATGTGTGCGTTTGTGCTTATGTGAAGTGTATTTTTGATGAAAAGCACAAGAAAAAAGTGTGTGTGTGTGTGTTTGTGGGTAAAGTTGAGTCAGATCATGTCCCTGCATCACTGAAAGGAAGAATACTGCACAGCAGCGTGTGACTCAGAGAGTCTCATCTATGCAGAGAAGTCTCTCTGCCTCGAGCACAAAAAGACTTTACAGTTTCTTTCTATCGATGCATTATGAAGGTCATGCAGATCTTCTGAACACACACCGTACATTCAGGGACTGCAGGGAAGCGTTTGACTAATGGTTGTGTGGGCGTTATTAAGGCGTGCTTGCTTGCTTGATTCATAGATGGGGTTGAACGGATGATAAAAGATCATAAAGAGGCACTGGTAGAAAGAAGGACGGATGAGACTGCGAAAGAGTGATGAATATAACAGACATTAAACTTGCTAGAGTAGAGTAGAGTCCAAACACGTGCTTAAACGGTGCTGTGTGAACAACCTGACATGTCTTGGGTGACTGAAAATTTATGTTACTATTGAAATATTTTCATTTTTGTTTAAAATGCATCTTATAGAAGCTCTTAACCTAAAACTCAGTTTACTCTTGTTGTTCTCTGATACTGGTGTGATGTCATCTTAAAAGTGTTATTATATATTAACCTATTGTCAACAAACCCTACCTGTATGAAAAGACTAAAACCAACAATGTGTCCGTCCACCTCTTAATACTTTCTGATGTAAATCAGCTCACAAATACATCGTTTAAAGGTCCAGTGTGTAAGATTTAGTGGCATTAGTGGTGAAATTGCTCGCCTTACCCTGAAAACGTAGTTATGAATGCTATATTCCATTTCTGCCATATTCTGTAAATAAAGCCCACACTACCTTTACACACTGGACCTTTAATTAAAAAAAAAAAAAAAAAAAGAAGTTACTCAAACAGGAAGAAATAATGCATTTGTTGGGGACTATTTTCACCTGTGGATTAATACAGATTTGTAGCATTTGTATTTCAGGCAGCAGAAGAATATTTGTGACTTGAAATAAACTACAGTTCCCATGTTCACCTTAATAACATGTCAGCCAGTGTAACAGTGTGGTCTGCTGATGTGTTTTTACTGTTTTTTGTGGGCAACAGTGGAGCTCCTTGGCACAGAGGAAAGTGATATATCTGTGTATTTAGCTACACAGATAATGCTTGTTCGTGGGATCAATTCAATGTTGGTTTTGGGATTTGCTGGCTGCAAGAAAAATATACAATATTGCCAGCCTTGCCTTTAATATGTTTATATGAGATACATCACTGAAAAGAGATTAGAGAGGAGGGAGCGAGGGACTGAAAGAGGTGAGGTCATGTGTGTGGCCTCTAAACATAAGAAAGTAAAAGAAAGCGAGAGAAAGAGGCTTCCCCATTGGGCTCGCTCTCTTCTCTCCTCTATTCTCTGCTGCTCTTTATTCTGCTCTGCTTTCAGTAGAGCCACAGCGAGCTGCACCACGCTGTAGGAGGCCTCCCCAGCCACCAGACACTTCTCAAGTGCATGTGTGTGTGCGCCTGTGTTTACTTGATCTTCTCTCCCCCACTAAGCACCTTCAGCGAGAAACCATGAGTCACATATGTCAGCTCTGAAACACACACAAAGGCTCAAACTGGCATGGGAGTATCAAGACAGTAGATGCAGGGTGTTGTCTTAAGGTGCCTTAAGGCGGTGTCATCGTCAGTGACACTTTTGTTGGTGGTCTGAGGATGGAGAATGCGTCTTAACTAAATGTGAAACTATAAAAGACAGATGGATGTGTGGTCGGGAGATGATAAACCAAGAGCATCAGAGGGTTTGAGGAGATATTTCTGTCTTTATTTGACCTGAACACTCTGTTTCTTTTCCTATCTGGTTGTGGGCAGATGTGGAGAATGTGAGCCATAGTGTAGATAAAAACACCTGTGTGGTGTGGTGTGTGCTGTACGTGACTGCAGGATACACACTTCCTCTGCTCGTCCTTGTTTCCCGGTGAGCGATGAGGTAGATAGAAAGCAAAGACAAGAGGGGAGGATGAAACAAGGAGACAAAAAATGTGTTCGCTTACCTTAGTTTTGTCATCCACCACCCTGAGTCCATCAGCTGAAACCCACAATACTGCCTTGACTGTCTTTTTCCCGCTCTGGAATGACAGAAAAAACAGTGGTAGTAATAAATAATTTATAACTTTAGATCCAAGTGACCAAGATGCACAGTAAATGTATTTCAAGCATTCGCACATTTCAAGAGGTCAACAAGCTGCCG
Source organism: Argyrosomus regius (assembly GCA_946959425.1). Classification (NCBI taxonomy): domain Eukaryota; kingdom Metazoa; phylum Chordata; class Actinopteri; family Sciaenidae; genus Argyrosomus; species Argyrosomus regius. The sequence continues at coordinate 24,193,520 of OX336889.1, read as the reverse complement.
ACATGTAAAGCCACTTTTACTACGACTCATGGTTATGTAAAGTGATCATTACATCCTTACAGCAGATGAGGTAGTGGTGGGTTTAGAGCGGAGAGGCGGGCAGAGGTAAAAACGGTGCCATCTGGCACTAAGAATTATTTCTCCAGAGGAGGGCACCAGGCAGAACTAATAACACACTCAGCATGGGCTGGGGCTAAAAATACACCGGCTAAAAAAAACAATGACTCCATGCAAGTGTGGAAGCGCGCGTGTGTGTGTGTGTGCGTGCATGTGCACATTAGTCTGCATACGAGTGTGTGCGTAAGTGAGTACGTAATGGGAAGAGAGAAGCCTGTGCACAGCAGGAAACGGCTTTGAAACCAACAGCGAAAGCGACAAGGAGCCTCAACTTGTGCATAATCCCATTGAGGGGAAGACAGAGGGATCGAGAATAGAGGTGAAGAAACTGAGAGGGATGGAAGGAAAAGAGTGGAGAAGGAGAGGGAAGCTTAAATGAGGGAGAAGGGGTAGGGGAATAAAAAGAAAAGGATAAGTTTGGCGTTAAGTTTTCAGTGTGAGAAACTGCAGAGAGGCGAGAACGCTGCAGAGGAAAGATGCTGATACAGACGGAAGATGGAGACAAATAGAATTGATCGGGCAGGGAGACTTTAAAGAGAGGAAGACATGAGTGAATGCATAGAACATTTCTCCTGTATGCATTAGACTGGCTGTGATTCAGTTAACTGAGTTTTTTCTGATAAAGTAGTTCCTTTTGTTAGATTCCTACTTGGGGAATCAGGTTTAGGGTGAATGTACGCTGAACAGAGAAGATGTGCTGCTCTGCAGATTTGCTGCGAAATCTGACTTTTATAATCAAAAATTCAGGTTTGATTCCAGTTACATCGAAAAAAGCAAAACTACAGATGTGAAAGCTGTGAAGAAAGTGACACTGTTGTATTCACTAGAGTGTGTGTGTGTGTGTGTGTGGCTGTCTGACACTGACCAGTCTGTGTCACTCTGTTCACACGCTCCCTGTCCGAAATCCAGCTTCCCAGGGGGTGAAACCATGTGAGTGTGTGTGTGTGTGTGTGCGTTTATATGAGTTTATGTTAGCCAAAATCTCATTTTCTGCTCTCTTGGGCGTACTGGGATCAGACAGATGAGCAGACAGACAGGACACATAGAATAAGACCCACCAGGGAGGGCGATGAGGGAGATGAAAGCGGTAAAGAAGAGAAAATAACAAGACAGGAGAGGTACGGGAGAGAGTATTGAACGTGTGTGTGTGTGTGTGTGTGTGTGTATGGTCGATAGTTTGGTGCATGAGCTTTGCGCAACTGGGTCTGTAATGAGCTCCAGTGAACTTTGTAGATCCTTGGGGTTACTTTTTGTAACCGCCTCTATAGACCAAAGCCAAAACCTCCAGTACTGCAGCAGGGGAGGTGTGTGTGTGTGTGTTTGTCTTTGTTTGTGTGTGTGTGGGTTACTTACAACTTTTAGTTTCTTCACTGCCTCCTCGCATACATGCATCCCTCTTGACTCCTCCACCTCAACCAACCCCAGGTACTGCGGGGAAAAGTAAGCAGAAATATTAATTGCCAAAACTAAACAAAAGTTTTCTTTTATTCCACTTTCTTTTTATGTTTTAGCAACACTCTTCATCTAACCTGCATGCCAATAAAGCATGCTGAGCTGAACTGAACCTATGTCAAAACAGAATAAGAGACGAGGTGATATAAAAGCAAGCAAAGCCTCATTAATCTCTATCAGCTTCTATGAGTAACAGGCAAGTAGCTAATAAGCACCCATGCTGGATTTATAGCAACACTGTTGTGGCTGATAATAAGGACAGGAGAGAGAGAGGAGTCATAATTTATAGCCTTGCATCCCCTTTCTGTTGTCTCTCCAGTGTTCTGCTCTGTGGTGTACGGAGAGCCCACAGGGACACAATTAAAGCTCTATGTAGCTCTGCTCGAGTCAGGAGCCAAGTGGGGAAAAAAGAGGAAGACGAGTTGTTCAAGGAGAGCTCTGAGTTTAGAGGGGATTGGTCCCCGGGAACTAAAACATGTTGTAAACAATGTGTAGCAGATTTATGAATGAGATTTCTTTTAAATGATAGAAAAGTTTTGAGCTCGCGGAACATAAACGCACAGTTTTCCAAGATGTTGACGTCATTAAATGCACAAGAGGAAAACAAACTGGAACTAATGAGCTTATGAGGAGATCAACACGAGAAGCTGTTTTTGTCATTAACGGAACAAATCGCAGAAGTAATGGGTGAAAGATGGTCAATGTCGTGAGAAGGAAACCTGCCTTTTCAGCTTAGAGAGCTCACCGATCTGGTCAGAGCCCTGGATTTTAATAAGGTAGAGAAGCGTGAGACAGCTCACAGTTACTGCACCTTTCTCACTGTTTGATCAATATAAGCCTGTATAGGTTTTTTGCACTAATGTAGACATCACTGACAGTATAAAGAATGCACGGCGTATCCGTGATGTCACCCATAGGTTGAAGAGCTGTTTCTCACTTCATTTCCAAGTGTCATATTAGCCCGCGTGAGCTGACATACATCTATCAACACGTGGCAACAGGTGGAGGGTGATGTGACATGATATAGAGGAAAAAAAATCTGCCAAACAACAGAGGACATGTGCAATTTTTCTGTGACGTGTCAGTCATTGTGCCATGTGTCTTTTTGTACTACTTGGCGAACTTTCCGACATTGCCATTTTTCTCTCAAACTGCTTTTCTCAGAGTTAACTTTTCTCTCAGAAAACATTGTTGTCTTTTTCTGGAAGACTCCAGCAGCTCTCAAAGAGGCATTAACAGACTCCTGAATACATTTGGAGTGAAGACGCAGAAGATGAATTGGGGAACACAGAGGAGAGAAAAGCCACAGTAAAGAGGCTGAGAGGTTTTCTTAGCGCTACCATCCCTCCAAGCGCCACTTCACTGCCCACCTCATCACAAACTCTGCGGAGCATCACCGTCAGAGCATTTTCCATTAGAGTTGTATTTTTCATTTGCTTTCTCCATTCAGTCTGTAGCCTTTCTCTCTTTTCGCCTGTCTTATCCAGTCCTATATCTCTCTCGCTCTCTCATTCCATATCTCACAATGTCTCTCCGTCCCCTCTGCATGCCCTCATCCCTCACCCTGTCATTTCCTGTGGTCCCCTTCATCTATAACCACCTCGATGTCAACCCCCGCCTGTCTGTGCTCCATCTCTTACTGTCATTGTCTCTCCAGTTCTTTAACAAATTACTTTGACTCTCAGCAAGAGGGATATGGCACACGCTCAGAGTGCAGTGGTTATCAGTAAATTGGGCCATCAATAATGCCTCATATTGCATATGAGGCATTCAGCTGAGAGCTAAGAGTCTGTGCTTTAATTGTAAGGATCAATTGTTCTTCAATCCTACTAATATAAAATGTATTTCATTTATCTGACATGGAGTACATACTCTGTAATTTCTGTATGATACAGTCTATTTACAAGATTGGACATTAAAATGCAAAATATCCTGTCGAGAACAGTTCAACATTTTGAAAAATACACTCTGAAATCACTCTCATATTTGTACACTGAATACAAAGTTACATCCAGCAGCCCGTTGGCTTAGCCTAACATAAAGACTGGTTCTGTCCACAGCTATAAAACCATGTAAACTGTTAATGTTAGCATCAAAGTACTAGTTGCAATTTTTTTTAACCTACGGACAGGGTGAGGCTAGCTGTTTCTGCCTGTTTCCAGTCTTCATGCTAAGCTAAGCTAAATGCCTCCTGCCTCGGTGGACAGCAGGTGGAGAAGACCTTCCAGACAACGCGGGAAAAACAACCAAAGTGACCGACGAAATGGCAGTACGTCAAGACATGTATGACAAAATGTTGTTCACAAAGAACAGAATAAAATATATTAAATAAAAACATTTCATGTCTATCTATTATGACTATTATGTTTTCTCCTTGTGTGAGGAAGCTATGTAAAGTCTGGTTGTAAATTCTGTTGTGGAGGACAAAAAGTTGAAATTGGATTCATCTGATTTTAATCGTCCTGCTCTTGTCACTAACATGATATCCAGTTTGTTGTTTACACTCTGCCTGAATCTATGTAAATGCAACATACAGTAAGAGTGATATCGATCCTCTCATCTCACTCTCCAAAGAGCAAGTGAAGTAAATCAAAAAATGAACCAAACACTAAAATACAGGTATGTTTATCCTTTATTCTTACCCAAATCTCAGACAACGTATTAAAAAAATGTGTAAAAAACAGTGTGATGCTACATTGCTGTTATATAACAGACCTACTGTAGATGTATGAGGTGTAAATAGAGCATCTTAGGTGTCCAAGTTCGCTCTTCTTCTTCTGCGACGTTCACAGATAAAGTGTTGGATAAATGAGGATCCAGTGCACCTCTTATTGTTTACTGTCTTTATAAAGGATGCACTATAACCGTACTGTGTCTCATTTGCCCTTTTGTGTAGCCGTCTGATTTATTTAGTGGAGGGTCATGTTACTATATACACAGAGTGAAGTTCATCCTCGCCTGCAGGGACATTCCAACAACATACCATACATACATGACCTTGACTTGAGATATTTTGTCTGTTGCGTCCAGTCATACCTTTATATACCTTTTCTTTAACAGAATGTTATTTTGTTGCCTTTTTACTAGCAAATTTTAATGATGAAAAATGATAGTGTTAATCATGATTATCTGTGAAAATAGAATGAATATATACATTATACTGTACGCACCCGAACAGGGAAGTTACATTTGCCCTTTCGTACAGCCTCCTCGTCAGCCTGCCACTGATGCGGTCTGCTGGCCTCTGGCACGTAGGTGGGCTTCTTCCTCCTCAGGCTCTGACGAAGCTTGTTCATCTCCGGGGTCACGTGCTCCCTGGTACTGTGGACACACAAAAAGGACGTTGGTTTTTTTTAGTTGTGTAGCAGCTCAGCCTAGAAGGCGTCAGGATTGCACTGCAAGAGATTTAAAAAGGCATGAAAACCAACCGACTCCGTATAACACACACAAAAAACAAACAATATAAAGAGCACTCATTTACTCAGAATTTAACAGTTAGGCTCATAAAAGGCTAATTAAGTGCAACAGTGCCAAACTATATTTTAAAGAAATGCCACTTGAAAGCTTTGGACAGAAACTAGTCCTGTGTTTCATACAGGATTATGAGAGAAGTGGGATGAATTTCATTGAGCTCATTATGCAGCAATCATCCCTAACAGGGCAGTCAATACATTAGCGTCATAAACACTTCCCGCCATGATGCTCCACTGATTCTCCATTCAGAGACAGGCTGCACACATCACACAGGTAGAACGCTAACGCTAATGAACACAAAGCACAGGGCATGCTTTCATCTCTCCAAGAAACATCAAGAACACCGCACACACACACACACACACACATATGTGCATATACACAAAGCCCTTCCCCTCACTGCTCTGCTTAATTAGACCATTCAGCCCGCTGGCCTGTTTAGCGATGCTAATTTCCCGGCATAATGAAACATGACGGCATCAAAACATGACCTGCTTAAAAATGATAATTACTGTTTTCATTCCTCCACAGTCACCCCCCCCTCGACAGACGAGTTAGAGCACAATATAAAACATCTCTCCTCATGCGCATCCTCTGTCTTCATAAAGTTAACTTCATCACCAGCTCGCCAAGTTTTAAATTCAGCTTTACTGCTCCTTTTCCTCCTGTCCACTCCACCCAAACCAGTCTCTCTTGGTCTTTACTTCTAAGGTATCTTACTCTACTAAGACGCAGCAAAGGGCCAATAAACCGTGGAGGGACAGAAGACATGTATCTTTGGCCCTCTCTGCTTTCATTCCTCCATATCTCTTGGTAAAGAGTCTATTTGTGTTATTTTCCTACCTTCTAGTTGCCCGAGGAATGGCCATCCTGGCTTTAACAGGGTTTGAAGGCATACAAATATTACACTGAAAGCAGATAATGTCCATATGTGAGCAGTGATCTGTATCCTGAAGGAAAGAGATCCTCTCTCTGCTCTGCTACACACTGGTCAGGGTTTACATGCAAACATATATATACACACAGACTCATCACTTCTCATAATCACTGCTGTGTTACTGGTAGCGGGCGCCAAAGGCTGATGTGCCGGAAGCGTCTGCAATTAGACGTCCACACACACACACACACACATTCACGTGTGTGTAATGCAGAGTATTCAAATGCAACAGCTCGAGTGGCTTGAGTCGTTTCTGGCATGTGAGGCATGCGCCCACTGCCAAGCGCAGACACACACACCCACAAACACACACACATACTGTAAGCCCCTCTGCAGCTTGACGCACACACATGTCGAGGCTTGTGCCAGTCATTTCTGGGCAAAGCGCCAAATGACTGGCACCTGGCTGGCACCAGAATTAGTGCAGCAGGTGTGAACGTGTGTGTGTATGTAGTGGGATAAAAGCTAGGTGGTGCGTAACACCCCACAAGGGAGGTGGTGGGGGGAGTTATGGGGGTACAGGGTAGGCGAAAGGAGGTGCTGGTTAGGGAATACAGGATGCCCTGTAACTGGCCTCATATGGTTTGGGACAGCAGGAGAGGAGGAGGAGGAGTGAGCGAACAGGACTGGCATCTGATGCCAAGCCACAGGGGAGAGGCAGAAATGAAATCATGTGAACTGAAGGTACGGAGACAAGTGAAGAATGACTGGAAGAAGTGGAGTAATGAAGAAATGAGGTGAGAAAATTTGTGCTGTAACACTCAATTATTCTGCTGATCATCAATCAGTCATCCGGCTGTAATAAAATGGAGATGTGTGGTGCTTCGACAGCAGAAACACCAGAGGGGTGAGGACAGAAAGAGACTAAAAGACGGACCAAGAAACCTTTTTCCTCAACAAATCAACAACATATTTATCTGTACTGTAGGTTGACCCTGAGATTAATATCTAATGTGATAAAATGTATAACCAAGAAAAGATCCACACATCTAAATGGTACTATATTGCAAAGTGAAGAGAGAGGTCAAGCATTTAAATGTTTCTTTCACTGTAAGATTACATTTCCAGGATGCCCGTTTCCATTACAGTTATGCTAATGAGGTTATTAACTCAGACGCCGTTAGCAATATTAACTCTAGTGGCAATGTCAAAGCGTCCCAAGATTGTAGTGTTGTGACACGGCAAATTATGTTGTTCAACATACTTATAAGGGAATAAGTGGTCTGACACTAAATTTAACTAGCCAGCTGACTGGCAGGAAAACCAGAAGACAGAAAAGGACAGACACACAGACAAGAAAGTCTACATTTAAGAGGCTAAGCAGAGTGATGTATATGATTAGCAAACATCTTGAAATATGTCAGATAAAAACAGCAACAGACTATTCCCACCATGTAAGAAGGAGCACTACCACAGGTCCTTCATTCCAACAGATGTCAGACTCTTTAACACCAACATGACTTCATGACTTTCTTCTATATATTTCTTATTCATGGGTAATTTCTTATCCTTGTTCTTATTGTGTATACGAGCTGCTGTGACAAGTGAATTTCCCCAGTGTGGGATGATTAAAGTCTATCTTATTTTATCTTAGATGACATGTGGAGCGATATTTATATACATAATACACTTCTTTGCTTTCTTTTGCCCTAGAGATAGATGAAATTTCCCGTAAAACCTCAAATTGTACTTCATACGTGTCAATCTTCTTATCTAACTCAGAAAGCAAATAAGCATATTTTCCAAAATGTCCAAAACTATTATAAGAAAAAATGTTTTACTACAAAATATATTGATTTGTCAGTGTGGAGGATACCTGTGGAAAGGGTTTCATTTGCACAAATAGACGTCGGCTTAAAGTCCAAGTATGGCAGGAGGACATAAAAATGACCAAGCGGCAACCTCCGTGGCTGTGAAGTGAAGCTTATGCGGAAGTGCCAAAAACTGCAGTTTCTCTAACGTCCACTTGAGGCTGGCTACAGAACGAGTCAATCTCCATAAGCCCCCATGTTAAAATGTCAAACTTCACAGCAGAAATAAACATGTTTACAGCCTGGTTCAAAAAACAGTTTTGGTCTCTATAGCTAATTTCCCCGTTCATGACAACTGTACTGAGGGTGAATGTATATAGAACTCACCTGTTCAAATGATATTAAGGCTTAAAGTTATGCAGAATTTAGAGGTGGCTGCCAGGCGTTATTCGGCCCGCCTCAGTTTCACAAATGATTCATATCTTTTCTGATTTTAAGATTAACCAGAAGAGGCAGATTTTAAGCTTCAAAACATCTCTTCAGAAACCTTGCGTGTGATGTCACACATACGCTGTCCATTCTTTATACTGTCAGCGAATATGAGCCAGACTGCAGTAAAAGTGAGTCAACAGTCCATCTCTTGCTGAGTAGCTCAGTGTGAAATGAACAGAAATCTGGTAGTAAACACTGTTTGATGGAGAGACACATTAGGGTGGAGACATTACCCAGCATGCAACATGTAAAAGGCCTTGCATAGCTGTGACCTCACCCCGCACAACAAGAACCATCTGCATTAGGCGAGGAAAAAAAAAAAAAAGAAGACAAGAGACAGACAGAGGGTGGGCTGGCAGGCAGGCAGGCGAGGATGGAAAACATCAAAATAAATCTATAAATCAATGACACAAATGAAGTCCCGCTCTCGTCATAAACCCACGCAAAAGTCTTCGGCGTTTCAGTGCAGACTACACAAACAAGAGGCCCGGTGCCAAAATACACATAGTTGTTCCCCATCCAGTGTTTGAGTGCAGCCATCTGGAACGTATTGTTGCAGAGGAGATGGCAGGAGAGACGACTTACGATCATATGATGTTATGTCGCGGGCTTTCAAGTTTGTTCACCCAAGCTGACCTCCCTTCATCGCCGCTTCCTTCCACGGGTTCCTCCCCATACTTCTTCTTCACTAGTGTTTATACTCCAGATCTCCTCTTTGTCCAAAAAGATGCAACGACGGATGCAAAAAATGGACCTGACGAATGTCTGCAGCTCTGCCGATGTGAATGTGAGGAAATGGGTTTCACAGGGATGAATTTAGCGAGAAGAGTTCGCCTACGCGTACAGACTAATAAAATGTCGGGGGGGAAAAAAATCTCCAGCTTATTAAGTTGGTATTTTAACTGTTAGTAGGTTGGAACAATTGTCATTAACAATGTGTGTGTGTGTGTGTGTGTGTGTGTGTGTGTTCAGTAATATCAGTTTATAAGCTCACATTTAAAGTGTCAATGTCTGTATTCCTACGTGTGTGTCACCTCTCTATTCCCTCCACATAATCTATGTTAAGACTGCATGAACTCATGTGTGTCCAGCTGTGTTTCGTGCTTGCCAGATGTGAGTCTGATTGATATCTTTGGCTCGCTCCCTCTCTCTTTCAAACACACACACACACACACACACACAAACACACAATCACGTACGTACATACACAGTGTTCCTCCCTGATCCAGATGTTCTGTGTTCAATAGTGGCTCAGAGATTTTTTGGCAAAACGGGACACACACTCCTCCCTCACACTTCTTCTCAACCAGATGCTCGCAAAACACACCTCGTACAAGGAGGGAGATGGAGGAGGAGGGGTGACGTCGCTATACACACACACACACACACACACACACACACACACACACACACACACACACACACACACACAGACAGACACACGCACACACCCACCCACACACACACACGCACGCGTGCTTACACGTAACACAAATACACACCAATGAGTCATTGCCACCTTGCATTACGGTAAGCCATATATGTCTAGAGACAAGGAGGGGATGGAGAGAGGTAGTGTGTCCAAGTGTGTGTGTGTGTGTGTGTGTGTGTGTGTGTGTGTGTGTGTGTGTGGCAGCAGGGGATTGTCTTGGCTTAGTCATCACTGAGCTGACCACTTTACATGGACACGATGTACCTCTCTCTCTCTCTCTCTCTCTCTCTCTCTCTCTCTCTCTCTCTCTTCCTGAGAAGCTGGTGTCTTTTGCCAAAGCATCCAGTGTGAGTCAGAGTAGATTTAAAGTCGTCGTGGAAGAAAAAGCATCGAAGGTCAGTGTTATGACAGCTACATACAGTACAGTGCAAAATGAGTACAGATCGCCTACAGACTGCATGTAAGACATATGATTTATGGTTTGTTTATATTTTTATATATATTATACAACTGTGTGACATTGTTTCTCCATTTTAGGAGACACTTCTTCAACATGAAACTGAAATTTTTGATGCATACTTTGGTTTTGTATGTCCCATCAGTAGCACAAATATAAAGCCTGAACATGTAAGACCCTCAGGACAGCTCACAGTCCACAGTCAGAGAGTAAAACTGCTCGACAGAAACCTGAGACGCAATCACACGCGACACATAATGCTATCACTTCTTTTAATAAAGCACCATTAAAGGTTTCAGACGTCGTAACAAATGCTTCATCTGCAGCCTGTCCTAAGGGTTGAGGTGCCGACCATGAACCGCAGTCTGCTTGGCCCTGGGACCTTTGTTACATGTTATTCCCCCCATCTCTTTCTCCTCGTGCCAGGCTGTGAAAAATCTCTTGGACTAATTGGACTGTTTGACCACTTTCTTTGTGGAAAAGGGCAAAAATCTGTTTATTAAGAGCTTAATAACATTTGCGACTTGATGGTGTAGAAGAAAGAGCTAGAAAAAGCTGAGCTGTTGAATCAACATCATGTGTATAAGGATAATCATGACACAAGGGCATTTCTCTCAACTTGGCAACTCAAAATGTCTAATAACTCATCTATAAACTATAAATAAACCATTTATTAACCACTAAAGCCATTAGCTGCACCGTCGTCATGTGTCACATGATTGTTTCTCAGGTTTCTGTCGTGCAGTTTTAGTTTTGATGGTGGACTGTGAGCTGTGCTGAGGCGATGAGCAACAAGAGGGTCTCCCATGTTCAGGCTTTGTTGAATCACATTTTCAGCTTCATCAGTTGTGTCACAGATTCTCTTTGAAACACACACAAAGGGTCTCCTCCATTCATTTTACAGTCAGCTTTAAATGTCACTTCAATGGTGACTCATCTCTGGGCCAATGTGAGACAATCTAGTTAATAGAATTTAATCAAAAACACATTAGACACAGGCACATTATGCTGACACACACACAAACACACACAAAGAAAACCGACCCAGTTTCCGGGCCCTGCAGACTTCAACTGACACTGAACGACCCGGATAGGGACACCAACTCTTACTATCATCCGACGCTCTCTGTCTCTCTCTCATCCTCTATCACACACACACACACACACACGCACACACACACACACACACACACACGGCAAGTGGCAGGTGGTCTGTGTTTGTATGTGATTAAAAAATAAAGGAGTGTGACGTAGCGGAGATAAACCAGGGCACTTGTGTTTAGACCGGAGCCTGACCCAGGACAGGATGGCCTTATTTATTGTAGCGGTTTATGAGGCTGTGTAAGAGTGTGTATGAATTTGTGTGTGTGTGTGACAGACAGCGAGATACATGATGAGATACTCCTATAAGGTCAGTGTTCCTTCCCGTACCACAGCACAAATACTGCTACATACACAGATTCTCATATAACACACACACACAAACATGCTACTGTGAGACTTGATTCGAAAACAAACAAAAACAGCTAAAATCACAGAACAATGCTGCGTTAAGAAGACCTTGTAGTGCTGAATAATGAAGTCTTAAATTGCTAAATAATTATTTAGCAACAACTTAACTCAGAAATCTGAAAGACCTGAATCTTGACAATTTGGTCATTTGGTCCCCAAAACACCTGTACAGGGGTTCAGTACAGAGGTTGCAGGGTTTTTAACTGAAAATAGTCCTAATAGGGAAACAGTTAGGTGCAAGGTGGCTTCGAACCAAGCCTCCAGTGCTGGGAAATGAAGCCAAGTGCTAAAAACTGTAAATCCTCGAGAGGCCACTCCATAAGTCCCCATGTTAAAATGTTCACAGCAGAACTGAACATGTTTACAGCCTGGTTCAAAAAACTGTTTTGGTCTCTATAGATAATTTCCCCGTTCATGACAACTGTACTGAGGGTGAATTTTTATAAAACTCACCTGTTCAAATGATATCAAGGCTTAAAGTTGTGCATAATTAACAGTGTGGCCGCTCTGATTGACAGGTAGGTGCCGTTACATGTGGCTTATTAGAGCACCGAGGCGTCATTCAGCCCGCCTCAGGTCCGCTGATGATCCACATCTTTGCCGATATTTAGATTAGCCACAAGGCAGAGGAAGCAGCACATCCAACATGGCAGTGGCCAGCGCAGCATCAGGCTCAAAGTGGTGCTTCGGAAACTGTCATTCATGCTCTGTCCATTCTTTATACTGTCAGTGCTTCCAACATCTCTGTGCTCATACTTACAAATTGGACTTTGTATATCAAACAGTTGGCTAACTATTCAGCAGTTAACTATTTAGCTCTGGAGATGTTATAAGGTTTTTTGCTTGCAAGCTAGTTGTTTCCTCCTGGAGGTTGCTAGTGTTTTGAGTTAGGATAAAACCACCTTCAACCAATCTCTCTACTGAACACACACACAAAGATGAAATTGATATCTGACCTTAATAAGATAGCAAATAAACATAATCCCCAAAATCCAGTTTGGTCAAAGTGTTTCAGTCCTGAGAAGAGTTGCATCCCAATAAAAACAGAACTATCATAACAGAACTGATTAAAAACTGTAACTCCGCTGCTGATCTTCAGACAGACAGACAGAAAGGGCAGACAGGCTACAGAGCAGACAGGTGGTGAGCTGAAATTTTAATATCGCAGCTGGAAAACAACACAATCCCAAATCTTTCAATCACATCATCAATAAGTCAATTCCACATGAACAGAGGAAACATATACAGCTGATATATAAAAAAAACAAGCAATCTACAGTCTGTACTCGTGCTGCCTCGTCTGAGCACGTAATGAAACATAAAACACCCTTGGGTGCAGCAGCTACAGTGAGCAAATGTAAAGAAGCCTCTCTAGCAACAGCACAGATCAGTGGAGAGCTGTATACGGAGTGTAGGACGCTTATGAAGCATACTTTTCTGTAAGTGAGGAGACAAACACAGCTTTATTACTGTAATGCTTCTTTCTGTCGAGTGTGTGTGTGTGTGTGTGTGTGTGTGTGTGTGTGCGTACACTCTGATGTACAGCGACAGCTGAAGCAAAGCCATGTGTTTAACCATCAGCCTGGCACCCACTGCAACTATTGTCTCTTTCTCCTTCACACACACACACACACACACACACACACACACACACACACACACGCCTCAGCTTGCACCATAACGTCCACTCTATAAATGGGGTTCAGTGGGTTCGTATATCTCTCTCTTATTGGAATTCAGGACCGATCTATAGTGTAGTTTTAATGCGGTGCTCACACTGTAGAGCTGGTCAATACTGTTCATAACAGCATATAACATTCACACTCATATAACACAGACCAGTCATATGTCCTTGAATGATTTTTCATACTGTAAAATGCATAATTTATGAAGTCAGTTCTGTTTGTGTGCCTCACTATGTTTCCTGTACTGAAGGGTTAATATTTTGAAAACAAACCAGTCAACAAATAATTGATTATCCGGCAGCACAGCAGCACTAAAGAAACTTCATTTATTTTGATTTTTATGTGAGGAAATGACACAGCAAAGTCATTTCTCGGTACATTTGACTCAGCGAGAAGGCTGCAAACTTGACAGGAATTTGTCACAATTGAGGCAAGGACACTAAGAACTTGGAAGAGATGTATCTGTGACACAAACAAACCGTAATGAACAAGATGTTCCGCTCACAACGCTTTTTATCCCCAATTATTTCCTCATCAATAAACAAGCTGTTGAAAATTTCACTTGATGAATTAATTTCCATCTGCACTGACCGATTTCCAATAACACACTGCTCATACTTTCAGGTGGCGACTAACACTCGTGATTGATGTTTATTTTATTACCGTTTGCTTTGTCCGACCGGTGTTTGCTCATATTGATTGTGTTGTATTTGCTCTAGGAGCTATGGCTTCTCATTAGTGTCTACGAGAATGATATGAAGTCAGAAGCAAGACGAGGGCGTGTGTCACAATGTCAACATGTGCAGATGTCAATTAGCCCGACATTGACTGGCAGACACACACGAGCACGTCCTGTCCTTCCTCTGATCCTCTAAATGCAATATGATCGCTCAGGGGTGGTTTCTGGGCAGGCATTACAGTGTGTGTGTGTGTGAGAGAGAGAGAGAGAGTGTGTGAAGCTTCAGGTCATCTTGCAAAATAAGACTGAATGGCCCTCGGTGGCTCAGGCTGCAAAGCGACGTGGGAATTTTTAGTACATTGAGATGTTAATGATCACATGACTAGATGAAGAGGTGACTCAACCTGCCGATCCAGGATCAGTTGTGTCACAGCAGATGAAAGGGGGAGGACGTTACGCTGCATGTACAAACATGGTAGAAGAGTCAGAATAAGAGCACTGTAACACGAAAATATGGTTCAACAACATTCACACCTACACCTATGATAGATACTGTGGATCAATATTGTAAATGTTCTGTGTGATCACAAGCCTTCAGAAAACTTAATCATTGGTGTATTTAAGCATAGCAGCCTGTACACACCCAAGTACATAAAGTACAATAGGTCAAAGTTGAACCAGGAGGTTGGTGAAATAAACTGGGTAATTATCATATAAATGCACGTGTTTCTTGACGCGTGTGACGTCTTTTCAGCAATGTTCCCGAAAAAGAACAGATGCACTCGGTGTCTAACTTTATTGTCAGCAAATAGCTGAATATCCCAGCAGAGCACCAGCACTAAGAAACTTCATTTATTTTGATTTTTATGGGAGGAAATGGGCACTGCAAAGTCAATTCTCGGTACATTTGACTCAGCAAACTGGCTGAGAGAATCAGTGACTCAAGCAAACCTTAATAAACATGATGTCCTATTTACTTTAATGTATTTTTCCCACCAATTATTTCCTGTGTTTTCTGTAGTGTACTGTCCCAATTTCTAATAGCTGCATACCCTCGGAAAAAATGAATTTAATAAGTTAATAGGAATCTCAGGAATGAACAACACTGCACAGCAGTTTGTAATATTCTGAAGCAGGATTTTACAACTCTGCAAAGTTATCCCAGCGCCAATTATTTGATCTTTCCTAGTGAAAATTAACAGCAGAAATACAGCAAAAACATTACAGAGTAATCCACCAGGAATGTGGATTTGTTTGATTGGCAACTGCAGCATTTTGCTTGACAATGTGGCATTGCATCGCAACAAAAATGAAGCCAGGTTCGACTTTTTTACTTTTTTTTTTTTTTTGCTAGAGCCACCACAAATGTACCAATGGACTTGCTCCAGCAGAAATGATCCTTCTGCATCACTTTAGATTAAAATGTAAAGCATATACAGAGAGGGGGGCAACTTAGGCAACCCTTAGGCAAGATAGGTAAACCAACACTTGTAATGAAATGAGATGTCAACACTATGAAGATGGATCCATCCAGGAAGCAGCGCTGCTTTCCAGAGACGACTGTTGTCATGGTTTGACTGGAACTAATGGAGATTTAGTGGCATTCACATCTGTGCTCAGGCACACAATATCAAAGACACCAGCACACATGAGCCCGCTCTCGTAATTTTCCACACATACATACATTCATTTAGTGCGCACATCATGTTCTCGCCCCTTCCTGCCTCGCTTCATTCGAATCAAGCACAAGGGGACCGAGGAGGGCAATCTGGTGAGGCTGGGAGTCTGAGAAAAACATCCTGCAATTACAGTTATCTGCTTCCCAGTCTTCTCTGCAAATAGGATTAGGTGGGAAACTTCAAGTGATATTGTGTTAGCTTTGCGGAGAGAGAGAGAGAGTGTGTGTGTGTGTGTGTGTGAATCTGAGAGATGCATGTGTGCTGCTTCGCTAACACACTCACATTCACACACGCACTGTCACAGCAACGCCAGGAAACACACATAGCTCCTACACCTATTATCCTCTCCCTCCAGGCTTATCACGATGCTGTGTCACTGCCCCTCCTGCCACTGTTTCAATTCCCACCCACCCAAGTTAAGCCTAAAGAAGATTTGTGTCCGTATGTGTGTGCAAATGTGTGTGTGTGTGTGTGTGTGTGTGTGTGTGTTGCAGCTTGTTTTTCTGCAGGGCAACTTGTTTCCTGTCTCTTCTTTCTTTTTGTGAGAGCAAGTTTTCTTGTCCTCCTGTGTAAACATCATTGCCAGCATTGCGTTTGTGCACAAAAGTCTGTGCGTGCTTCAATGTGCTCATACCTGTGTGTGTGTGTGTTTCTGAATGGGTTCCAAGACACAAAAGAGAGCCAGATTAACATAACAATATCCAAATCCTCCTCTGCCCTTGGTACAGCAGGCAAAGAGGGCACAGACCACACTAGCTTTATGTGTGTGTGTGTGTGCCTATATATGCATTCATATGCGTCTGGCATGTGCCTGCATCTATATCAAACCATGTCTGCAACCCTGACGGTAAAAGTGCGTGTGTGTATGTGGAAGCTAATCTAAACACAATTCAGCGAGGCATGAAGTGGAGCAGTCTAGTCGATATGCTGCTGTATCATATTGTTGCGCTGTGTTCCCACTTTGTGTTCACTCCTATCAGTCTAGACCAGTGCCACAGGCCAGCTTATCATATGTACCACGTCTCTGATATGATAGAAGAGCATGAGGCATGGCTTCCTCTCTAGGCTCAGAGATGAGACACACAAACCAGGGGAATAATAAAATTCACACCAATGCTCCAAAGCTCCATATTTACCACTAACTGTCACTTCTTTACAGACGTTGCACATGCGGAACACTGTGGACCACAGTGAACTTTGCATGACATTAAACACAATGCGACTTCACTCAAATGTTCCCAAGCTGAAGACCCCATTGTTGCTGCTGTAATTTCTCAATGTCTTGTCAACTCCACCCTTGAGCTTGAATTGTGCAGATTTTACGTCAGACTCTTGGGTCAGAGAAGAATGCCAAGTGACCCTGAGCGGCTCTGCAGCATTCACAAACACTCAACTCTCACAGTCAAACAAAGCAAGATTTAACCTCGGTCTTATAGTTTTTATGAAGCGTATTGAAAAATGCTGCATTGTTGAAATATTTATATTTTGGAAGTCTGTTCTTTCCTCTACTTTTCTCAGGTCTCCAGCCTCTATCAAACTCAAGTAGACAGAAATAATTCTCTCTGATGTCAGCACAAATCTGGTAATGACAGCATGAAGTAAGACGATCTGTCTATTTTTTTTATCTTCTTCTGCAGAAAAGGGAGGAAAGTCATATTTTCTCCACAATAAATCTACTTTTTCTTAACTTTTTCCTCTCATGCACTCCCTTCCCTCCTCCTGTTTTTTTCTCTTTTCAAACTCAACTTTTACTTTCACACCCCTCCTCTCATCTTCTCCCTCCTGTTGAGTCTTGCTGTTCTCCATTTGTCCTCAATTCCACTCATTACATAGGTCTCTTTTTTGCAACACACACGAGAGCTGTCCCTCTCAATTATATAATCGCTGGGGCAGAGAGAAGAGAAGAGAAAGAGAGGAAGTGTTGAATTCGGGAGGGAATTTGAGCAAGCCAGTCCTTCCCTTTGGCCTGACAGCGCTTGGGAACACTAATGTAAAAAGGGTGTATAGCAGGTGTACACGCACACACGTATGAACATGTCTATACGTGCACACAAAAACGTGCAGGCACGCACACTAGGCAAGAAAAAATGTTGGCCGTTTGTATCAATTTAGCAGGTTTAATCTCTTCCATATGGGCATGGGGGCTAATGCATCTGCTAAGGCTATTAGCCGCTATGAGCCCTGTGGATACAGGCTGGACTAGACCTATTATCAGTTTGGCAGTGACTGAAAATACCACTGTAGCCAATAACGCAACAACAACAACAAACCACAGCTATCACTATCACAAAAACCCCTCGATCTGTGTTGACCTCTATAGAGCTTGTAGATTTCTGCCATGTTGAAACAGGGTCAACTTGATGGACAGAAAAAGAGGTGAGGCTCAGAAAAACAGCCCAAGGTACTGATTGCTACGGTAACAGTCGACCCAGTTTCAAACCAAAATACACCCAGGTGCATAATCACACACAGAAATGCAGAAAAACTCAAGAATGCATGCAGAGATACACGTAAAGTGAATATGCATACATGCTGCATGTTGGATGTCATCTGCCAGTTCCTAAACAAACACACAGTTCACACCTCCCACATTCACACACTCACCTGAGTTCGATGGCCTCCCCCATCTCGCCACAAGAACTCATCTCAACACAGGAACAACAGCAGATGAGAGGAGATGCAGAGATGACAGGCTGGGAGAGAAAGAAGTCCCTCGGACTAGCGGCCACGGCAATAACAACAGCACAAGAAAGAGATGAGAGGAGGAGAGGAGCGTGAGAGCATGTGATGGTATTGCGCTCACAGTGAGGGACAGAGAGGAGGAGAGGGAGCGCAGAGCGAGAAAGAGAACCACACCTCTTCTTAAGGGATTAACTTGGAAAAAAGGAGCCCTGACACATTCGCAAATACGAGCTGTGATGCACCCAAACATAATCACACTGCCCACGACCCAGCATGGACGAGCATCTGGTATACAGATACACACAAACAGTTACTGTACATGCACGCATGTATGCTCACAGCTGCTCTAAAAATAAAGACAAATCAATGTTTGATGCTCCAAATCCTGAGAGTGAGGGAAGAAGGGAGTAGGAGGATAGAAAGAGAGAGAGTTACAGAGAGAGAGAAAGAAAAGGGGAGGGGTGATTAAGCGAGTCATGGCTGGTGGTGACACAGTTTTTCTTTGCGCTCCATCTGCTATGGGTGCACTGGTCAAGAGTGCACTGGGGGAGAGGGCAAGAACTGGGGCTGGAGCCTGGGGACAAGCACTGGAGCTGGAACTGGGGAATAGGGCCAAAGCATGGAGGATGTGTTTAGCGTGAGGACTGGAACTCAGCCTGGTAGTATGTTTCCACAGGGGCGTTACTGGACAAGAGGGAGAGTGCTGCTTCCCAGTGTTGGATGCTGAAGGGCAGGCCACAGAAATACAGCAGGCAGCGCTCCCAACAGATGATTAAGTAATGCTTTACTTCCTTTTCAAGTCTTCGGACCACACCCAAATGAGCACCTGGCTGTAAGAGCATCCCATGTTTTGGGTATCCATTGGTTTCTGTCCCAGATTTCAAAGCTGGAAAACATTTGCTGGCAAAGCCGAAAAACCCTACTTCATCTGAACGTGAATAATCAGGTTTCAAGTTTATTTTTGCACAGTTTTATGTGAAGCCTGAGCTCCGGCGTTGGGGTGAAAATCTGCCTTGCAGTTGTTGAACTGGAACCGATTTTAGATCTACAGTTACAGTAAATCTAGTTTCAAAGTTTGCTCACAGGGCTTGAGAGTTTTTGTGGGTCATGCTGCAGTGCCCAGATTTACATACAGTTTAGGTCAACTCTTCTACTGTATATCAGATGTGGAGCAGTCAATGTACTGCATTGCCCCTTGTACCATTACAGCAATGCATTGTATGGCCAAAAGTGAGATGGGAAATTGTGTAGAAGGAAGGTCAAAATAGCTGATGCTTGGCTAAGAGTTGGATCAATGCTAAATTAGGTGCTTTAAGGAAGGGCAGGGGTTGGAGGTTGAAGGCTAACGCAGGGATAGAAGCAGGATTATAAAAACAAGGTTCTGACAGACAACAGCACCGCATGAATACACAGCCTACTCATTAATTTAAAGAGGACAACTGCATTCTTATAGAAGGTATCGGTATAGAAGGTATAGAGGGTATCAAGGCAGGGTAGTCGAGCAAAAATCAAGACACTCAACACATTACAATGTCATCAAGCAAGGCTGTTATCTATAGGGACTCATAGAAGTTGGTCAGGAGTAAGGAAGCATTGTCAATTGCCAATGTGCCTTTTTATTCCTAACTCTAACCATACACAGGATTCTGGATGCAAATCCTGGCCTCTGGTGTCCCTTGCATCATATGATTACCATCAAACGTGCAACACTGTGAGGTAGGCGTAGGATTGTCACTCGAAAAAATGTGGTAGAGTTTCAAAAAGGCGTCCTGAATATATATGAACTTTATTTGGTGCAGTGCTTTGGCGTGTCATAAGCCTTCACTATCTATAACACAGACTACACAGGATTGTATTTCTTCGTCTCATTGGTACCCAAAGCAACAGGTCCATTCCAATTCATCTGAATACCCAGTAAGACTCAGTTAGTAGGGCCAAATACTTGTGATTGGAACCTCAGGAAGGATGCTGAGCTGAGGCAGGAAGGGAACAGGGAGGACATTCAGAAGTCAAGCGAAGGGTGGTGGGGGTCATTTTTCTAGAGGTAAGTGGTTTAGGGATTAAGAGCTAACACAACTGTAGACATGAAGGAGAAACTGACCTTGAGACCCTTGGCGAGTTTTCCATGGAGTGTTAAGGAAATTACATTCCTGACCTTGTAGAGATGGCTGGTGAGGGGGGTTAAAAGGCTTGTTGGCGGTTGGGGATCAGGGGGTGTGGATTTAGGAGCAAATGAAGCCGGCTAAAACGACATCATGCACCTTGTTCACACGGTGCATCAAAAAGCATCTTCGATTAGCTGACCACATGGGTACACAACTACGTGTAAATGCATCTTAAAAGCAATGGGAATTAGTCACAGATGGTCACTCAGGATGGATTTAAGACGACTTTTGATGTCAGGTGTAGCCTGCAACCGGATCCATACAGCCTGTGTTTGAGGCTAGAGGAGGGCTGGGTACATATAACTGGGGCTGGAGATACTGTACAGTAACTGAGTGTAATGTTGTATGTGTTTATGCTATCTCTCTCTTCTCACACATTCCTAACCTTCTACGATACCAGTTCATCCACTAAGCCGTTTACCCTGCACCACCCAGAGCCAGAGATCAACAATGGACGGGACTGAGAGGGATCAAAACGTCCTTGTTTTGCGCTAGCGTTGATTCACGTGTCTGTCACAGACACAGCACTCAGGGTATTTGGAGCTGACTGGCTACATCCAACACCATCTCTCTTTATGTTTATGCTGATTGTCATGCTGAGTTTACCGGCCCCATGGGGAGGCTTGTCGTATTGAATGAATAAATACGAACCACAAATAAATATGTTCAACTCTGTGCAGCTAATACAAACATTTGAACAATCTGATCTAATCCCAAACACATGCGACATAGAAGACTGCTACAGCTTTACAGACAATACGATATGCCAACAAAAACAGCACTGTGTGGTCGAGGTTTAATGAAAATCTTGAGGACAGACTTTTTGTTTGGGGACCCATAAAGGCTTACCATCATGATCATGTCACACACTCACCACATTATTTGTGGACAAGGTGATTTTCTATTGGTTAAAAGGTGCACGGCAACAGATAACACCCCACACATATGTCACTGTGGTATTAATGTTAGCAGTCAGGTGTTTTGTAAATCTGGACAACTGAGTGTGAACTCACCTGTGTTACTGTATGACACCATCTGATGTCTCAACTTAAAGGTGGAACAAAGTCAGCTTATTAACTTTTGTAGCAAAAGGTAGAGACTCTTTGTCTTGTTCTGTATTCTATCGACCTTTAATCTTGATCATTATTAACTTGTCCTCCTCCTCTTTTCTTTTGCACTCCTCCAGGAGTAAAATGCACGCACAGAAAGAAGAGGAGGGTGAGAAAGAAAGGAATCTAAAAATAAGAGTGAAGAGAGGGGAAGACAAAGCCACAGAGGAAGACAAAAGGGACAGAATTTAAAGGTAATCAGACGAATGTACGATAGATATTATCCCTTTACAGTCCTGTACTGTATGTGTGAGTGTGTGTGTGTGTGCAGGCATCTGCTTGTGCGTGCATATTCATCTGTCTGGTGTGTGTGTGTCTGTCTACTGGGTAGACACTAACATAAGCCTATTAAAGCTGCTGTGTAGTTATGAAACATGATGATCTCACCGACCAGGTGGTAGCAGGCACACTTCCTGCTCACAGTAAATAAGCCCTCTGGCACATGTTTCAAGAGTTTCCGCCTTTTAAATCCCAAAACAGAGAAACCTAATCATGCCGTCTGTGTGTGATACTGTGTGTGTGTGTTTAAGTGTATTTTGGGGGTGGACTGAGGTCACTGTCTGTGCACTAACAACTTGTCCACTCTCCAATAATAAAGCCACAGATTTACCACTTTTGGATGTGAAGCTAACGGCTTGCGAGATCCTTAACTTACAAAATATCAGCTGCTGTCATGTTTTAATGCATTTGTTAAAGGTTCAGTGTATAGGATTAGTGGCATCTAGTGGTGACGTGGCAAATTGCAACCAACTAAATACTGCTCACCTCACCCTCTCATTCCAAGCGTAAAGAGTTTGACTTGGTTTGCCTTCGAAGTGAAACTATTTGTTGACACCACGGATGGGACTAGAACCCAAAATCCCTGTGCCTTATCCATTGTCTTTGCATACTATTCCTATTATATAAGATGGGTTGAAATGTTTCTCCTCTGCAAGGCAACAACAGAGACAGCATCCCCGGTTCTAATCTAAATAGCCAATCAGAGAGAAGGATTTAGGGTATCTGAACTATTGTTCATTCTTTGAATAAATTCCATTCCAATAAAGATAAAATAACAGGAAATTAGCTGAAATGGAAACAAACAAAAACCAGACCAGTGAAGAAAAAAGTAAATTAAGTTTTCATTTCAATGTTTTCTTTTATTTTTTTGCATTTTATTTTATTGTATTTTGCTGTGAAAAATGTTATTTATGTGGGAGGAAACCAGAGCGCCCGGTGAAAACCCAAAGTGAGAAAGTCTGGATGTCTGACTGAGGATGTTTGCCTTTTTAACCTTGGTGGAAAGTAACTAACATTTTCTCAAGTACTGCACTCATGTATTTGAGCAAATTCATCAATCAATGAGAGTTATATAACACTTTTTATACTGAGAGTAACACAAAGTGCTTCACATGATAACACAGTAATTTTATTTGTTTGTTTTTGTGGTATTGCTATGTGGTATTTACTTTCGATGCTGCGGTTCTCAGAGACAGTGACAAATGCAACAAATGGCTACAGAGAGGAATAGACTAAACACTCTGAGCAGGACGGTTGGCTCTGACATGTTGGTTGCACTTTATGGAGGAGATGAGTGGAGAAAAGGATGGTGGTGATCAGCTTATTGTTGCAAACACCTTTTTATGGATTGTTTTTTATTGTTTTGGAAGCGGTCAGAATCTGGTGCATTCACATACTAGATTATAAAAATAACTCCATGTCCTGGTGGCATAAAGGTTTAATACACTGACCATGTTTCCAGGCAGGTCATTTTCTTGCATGTCATCCCTTTCTTTCACTCTCCAACGTAGGCAAAAAAAATAAATAAATAAACAAATAAAAATAGAAAATGAAGAAAAATATGTTACTAGCAGGTGTAATTTTGCAATACATTATGATTTAAGCTTTCATTATCAAGTGAAGTGCACCAGCAGGGCTTTATCTAAACTTGTTTGAAAGCCATCACTGTGTGTGCTGACTGTGTGTGTGCGCGCATGTGTGTGTGCGTGTGTGTATTATTTTTGTGTCTGTGAACATGTTAAATCTGAGACTCTGCGGTTTTACAACCGCCATGCCTCAGTGACTGCATAACAGCTTGTTATTGTAACCAACATTGTCTGAATGTAAATTAGGCTCCTTATAATACACACACACACACACACACACACACACACACACACACACACACACACACACACACACACACACACACACACACACACACAAAACACACACGCAACCACAATTAATGATCTGTGGGGTTACAAATACTCAATAATCTAACTCTATGTGCAAATAAGCAATTTTCAAATGCGCAGTAGCCAGCAGGGCTTCCAGCACAGATTTGCTTACAGTAACAAGCAATAACTGTATGTATTGTACCCCCACTGGAAGCCACAATAACACTACTACACTAATAAATGAAGTGTGATTACTGAGGAAGTCGTTTTGAGGGTGTTAATTAGAGTCGATTTCCCCTAAAGTGACTTTTTTGTTCTTATTTCAATGTACTAAGAAGGTAATTCTGAGTGAAAATGAGACCAATCTGAGCTCCCAGCATCAGGATAAAATCTAAAAGACCTGATCCAAAACAATCAATATATAAAGGTGAACAAATGGAGTCTATTTCATAGCACTGTACTTCTACATTTCTGAGTTATGATTGTTCAAAACAGAATTATATGTTTGCATAAGGCTCCATCTGTTTAAGTTCATGTTTCACTGTTTCCAAATTAAATATTTTGAATATTCTTTTCTTTAAAAGTAATATGGAAATCATTCATCAGAACACAATGGAGGAGAACAAAATCACGTTCACACGACCAATGAATAAATAAAGCTGTGTTTTCTTGTTTTCTTTACTGTGACTAAGCCAAGCGTAGGAAATTAAAAACCAACCACTTTCTATGACATCATTTCCTTTAACATAGCACATGCTTCGGGCATGTTCCCCAAACCTCTAAAAGCATGTGTGTGTGTGTGTGTGTGTGTGTGTGTGTGTGTGTGTGTGTGGGTCCACAAACAACATGTAATGACTGCTCTGTAATTCAGCGGTATCAGTTCAGAGTGGAGGATGTTTAGAGGTTAACCTGATGCAAAAAACACATTTCAGACAAAAATCTATAATATGGTAATTCGTAAACCTCCATTACTTCTAAGTGCATCAACCTTTAAATACAACACTGACATATTATCCATAAAATTGCTTATTTACGCATACAGCAGCTACAGAGCAAAATTAGCATTAGCACGAGTGCTGTTTATGGCCTCCTGGTGAAGTGCAAAGGCAATTACGAGATTTCTTTCAAAATACATTAAATATGTTGAAAAATAGTTGCTGAAAACGTGAAAAGACTTTGAACGATATAATACTGAAATGTGGAGTTAGAGGTTAAAACAGTTTTTCACCAGTTTTCAGTCCAGGATTTTGTGGGCGGTTCTAAAGGGTGGCTCGATTACACGCTGAAGCCACTCTGAGCATACCCCTGCACCCCTAGCAGAGAGCTAGAGATGAATTCATTTTCTGAACTCATCTGACACGTTTCAGTCGCTTCAAAATTGCTGCTTGCCGCAGTTGCTGCAAACTCAGAACACATGTTTATTCTTACTTTACATAAACTTTTGCTAAAACCCCCCCAAAAAACAGCTGCCTGCTGAAGCTGGAAACAAAGTTGATGAGACAAATCAAAGCAGCAAAGTTGTGGGCCTTAAAATCGAAACATTTAGCTGAAAGGCACTAAACCAAACCGCTAAACCACTTTCGTAATATAACATAACATAACATAACATAACATAACATAACATAACATAACATAACATAACATAACATAACATAACATAACACAGTACAGTACAGTGAGGTTTACTCAGTGAAGAGTCTGTCAGCTTCAAACATTACTCTACTAGGAACGGGTGGGTAATCTTAAAGTGGGTTTGCTTCATTAGGAGATTTCAGCCGCTCCAGCTCATCATCTTGTTATGTCACTGCCGCTGTGACTTCTGCTAAACCCAACACAAGCTATCCAATAATCTGCTGATGAGACGGCCTGATACATTTCGATTAGCTAATCAGCTCTGCCAAAGAATCCTCCAAAACGCTCCTTTTCATCCTGTCACGCTGTGTAAAAACTGCACTTAGATGGACAGGCGGCCAAATCCACTGCTTTATCCTGACAGACTGCTCATCGATTTCTGCCTCTGTTCAATACCACTCTCTTTTTCTTCTTTCTCTCTCTCCCTCCATCTGTTTCTGCTCTCCTCAATGAACCTTTATCATCATATGTCTCTATTATCCCCGACTTATCTTTCTCTACAGACTAACGCAAAGCCTGTAGTTACAAACAAAGCCTCATTGACCAAATGTAAGACGATGGAAGAGTGTGTGAACAAGCTCTGAACACACATAGGGTGGGTGTATGTCAACTGATTAAGCTTGGCTCTATATTACATGATCAATAGCTTTCCGTCCTCGCGGGTGTGTGTGTGCATGTGTGTGTGTGTACGGTTGTATATGGGTCAGGTGTTTGGGGCCAACTGGATGGCAGCAGCTAGTTTTCAAACCTCTCATCCAAACTCAACACCTCTCCCCCTCTTCCCAGTCAACATGGCATCCAGACTCCGTCACGCTACGATACACACGCACACACGCGAGGACCATGTGAAAACCTCGCTGCTCCATGGCAACCGGATCCCATGGCAACCAATGGTATGGGTTTTTTTGTGGGTTGAGAAGAGAGAGAAAGAGAGAGAGAGCAAGAGAGAGAAGGGAAATAGGAAGTGGGTAAGGAGGGGGGTGACAGATATTTGGGAGAAAAACCGCAACTCTGGAAAAGAACGAAAATAGAAGGAGAGAAGAAGAAGGCAGAGGAAGTAGTGGAGCAGCATGAATACTCAAACACACACACACACACACACACATTTCTTTCACTGCGCTGAGATCAGATGATCATGAGGAGAGGGAGACAGACAGTGACAACATTGTGGGTGAAAGGAGACCTCCCTCTGTGCCGATCACAACGAGGTCTCCCTGATGAGGAGCACAGGGGAGGGGCGGAGGAATATACAGACAGAGAGAGAGAGAAAAAGATGGAAGAGGATGACTTCTCTTAATCATTTTACACATCAGAGCCTGCAAATGACAGTGTATGTAAATATTTTGTACATAAGGGGGTACCAGTAAAATACTTGCTGTGTGTTTACCGGTAGTTAGAGGAAGGAGCACAGGGAGTACAGGGGTGACAAGATCAGGAGGACTTTGTAATTACAATTAAAATGTGTATTTACATTCTACAGTGGACAGTGTAAGACAGTGTTTTCCCACCATTCTTTGTCCTGCCACCAAAATATAAACAGCTGGAACTACTCACTGATTTATTTATTTATTTATTTTGAGTGAATAATCTTGATACTTTCTTTAGGCTGTATGTTGTCCAATGAACTTTTTTTGTTTTTGCTTGAGTGACATTTTATATGCATAAAGCTGCTTTACTGTCAAAGCTGTAAATGGATCTGTTTTTCTGTATTTTATCATCATTTTAAAGCATAAACACAACTATTGTTGACCTAATTTGGCCCCATGCGTATAGCAATAATACTGTACATCACAGTTAATCAATAATCTCAACACGTTTTTACAATATTGTCATTTCAAAATAAATCATAACAAAGTTTTTACCCTCTTATTCCCTGACCTATTGTACTGATACCCCCTGCATGTACACAACAATTACTCTGCAATTTACGGGCTGTGATCTAAAGGGTAATCTAATTTTAATGTGCAAAGCACACACATGATGGATAGTGCTGATAGGAAAATGTCTGCTATGCCATTAACGTCTACTATTAATGGCATGAAGGAGAGGAGAGGAGAGGAGAGGAGAGGAGAGGAGAGGAGAGGAGAGGAGAGGAGAGGAGAGGAGAGAGGTCTTTGTTGCCTGTGTAACAGCGCCCCTGCTGGATAGCAGGAGTAACACACTGCTTTGGTAACAGGCCAGCTGCCTGTGCTCATGTTGTGTATCTGATTGTGTGTGTGTGTGTGTGTGTGTGTGTGTGTGTGTCATTATCCGGGTCACTTTCCGTGACCTCTCACCTCTGACCTCCTGTCAGATCTGTCCAGACAGGATGTTTTCTCTCTCTTTTTTTTTTGCTGACACATACACATATGTGTGCTCTGAATCCATAACACACGCTCTGTGAGCGCCACGTGAAATCACGTTTCTTCAGATTTTGAGCGTCAATACGAAGCACTCATGCATAATTCATGTTTATGCATGTAAAGCAACGAGATACAAGGCCTGAACTCTAAAATCAATAAAGCTTTTAAAGCTTTTAAAGCTTTTAACATCTTTCCCATCGCTCTCTGTCTGACTGTCTGTCTGACGAGCTTCTGTTGGTCTGTGCATTCCTAAACAGGAAACATTTGACATAATGGTCTGTATTTAAAATATAGACCTGGTTAAAGTATCACATAAGTTGCTTCTGAATGTGTTCAAATCACTTTAAAGTATTCTGTAACTTTTTTAACAGCTCCTACACATTGCTGACAGTTGCTCTGCGTATATGCATATATTATCTATCTGCCTGTTTGTCCATCTGTCTGTCAATCTATCTATTTGCCTGTGTGACACCAACCATCTGTCTTCCCTGCCCTCAAATCTGCGTGTCTTGCAGTTCTCTGCTCCACGAGGAAGCCCCGTCATGTTCTTATATCTGCCTACATTACAACAAACATAGCAACATCTGGTGACAAACAGAAACTCGATCCACACACAAAAGAGGAAAATTTCATTTACAGTCCGGCTCAGAGGCATAAGAAGAAAATTACAGCCAGTCTGTACTGTCAGTGTGGCGATAAACGGTGCCAGTGACTGGCTTTATAGTGGTTTGGGAGTTTTGTTTGTGGAGAGGCGAGACTGAACGACCTTCACAGGGTGGTCGTGTCTTATCGACTGGTGCTAAAAGCCCTAGCTGGTCACGCTGAAACACGGGGAGAGGAAATGGGTTTCAGGGGAGACACACACTGGGTTGGCACTGCAGCACATGTCTGATAGCTGATCAGCACATCTGATAGCTGATATTATGAGTAAATATGTAACAATAAACCAAGTACTGATCTTCATTCTTTACATTTGGAGCCAAAAGGTCCACTTACTAATGATTTGGACTGTGTCTAAGTGTTTAAAGCTAGATCTTTAAGCTTATATTCTGTTTACCAATTAAAAAATACAATATAGGTAATATTGGCCTTTTGATACAGCACGTGCAAATGTTTCAAAATAATCAGTTGATCAGTTCTCAGCATTTGCAGTTAGTTCTTCATGAAAGAATGTGCCCTTCCCTGTAGTATTCCCCAAATACATCTCTTTTAATGATTAAGAATTGGAGGAGACAAGAAGAAGAAGCATCAGAGAAGAGATAATGGCAGAGGATTTAGAAAGAAAAAGAAGAATGGCCAATCACAGGAACAAATAATGAATGAAAAAAAGCCTAGAAGGATGGATGGAAAAAAAGGAAGGGATTACATACAGACAGACTGAAGGAGAACGAAGAATGAAGGGAAGGAACGCACAATGGGGAAAGCGAGGAAGTGAATGAATGCAGGAATTAAGGAGGAAAGAAGGAAGGGAAAAAAGAAAGAAACAAGTCATCCACTGGGCAACAAGTTGGGACAGTTATCTCACATTTCAGCACTGCGAAAACAACCCACAGTGACTTCCAGAAACTCGCCCATGTTAGGGCCCACAGTTCAGAGAACATCAGTTAACCTCCAGCGAAAAAAGGGAACTGGAGGGGGATTGTGAAGACGTAAAGGGTAAACAGTGCTGAGGTGAAGACCCTCAAGGCAGGCTGGGTCATCCAAGGCCAAGAGAGGGAAAAAAAGAGGCAGATAGAGCAGAGACAAGCGGACTGGTGTTTAGGCCTGTTGCTAGAAAACAGGCACTCAACAATAGTCACTTTGACATACAGAAGAGAGGATACAGAACATTCTTGTAGTCACTTTCTCTCCGAGATAGTAGCCTCACTTCAACCATATCAGCCCCTTTGACACACACTCACTTTCTCTTAACACGGCCCACTTTAGAGTGAAACAAATCCCCATCAAAAGCAAAGGGAAGCCACCTCAATAGGCATCATGCCCCTCCAAAAGTGTGGCGGGACAAAAGAGAGGGATTCTTTTAGAAACCGAGAAGTGTGTGTGTGTGTGTGTGTGTGTGTGTGTGTGTGTCTGTGTGCAGTACCCCCAGTCACTACAGATTACAGACACGCACCACAGATGGCCAGCGCGTCTCGTCTTTTCACCGCCACCACCGCCGAGAATAATGGCCAGCGGTGGCCCCTCCTCCTCCTCCTCCTCCACTCTCTTTCTCTTTTGACAGCACGTGTGTCCGTCAAATGCGAGCGTGTGTCTGGGACAATGGCAGCCAGACAAAGAGCCCGCCTACCCCCCACCAGGATGCTGAATAGGGGGGCACGTGGGCCTTGTCATCGAGGGAACAATAGCACTGGGTGAGAGGGGAGAGAGAGAGAGAGGGTGTGGCAACCCCGGAACCCACTGCAACTGGGGATGGTAAGGAGCAGCCTGGGTGGGCCTGAGGTCGGATTTGAACTTGTGGGGTTTGGTTCCTTTAACGGAGGGCAAATAACAAGCAGAATAGCCAGAAATCAATATGTAGGCCACAGGGTAAAGATAAAAAAAATGAAGATTCAGCACCAGTGTTCCCTCTGAGCTGTGCGCATTTGGTGAGGCTAATAATTTAATTTAATTTAATTAATTTCACAAATTATTACTCACTTCGTCTCCAGATTCAAAGATAATACTTGTGGTTTTGCATGTTTCTGCCTGTGAACCATATTTCATGTTAAATGTGTGCTGACTTTTGATCACAGCGTTGCCATACTGTGTTCAGGATTGACTTCCTATCTCCCAGACTGTCACTGAGGCATTAGAATCAACTTGCAGAGATATAAACATGCATGAGATCAGTAATGCAAATGAAGTCTACTATAGCTTTTTGTTTTTTAGTTCTTTAAAGGAATCCAGGATCCATCACTTCGGATCACTAGCAAATGGATTGCTATAAAATTTTGTAGACAATCATGGTCCCCAGACAATAGAGCCCCGTCTTTTCCTGTCATGCTTCGCCCACTATTGGATGATTTATACAGTTAGGTGCGTGTATTAACGTTCCCCTCATGATGAATTGGAAAAACTTTTGTGATCCTCTGGCATCATCATTAGATCAAAATTATGATTAACCTAAGACTTTACGTCCATGCGGACAAAACTAATGACATACTCATCAGCCTCAGCTGTACTGTGTTAGCATGATAGTGTTAGCACAAATTCTCATGATCAATTTCATGACACTGATTGTTTCTGGTGTTTGATGACATAACTTTTCATGTTTAACATGTTTTGTTCAATTCCTGCCATTAATGTATGATATACTGTCTTCTGACACATATGGATATAGTGACATATGCTTGTTCGTTCTCTTGCCTCCTTATCTAAGAGAGGTAGAGTAAGTAGAGCCCACATGCCCACACCTCTTTGGTTTATGAAACTTCAATAAAAGCATTTATTCATTCTCCGCTACTTCTCATCGGCACCATCAAGTTTTCCACTCACAATGATGACGTGTAGGTGATGAATGAATTCCTTAAATATCTCGAGGTTTGTTTCAAGTCTTTGCAAGTTGTGTTTCAAACCAAAATATGATGCAATGAAACTAGTGGCTCCAGGGAAACAAAATAGTCAGCAGTGATGTTAAGTATTCCCAATTTGTAGTTGATAAGAGGAGAACACACAAACTCATGAGCGTGGCTCATTACATGTCATTTATGTCAGATGCAGGGACTTTATCATACAGTGTAACTGATGCTCATGATCAGACATTCAGCAGAAACCAAGTCCACCCTACAGGGCCCAGAACCCAGCTGGTAGATTTACTCCACCCTTAGGCGTCTACTCATGGGTCCAACACAGGCCTTACTAATACAGCACCACTCCTGAGACACCTTTGATGTGACTTAAAGGATTACTGGACTGGACTGGGTAAAATCTATTGGTGCTTATGTGCATGTGTGCACACTCAGGAGCATGCACACTTGTTTGTAAATGCAGGGGAGTGTGGAGTGGGGTCTTCTTCTTTTTTTTTTTTTCTCCTCGGGGTCAGGGTGCATAGTGTCAGGGGAGGAGAGTAGAAAGCTTGGAACAGCTGGGCTGAGTCTGCAGGGGGGACAGGACAGAGGGAGAGCTGAAGGGGTAAAGGGGGGGGGGGGGGGGGGTTGTGATAGGCCAGAAAGAGAAAGAGAAGAAGAGGGGCCGGCACATACAGGCAGGCAGGCGGGCAGGCAGACTGCTGACGGGCTCTTTTGAGGCAGCAGCTGGTTGGAGTGGGGGTCTCACCAGCTGTGCCTCCGCTGACCTCTCCCCACACACTTCTCCACCTCCTCTTCCTCCCCAAAACTCCACTTCCCTTCCCCCCACGAACCAGAATCCTCACCCAAATGTAGGCAGAAACACACACACACACACACACGCACACACACACACACACCATACACGACCATCTGTCGGTAGGAGGAGAGTTGCCTCTCTGATTGCTCCATAACGGTGTTGAGACACTCTTGGTAAAAACAGTAACACGCCCCAAACAAAAGCCCTGGAGATATGGAACTATTCTTAACCAGACATCTTCCAACAAGCCTCCTCTGGCGCTGAAAACCCAGAGACGGGTTCCCTGGATAGATCACTATGGCTCGAAGCCTGTGACTCATACTCATAGTTGTGAGGCAATGCAGAGGAGCACAATCACCTTCAGCAGTGCTGGAAGAGTTGAAAGCTGACAGTATGACATTACAACAGTCAAACACATGCAGATTTTTGATTATGTTCTGACAACCGCTGAACACAGGTCACGTTTCAGTTGACTAAAGTTGACACCTTTTATTGTGTCTGTAAGAAAAAAATACACCATTTATGTCAAATTATAGGGAATAATTACGATGATTTAGTGGGAAAATCATCATTCATTAAGGTGATTCTCTAAAAAGCATCCTCCAACGGTGGATCTCATATTTCACAAATCAAAAGAGAGGCTGACTCATGGATCTCACCGCCTCCCTCGTTACGATCTGCATCCAGGCTGACAGCAGATCAGCTCCATTCAGCTCTGATTTATACAAAAAAAGAAGAAAAAAAAGAAAGCTGCCTCGCCTAATGCAGCCAGCATCACTTCAGAAGTGCTTATTCAGAGCAACACTAAATCAAGTGCATCCACAGAGTAATTGATTCAAGCTCTGTTCTTGTTTTTCACTCCGTCATGTGTGGCTGGCGGGGTGAATCTGCTGTGTCGGAGGAGAACAACATGAAAAAAAAACAAAAAAAGAGAAAGCGTGAGAAGAGAGAAAGCTTTAGAGAAAAAAAAACATATTAAGCCCGGGCTCAGGCTGCGTGGAGAAGTTGTGCAAAACACTTCAGAGCTGCAGTGAATCACACTTGAATTTTATTAGAACCAGCTTCAAAATATTGAACTCATTTTCTGTTTTGTCTTATTTGCCTCACAGGACACTTCATTTTTTTTTTTTCATTAGACACACTAATGGAAATAACTACACCCACGTGTTTACATCCTCAACAACGCGAGCAGACAACATACCTGGGTGTAAATGAAATATGACTGGTCCATGCTGCAGCACATCACACAGCAGATGGACTCTGTTAAAGGGAAGCAGTGGTTTTCTGCTCTGAGCACTCACAGTCTATAAAAGCTTCTTCTGTGCTTCAATCTGTACTGCTACTCTAATGTTATGCCGGAATGTTCTTCAAGCCCCGAAAAGGTGGTTTTAAATCCGAAGTAACATTAAATATTCATAACTAAATGCTAAAATTTGTCAAAGTTCGGAAAAAAATAATCATCTTTAGCTATTATTTATTAATAATGTGTTTCATGAGAAGCATGGGTGTCAAATGGCAACCTGATTGGTGCACAGCAATATGCTTTATTCCCCACTTCAAACTAATGTACAATCAAGACACAGAAAATCTCTCCAAATCTCCAAAATCTCATCAAAAGTGTCCAAACTTGGTGTGAAAAATGTTTATTTATGAAAGACAACATTGCTTATAGTAAGAGGCTGAATAAGAAATTAAGTTTACAGGGCCTTGAAAGCACATAGTGAACATCTGTGCAACTATAACTAATGGGTGAGTGTGTGTGTGTGACATTTAAGTCACAAACATGCATCTGAAACTTATGTTTTAATCAATCTATGACTGAAATGTCTGCAGCACAGTGCAGACATACTGTACTGGAGACTGGACTGGAGTGAAATGTGTGTGTGTGTGTGTGTGTGTGTGTGTGTGTGTGTGTGTGTGTGTGTGTGTGTGTGTGTGTGTGTGTGTGTGTGTGTGTGTGTCGAACCTTTTCGGGTGTGTATTAAATCTGTTTTGTTTAAGATTCCCTTTTAAAGTCAAGAGACTTCCAGGAAGAGTTCTGTTTACTGGCAAGCACTCCTCTCCTCTCCTCTCCTCTCCTCTCCTCTCCTCTCCTCAGTCATTTTACCCTCAAGGCTTTAGCAGTGTGAATATTAGATAGGGACAGATTGCATTAGATAACACAGACCTACATAGAGCCATGCACAGATTCACGCACACAGGGAGCTTTATGACACAGATGGACTTAAGTGTGTACTCAAAAAACACTATGCGACCGCTTAATGACAGAGAGTGATACCTGGAAAACCTGGAAAACTATACTATAAAGTTATTTCATATGGTGTATGTATGTATATGATTTAATACTGTCATGTTTTAACGTGTTGTGTCACCTAAATATATTTAAAGAGGGGATCAGTGTTGAAAGAAACTCATGAAAAGTAACTTCTCTAAGTCAGTCAAAGTCACAAAGTCAGACGCTGAGGCTGAATATGAGTCTAAATGACTTATACACACTTTGCAGTAGAACACAGTGTTATTTCTCTCCCTTGTTTTCATAACATGCATATTTCTATTTCATATCTTGTAAAACATGCACATACAGCAGTCTACTGTTACACATGGGAAAGAGGAGCCCACACAGCACAGTCGGAGGCCTAACCAAATCTCTCCTAACTTTACTTTGTAAAGCTAGAGCCTTGGGCGAACGCTTAGATTAGACAGGGTTTTTTTTCGCACATTAGGCAAGGTTTAAAAAGTGTACATGCACTGAGGGATTTGTGTGTGAAAAGAAACGAGTGTAGAGCCGTGCCGAATGAAGCAGAATGGGGATGTGTATACATAATGCATGCATAGGATGGTTTCTGTACGCGCCTTATTAGCCCCGTCGAACATCTTCTTTTATTCACTAAACGAGACATGGAAGCACACTTGGCTTTTCCTGTTAGAAATCATGATAAAGGTAAGGTAAGGGATCTATCGATTATGATGTTTCCAGAGATCAAGATGTGGAGAAGTTGCTGTGGTACGGCAGACATCACACAACTACATAGGCATAGACAGCGGGCATAAACAGGTGCCTCCACAGGCAGCGGGGGTACATGCAGCCTCTCTGTGGGCTGGACTTCTGTCCATCAAAAGAAGTCTGCAGGGAAAGGTGAGGCTGAGAAACAAGCTGCCTCAAAACTCCTTTAAAATGCATTCTTGTCAAAGTTTGGATGCAAATGTCACATTTGCATCCAAATCATATACAGCTTGACGGAGCAACAGCTCAGCCTCCAAACATGCCCGCAGTATATCTTCCATACAGCCTCTGTCTGAGACATATACGATGGGAGTTGGCTGCCAGGATGTAAACAAAAATCCATGTGAGGAAAGGCTGTGTGGAGTGTGTAAAAGAGTGTATGCATGTGTGTGTGTGTGTGTGTGTGTGTGTGTGTGTGAAGAGAAGGAGAAAAAAATACACTTCAAAGCTGCTCTACAGCTGAGAAGGGGGGTTAAGAGGGGGTTGAGATTTTCCTCTGGCTGTTAGGAATGCGGACCAAGAGCAATAACACATTCCCTATGTGGAGCACAGAGAGCAGCATAGGACGGATAGGATGTAAACACACACACACACACACACACACACACACAGGAGCATAGAGTCTGCTGAGTCTCGGTCTGGTCTCCCTGCACACATCAAGCAGCCATCTGGTGAACTGGACGATCCAGGACATGACTGAGTCAGAGCGTTGTCCGGCCCCCACAGCCATTTATTTTTATTCTCCTCACAACTGCTTATCGTCTCCCCCCCAGCCTCCTCTCTCCTCTCTCCTTGTAACCCATACTACTGCGGCTGTGCCCTCGTACCATCCTTTGAAAAACAAAGAGACAAAGGGTGATGTTGAGGGAGGCCTTAAAGAGAATGGTAAATGCGAGTTCACCTCTGCGGACATGTTGACTTCACAGAGGAGTGAAGTGGTGTTACAAGGTGAGAGATGAAGAGAGAGGGGCTCCACTAATCACATCAGTGTTCATATTAAATCAAATCATTTCCTTGCTGTCTGCGTGTCGCCTTGGCATCTTCCTAATATTGCTCTGTGATCTGAGGCCGAGAGCAGACACAGCCTGTGGGAGGACAGTCTATATACTTTCTATTGATCTCCTTGTTAAAGCTTGTTGAAGCCTGAGGTGCTCATCCATTAAATCATAACTTAAAAAAAAAAAAAAAAAGAGGGAGAGAAAGCACTCTGGCTTTATTCTAGATTTCATCATGCTCGTAGAGTGATTTCAGAGTGTAGTCAAAGCTATGAAAGTGATATCAGTGAGGATCATGTGGTGTGTAATGATGTAAAGTAGTTTCAGCTTTGAAATATAATAGAAAATCAATCTTACTGGATGTTTTTGGTTTCCGATCCCAAAAGGATTTGGATGTGGTTTGGAGAAGAAGTTTGACAAAGGAGCCTTTTCTGAAAGGAGGAGTGTGATCACATGAGCTCGTACAGATAAGCAAACCTGCTTAAATAAGCTCATGTTGTTTTATGACTTCTCTGTGCCCCCTTTAGTATCTCTCTCTCTAACACTCAGTTTTTATTAAGTTTATTTATTTAGTTGAGTGTCACATGAAATCTGCACATTACCAAAAGGAGCAGCAGACTACTGACTATTATCTCAGTGAAAGCGAGTCAATAAAATTAACCTGAGAACAATCTCAATCCAGAGAAAACAGCACAAGCGTTTACTTCCAGGTCTTCAATCTTTACTGTATATTTTCCTCAGAGTGGAACAATAAAGGGAAACAATACAGGACAAATGCTTTCTTGCCAACAATTAAATCTAGAGTCTACCTGTCCAAATACAGCCAACAGCCGATTTAGCTTAGTTTAGCTATCACTGCTTCAGTTTTCAGTACATAACCTCCTTCAAAACCACACACTTTGCTTTTTGTAAATATGACATACCACATATAATGAGCTTCAGACGTGCTGACTAAATTATAAGGCTACTTAAATTGGTTGCTGGCTGTAGACTGGACAGGTCTACCTGTAGCCTTATAATTTAGTCAATTAGCGTAGCTTAGCTTAGTTTAGCTATCACTTCTTCAGTTTCCAGTACATAACCTTCTATGAAACCATGACAGTTATGATGAGCTTTAGACATGCTAACTTAATTATAAAGCTACAGTCAGGAGACGGTTAGCTTAGAAGCCAGAAGGAAACAGCTAACCTGGCTCTGTCCATATGTTTAACACAGTTTTGAAACAAACAAAATGTTAGTACGCTTTAGAAGTGCTAACTGGACCACAGCGGCCTGGGTTCGATTCCAACCCACGGCCCTTTGCTGCATGTCACACTCTCGTGCTCTCTCACAGTTTTCTGTTTATCTCAAGCTGTTGCCATCAAACAATAAAAGGCAAATAAAAGGCCCAAAAAGTAATAAAAAAGAAGAAGAAGTGGATTTTGTTAACCTCAGACAGAGCTAGGTTAGGCAGGCTAACTGTTGACCTCTGTTTCCAGCCTTTGTGCTATATGCTAAGCTAACCAGCTTCTGGCTGTAGCTCCATATTTTATATTCTCTGTGTTTTTCTCCATCACACATCAGGTATCAAAGGTCAAATAAAAGCAAAAACAGGTAGTACTTGACTGCCATAATCATGTAGCATTGTAAAACAACCGACAGTTCCCACTGGTTGCTCTCAGTTTGAGACATGAGGTAATAAATTGTGCCGCAATAATTTCCAATTCTGGATTTTATCCAGGTAAGTAGAGGAGTTTTTGAATGGGAGTGCTTCTGTTCAGGATTCAAAAGACATTGTACATTTTGGTTATGCTTGGAAAACATTCAGCCGGGGTCTGCAGTCTGTCTGTCTCTGTCTCCACAGCACTTTCCCATTCATTCTCCCTAATGCGAGTGCCTATATAATACCTTACTGACTGGCTAGCTAGCTATACAGACTGGGAAGGCCCTTGCTTGAGTGGCTGGCTGATTTACAGGCGTTCTGGGTGGCTGGCTTGCCCCGAATCCCTACTGGGCTTTCTGGGCTTACTGGGTGGACCAGCTACTCATCTTCCTACAGTGCAGACAGACAAAGGCAGGTCTGTTCCTCTGGGAGCCAGCAGGCAGCGACTGCCACTTCCCCTGACCGGGAGAGGCAGACTGAGAAAAGGGAGGGAAGTGAGCTAGATGAAGAAATTGATGTTTTGAGAGGAAAGGGAGAGGACTGAGAAAGATAAAGAGCAGAGCAGAAAAGACAGAGGGAGCTTTTTAACAACGGCGGGGCGAGAGGAAATTGGAAAAAAAACAGGAAGGATTGGAAAAATTAGAGGAAAAGAGCACAGTGTGGAGGTCTGCAGGTCAGGCACTGCCTATTAGCTGTATATAGTCCAATATAGCTCTTGTGTAATGACCTACAATCAATCAAAATGTTGCTTTTCTATTGCCCTTTTCAAAAAGTATTTGCCTCACAGCTTCTAAGCAGTCATGACAGGAACAATCCACTCTAGCACTATCAACAATCTCCACGGTTGTTTCTCCTCTCCACCGTGGCTGTGGTATTTTACTGCAGCTCGCCTGCGAAACAAGACACCTCTCCCCCCTCCATCTCTCCCTCTGCTCTGCCCATCTCTCTAGACCCTACAATGGCTCCTCACCTCTTTCCTCTTGGCCTCCTGCCTCATCCATCTGCCCCAGCTAATAGCTACTGTCATGTGAAAACCAGTTTGGATGATTTGGATTCTCCTATGCTCATTTTTCAGATTTGAATTGATTGATTTAAATGCTCTTATTTATTTATTTTTGTCTTACAGTTCATTTGAATCTCTTTTTGAAAAGAGCAACTTTTGTAGCAGACAATATGTTGTCTTATTCCACATAATTTGAAGCAAATAAACACGAGGTAGAGGCTACTTTTAGACCAAAATATTACATAATATATATTATGATGTATAGGCTACTGCATTTTTTGTACAGTATAATACTACCATACTTTTCTGAAGTATAACTTATATAAGAAATACCAAACATTCTTAGAAACCTCTTTAAAGTGGATAGAAAATAGACATTAGCTTAGCTTAGCACAGGGGAACAGCTAGCATTTTTTTAAGACTTGTAAACTGATCTCTATAAACCGATATCTCACATGCACATGCACATTGATGAAGAATCTGTAGGGGAGTGACCAAGATTTTGGTACTGGACACGTTCTGGTTAATGTTTGTAGTCCAAGTCCAAGGCCTTTGGTTGCAACAGGCTGTGTGGCAAAAGAGGTGAAACACATTGACCAAAATGCAATCTCGGACCCATTAGCGATCATCTGATGATGATTTAGCTTTTTATTAGCTTCTTTTTAAAGTTATCTGCATTCATATCAAGTTACTAATCAGACTGATGAGGAAGTCTCCATTCTCTGGATATCCGTTGGGTACACCAGAAGCCCAGAAACATTGGCCGTTGCCCAGAGAGCCTAAATTGTCATCGAGATGAGAGCCAATGGGTTCTGAGAATGAGCTCAAAACCAGATATAACAAGCTAACTGTCGCTTCATCTTTAGCGGACAGACAAAAGAGTGGTATCTCATCAAATTCTCAGCAATAAATGATGATGTTGTTCCCAAAATGTCCAACTATAGCTTTAAGAGAGAAGAATACAGGCTGTGGAAGGTTTCTCCAAGTGTTGTTCCTATTTTAAGTTTCTGTAAGGTGACATTTGGGTGACATATTTTCTCTGCAATCCTTAGTCGTGCAGTCATCCTTCTATAACTCAAACTCAACAAATATATCATTTACTATTGCTGGGTTGTCTGTCACATAGCCCTGTGCATCTCTGTGATGTGGTTCCTAATGAATGCAAGCCTTTAATGACATAATAGGGACTTACAGTAAAATGTGGTACTTAACAGTGACCTTACAATATTTAATGGCATTTTTATCGTCTGTAGCATCATTGTAATGTTTCTTTTGGGATTTACAGAGTGTCTGTGGTGCTCAGTGTTTAGCTCATTTGGCTAATCAGTTTTAATGGCAGGATATTCATGTAAAATCTCTGAACGAGGCTCGGGGTGATGGTTTTGCTGTGTTTTATTTGAACATTCTTCCTTCCTTCTTCCTGATATTTTTATCCTTCTCACGTGTATTATGAGGATTACTACTCCTTGTTTTTCATGAAAGATCATTTCCATCTGAGTCCTCTCTTCTTTGCGATCATGATGCCAACAGCTGGGAGAGTTGGGCCACATCTGGCTCGCAGCTGGCTACCACAGAAAGCCAGGCAGAGGGATGAGACTGAGGGGAGATCGGGAGAAAGAGAGGAGGAGGAGCAGTGAAGTGTGATGGTGTGATAAGAAAGTCTATATGGAGGTATATTAAAGGTTGTTGACCACTGCAGAACTAAAGCGAGAGACAGGAGGAGGAGAAGAAGGAAAAAAGATATAATGAAACAAGGAGGAGTAAAAGAACAGACAATGGAAGTTGGTGACATCTGATGGAAAGATAGAAAGACGATGAGTAAAGAAAAGAAGCAGGATGGAGGCAGAGAGAGAGAGAAGTACAGTCATGTGGAGTCAGATGCTCCTAATCAGCTGCGATGCTGTCAGAGCTGCTCGCCATAGCAACCGTGAGTCATAGCGCCGGTAAACAGAGAGCAGGTTTTCTAAACTGAAAGCCTCGCTGGCACATTTACACATTTACAAGCATACTGTTACAGGAGGTGAACCACAAACTGGTCAGCACAGAAAAAGAACACATGCTGCTCTTTTTATATATTGGATGGTGGATGTATTACTGAGATTACGGTAAACTTTACAGGAGGAACCTGGAGGAGTCTGTGACGCAAAAAGACAATGAGTCCTTGTTTTTCCCTGGAATCAGTACTGACTTTCAGCAATTCTTTAAAAGTATGTAATACCACCTGTCAACAAAGCTGAAGATAAGAAACTACTAGCATACTACTTCAATTTCTTGGGACAAGACCGATGTCCAGCAATATTAGTTTTATTTGGTCAGTGTGCTCCCCTGATATGATTTTGTTTTGTTGAAATCACTTCCAAGTTTTCTCAATTTCTTTCCTTCATCTTTGCTCTCCATCACAAAGACATGATCACATTAGAGCCACAAACTGACCTGATTGATTGTCCTGAAGAAATAAAAGACCCTGATGTACTATACTGAGCAAAGAAGAAGTAAAAAATGCCAAAAACAGAAATACAAAGTGAATTCCAGCTCACTATATTGTTACACACTGTTACGATAACACGCTGAGAGCGCTATGTGCCTTTGATCCTTTTTATTACCCAATAATACATAGTAATTTCATCCTTTCACAAAGATTTATAGCTCCTGAACAACAGCTGAACAGAAGTAGTTGCTGCCTTATAAGTCACAATAAGGCCACTGAACTTTGGTATTAAATCTTAACAAAACTTTGAGCTCAAGGCACCAGTTTATTAGCCATTAAACAGTAGACTGGCATAAACAATAAGCACT
This sequence comes from Argyrosomus regius, assembly GCA_946959425.1. Lineage (NCBI taxonomy): Eukaryota > Metazoa > Chordata > Actinopteri > Sciaenidae > Argyrosomus > Argyrosomus regius. Next base: position 24,152,019 of record OX336889.1, on the reverse strand, counting down.
AAAGGCGAGCAAATTAGGATTGAGGCCAATTTTTGAGGTCAGTTTAGAGAGTTTTTAAAAGTCAGACAATGCTGCAACAGCCAATAATCATCCATTATCCTGTTCGGGGGGCCTGGAGCCTATCTCAGCTGACTTATGGGAAGAGGCGGGGTACATCCTGGACAAGTCGCCAGTTCATCACAGGGCACATAGAGACAAACGACTATTCACACTCACATTGACACCTACGAACAATTTAGTCACCAATTAACCTATAAAGTGCATGTCTTTGGACTGTGGGAGGAAGCCGGAGTACTCGGAGAGATGGTGACACAGGGAGAACATGCAAACTCCGCCGAGGTTCGAACCAGGAATCTTCTTGCTGTGAGGTGACAGTGCTAACTCCTTACAGCACCGTGCCGCCTGCCAATAATCATTTCTTTGTAAATGCACAACATAAACTTTTTTTTACAAAGATCCCATGTAAATAAAAATGCAAAAACTCCCACATACTGTCTCATAAATTCTCTTTCAAGTTGTGTTGATGCATCTGTCACATAAACAGGTGAGGAGAGATATTTTTCTCAGTTATTTGGATCCCATAAGTATAAACTATGGTTAATAAACGCCTCAATATGACACATCAAAGTCTGTTTAAAGGTCTTGGGGATGTGTGAAAAAAGTTGTTTGGAGCCTGTGCAAAGCTTGATTCACCACAACCAGCATCACCTTCCCAGCGTCATGGACGTTTTTGATCTGTAGTCATGACCTTTAGCATGTTTGTCACCAGCACACACACACACGCACACACAACATACATGTCCAGCAAAACAAAAGTGCAGACATGTACCTGTTTTCTCTCTTTCTGATTCAAACACAAACACACAAACACACATATACATGAAGAGTTTGATGCCTATGTGACTGCCATCAGCTGTCCTCCATCCCTCACTCTGTCTCTGACTGCTTCAGACGAGGCCTGTGGAGCTACACAACACACACCACACAGATGTATGCCGTCAACCGTGAAAAAAAAAAAAAAAAACGGTTCAAGTGTTGTCACCCTGCTCCTCCACCCCTCCACCCCACCTCACTCACTGCCACCTCTTTCTCTCCCTCTCCCTCTCTACTCTTCACATAGCACAGTGAATAGGCCCCTCTGTGCTCTGGAAGATTTAACTTTGGTTCTGTCTGTCGCTAACAATATCCCTCACTCGCCGTCACTCTGAAATAGTGCAGCAGAGAAGCCGGCGTCATATTAAATACTGTTGTTTTCCACGGATGTGAGACTAAACCTCAGCTGCACACACACACACACACACACACACACACACACACACACACACACACACACACACACCGTGCAAGCTCTGAATTATAACAAGAGTGGAAAATCATTGTACGTGGGCTGTACTGTAAATAACACACAAGATTAGAAAGCAACAATGCCAGCGTTCCTTTAGATGCATTACAGTGCAGACAGGCCATCTGGGCTCATTTACCTCCACGTATGCATCAAAGGGAGAATCCTGATTATGTAATCAAGATTTCTTTTAATCCAGGGAAAGTTGAAAGCATCTGCATTGTTCTACAAGTTTATCCTGCCTTACCTTCACACAGCTAAATGTAATCTAACTTGGTGAAGAACAGCTATAATCTTCTATCAGACAGGGAAATGAGGGCTCAGCTCAAACACACTTTAATACTGGTTGTGAAGGAAGGGGTATGTCTTACTCATTTATTTCCCTCTCTTAATTTTCCTGGCTGGTTGGAGGATTCATACAAGCAACATTTATGATCTTCGCACTAGTTTAAAAGGAGCAGTTCACCACCTAAACAGCTCACAAACAAAAGTTGTGGTTTCACTGTTGGTAACTTGAGGCTAGCTACAGAAGAAGTCAATCCACAACTTTACAGCAAAAATAAACATGTTGCCTGATACAAAAAAACTGTTTTGGTCTCTATGGCTAATTTCCCCGTTCATGACAACTGTACTGAGGGTGAATTTTAAATTATATTAAGGGTGCCATTACAGCTGGCTTGTTGGAGCACCCAGGCATCATTCAACCCGCCTCAGGTCCACAGATGATCCACGTCTTTGCCCATTTTTAGATCAGACAGGACGTGACGGAGGCAGGACTGCCAAGATGGCGGCGGTCAGAGCTTCAAAACGTATCTTCAGAAACCTGTAGGTGACGTCACGGATATGCTTTCCATTCTTTATACTGTCAGTGATGCTGGCAAATTGTAAACATGTGAATCTTTCCCATCTCTACCATCCATCCCATATGATGTGATGATTAGCACAAAGCAGGAAGAACAGCAAGTTTTTGTACAGATTAAAGATAGAAGAAGAAGATATAACATGTTAATTAGTGTTAATTAGTGAGCTTTAGAAGTGCTGCTATGCAGATTTTTTGTTAGCTTTATACAGAGCCACGCTAGCTGTTTCCCCCTGTTTCCAGTCTTTATGCTAATAAGCTAATTTAGCCTAGAGCCTAACTTTAACCTTGAATCCACCCTGGTGCCTGTTTTTTAAATTTCACCAGTGGAAGTAATGGAAGGAGAAGAGATGATTAATTATTTGGTAATCCTGACATTCTGCCATGACTCTCACACTGAGACTGTGTAAAAACCTCCTCTGTAGGCTGTCAACACTTTTTGTAGAAATTGTGCAAAGCCAGCACACCAGTGTGTTCACACTGCAGAAGGAGGCATGGGGGTTAAAGGCAGTCTGTGTTGGACATTCACAGTAGGCACTAGGTGTAATTTGGGACAAACCACGTGAAGCAATCGGCAAGCAGCAAGCAAAGCAGTTACTAAAAGCATTGAGAAGGATATAGATCAAATCAGACCCCTGAAGAAGGGATGTGGTGTTTGAGAAGCTTGTCTTCTTTACACACACATCCCTCACCGAGCTGCCGCATCTGAGCTTCAACAGCTAAACAGGCTGAAATAGGTCATCGCCGAAAAATAAATCAAGAGACCAATGAGACAAAAAATTGCAACCCTCGCAACTCAAAGTGACAGTTATTGGTTGCGATGAGCGCTCTGCTCGGAGTTGTGGCTGCCGAGAAAACCCATTTCCAGTTTCCTTGTTATCTGCAGAGAAAGAAGAAGAAGAAAAAAAAAAACGCCACTGAAGCAAAGAAATAAAGTGCTGATCGCCAAGGAAACACGTTCACGCACACATACGCATGGTCAAACACACAGAAAAACACAAATCGCTGCCTTCACACACGAGCGTCCACGAGACGGGCGTTCAAATCCATTGCCCCAATCGTTTATCCAGATCAACATAATGCACGGCAATAAGAGCACATCAAAAGGCACACAAACAGACACACAGGCCCAACAACAGGCCCTGTGTCTTCAGCCCCGTGAGCATGCCATTAGCGTGTGCAGTAATGGAACTATACAGGAGAAAGGAGTGGTTGCATTTAACTAGGCTGCAGAAATCAGATAACTCCACTCAGCACATACTGAAGGCACTTAGGCATCAGACAGCAGAGTTGGAAGTGTGTGTGTGTGTGTGTGTGTGTGTGTGTGTGTGTGATGACGTGGACGTGAATGTTAGAAGACAAGTACATCTTCTGTTTCGCAGGTTCTGTGCAGACTGACACGATCACACCCCACGAGGAGGGGAGTTTGTGCCACAAACTAAAGACAGCCAGCCGGGCAACAAATGGTTCTCAAGTGTCCTTGTTGGCTAATTCACTCTCCCTTCTGTTCGGCCTGTTTCTCTCTTGTTCTTTTATATTGCCACTCTCTCTTCAATCTTTCTCCTAATTTCTGTTAGATTGTCTCCTGCTTCCTCTTTCCGTCACTCGTCTCCTTCAGTGCTTCTTCTCTTCACTAACATCTTTTAAGTACTTCAAATCTCATCATCGTTTTCTATTTCTTTAATTAACCCCATCGCCAGAAATAGAAATGTGTAGACAGTTTAAGCGGGTTTGGTTGCACACACACGTCTCTAAACAATATCAGTCAATGTGGGACACAGTGGACATTTTATAGTTCAGAACTTTCAGAATCAGAACTTTTGGTGTGTGTACTCTTTCTCCATAAAGGTTCAAGTTTTAAGGCTGATTACAAACCAGCAGACCAGTCATAAATCAATAAAGGACTTCCTCTACACTGGACAAGTCTCTGACCTGCAGGTTAACAAAGTGACCGGAGGTTGGTGTGGCCCTGAGGAAGCACAGTGTGACTGCCGGCAGTAGCAGTCCAGGGCCGGGCCTGGAAGTTGAGCCGCTTGTTTAGCAGACCCACCCTGACCAGCACAAAGGGGGGCAACGCCCTCCTCCGCCACCAGCCAACCCAGACAGAGCCCTGATTGGCCAGCTGGATGACCTTTGATCCCCGTTGTATTGTGGTCTCAGCTGCGCCAACCCTCCCCCTTGTGTGCGCGCGCGTGTGTGTGTGTGTGTGTGTGTGTGGACAACAAAAGACAGCCAAGTCCTAATGCAGCAATCAGAGCAGTGGAAGAGGGGAAATGGTCTAAGGGGAAATGGGGAGTGTATGTGTGTGTACATGTGTGTGTGTGTACTGCTGTGTGGATGGGGGTGGTGTGATTATGTTCTCGCTGTGATGACTGAGTTGCAGCAGTGATTAGCTACATCAGGGTCCATTTGTATCCAGCACCTCTATCTCTCTCTCTTCTATCCCCAGTTCCAGACCAAATCCAGTATTCCTCTAGCCCCAGACCAGGACCAAATCTAGGCTTCTTCTAGTCGCAGCTTAAACCAAATATTGTCCTGCTTTAGCCCCAAAACCAGACCAAACTTAGCCTTCCTCTAGACACAGCTCCAGGCCAAATCTTGCCTTTCTCTCACCCTTCTTCTGGACCACTAGCCTTCTTCTAGTCACAGCTCTAGACCAAACTTAGCCTTCCTCCAGCCCAGTCCAAAGGCAAATCTAGGCTTCTTCTAGCCCCAGCTTTAAACCAAACATTGTCCTACTTTACCCCCAAAACCAGACCACCTAGCCTTCCACAGGTATGAAATAAGCTCAGCCTTCTTTTAGCCCCAGCTTAAGACCAGACCATACTTAGCCCTCCTTCAGCCCCAGTCTCTCTGCCAAATCTAGTCCTCCTCTATCTTTGGACCAAACTTAGTCTAACTTTAGCCCCAAATCCAGTCACTATCTAGCCCTAGCTTCAGCCTAAAGTTAGCCTAATCTATCTTAGGGTCCAAGCCACATGTAATAAACCTAACCAAACCAAACCTATCCTTCCTCTAAACCCAGCTCTATGTAGACCACAGCTGGCCTTGATGTATCTCGTGCTCCAGAAAACACCCTCCAGCTCAATCTCAGGCTTCACCCGATCCTGGGTCATACATGGCCCTCGAGCTTGGCCCAGGAGCTGTCTGTACAGGTGGTCTAAGGGCTTGTAGGCTGAGACACCCTGAACCTTGCACCCTACTCTCTTAATACACCCCATGTTACTCCCCCCCCCTCTCTCTCTCTCTCTGTCTCTCTCTGTCTCTCTTTCAGAGAGGTCAGGGTAGACCACCCTCTAACAGCATGACTGGATGTCTGAGGAATGCCATGTCATGGAACAGATGGAGCTCCACAGACAATAGAGCCGCATGCATTTACTGGGCCTATATACGAAGGCATGTGCCGAGTGTGTAAGCGTGTGTGTGTTTTTGTGTGTGTGTGTGTGTGTGTGTGTGTGTGTGTGTGTGTATGTATGCGTGCAGCCGCAGACAGTCTCTAACTCATTTACTTCCTTTTGCTCTCATGTTCTGTGAATCTCTCACTCATGCCAGGGAACAAGAAGTGTGGGAGAGAGAAGATCACTTTTCCCAACAAAATAATGAACCCTGAAGAAGTTTAGAGAACCAAACCTAAAAGACCACCACCACCAGCAGCAGCAGCACACAGGCACGATGCACAGACACAACCCTGCAGACAGGTAGAGAATTATGATTTATGATCATACATATTCAAACTCAGGGGCGCGTGTTTCAGTGGCCATGCTGTCCAACAACAGCAGAACATGTGAAGGAATAATTAGCCAGCAATCAACGGGAGTCTTTACAGCTCAATCGATGTCACATTAGCTGATTCCCACGCCAATAATGACGTAATAACCTCAATTCCTGGTCATAAGAGGACTATATTTCAATAGTAGGCCTGTGAAGTTGCAGCTTTTTTATTATTATGGCACCGTAGATAGATAATATTCATATTGAGACTATGTGTGTGCCGGTAGTTTAAGAGCTGATCAGAGTCCTGCTGGATCATACTTAGTCCTCTTTCGGTTGTGGATCAGGGATGTAAACCGCTATGAAAGCCCGGAGCTGCCACATTTCATTCATTTCACACAGATGGGCCCGCTGGCGAGACCCATATCCAAAAGCGTTGCAGTTGTATACAAACATTCTAATTAAAACTCATTAAATCAAAGCTAGAACATCATTTTTGGAGCGGATCGGACACTTCTCGATGCCGGATTCATTCATTCTAAAGACATCAGCGGCTCTCAGAATAAAACCTGGAAGTGTCAGTAAACAGGGATGCCAGGATTTGGACGTGAAAGCAGTGAACTCACCCAAGAGAACGACGGATGATCGGCTCCCCGCTCCTCCTCTGTGTAAATCCAGGACACAAATATATCAAACACAAGAATCAGACGGGAATAATGTCACCAAAATATTCTTCTTCTTCTTCTTGTTCGTCCGCACTGTTGTGGGGGGGAAAAGCGATGTATGGAGGCGATGTGGAGCCGCAGATCAACCTGGTCTCTGCACACACGCATACGCACAAATAGACATACGCACGCACACACGCTAGAATAAAAAGCGATTCAATGGGTAGATTTCGGTGAATTTGGTGTATCTGTAGTAATCTCGGATGCTTTGCTTGTTGACTGTGCACTTACTGGGTTGCTTCCCCCGGCTCCACCCGCTAACCCAGCCTTCCCAGTGCGCCCATTGGCACAGACGGCCGGACATGCAAATCCACTCTCCCCATTGATGTTTTCCAGAAAAGAGAAAGAAAAAAAAAAAAAAAAAAAACAGCAGGGCTCTGTTTTGTCACTTCACTGCGCCACCGTGTGGCATTTCAGCCGCTGTGCTCCAACAATCACCCCATCTGCTCAGAGAGAGACAGGGAGAGAGGGAGTAAGTTGCAGGGAGCAGCTGCCTTGCTCAAGGGTGAATCGACAGCTTGTCAGGTTGTGGACTTAAACTCAGGTCCTCAGGCTACTGCAGTGAGCTGTGACACTTTTACAGTTTAAATGCACTCTGTGGCATTTAAGGCTCTTTATGGTTCAGTCTGGAGTCAATGTTCAGCTTTGGTTTTGAATTTGTAAATATGAAGGTGTAGTTTTATTTCATTTTAATTGTTCATATTTTATTTATTCAGCAAACTGTTCAATTATATTCACCATAAATGTTTTTTACAACTTTTTATTTGGACATTTTGTTTTAAAGGTGCGATGTGTAATATTCAGTGCCATCTACTGTAACAGGAATGGAATATAATATATAATAACTATGTTTTCATTAGTGTATAATCATGTGAGAAACTGTAAAAACTGTAATTCCTTGAGAGGCCACTAGAGGCTGGCTGCAGAAATGAGTCAGTCTCCATAAGCCCCCATGTTAAAATGTCCAACTTCACAGCAGAAACAAACATGTTTACAGCCTGGTACAAAAAACAGTTTTGGTCTCTATAGCTAATTTCCCCGTTCATGACAACTGTACTGAGGGTGAATTTTTATAGAACTCACCTGTTCAAATTATATTAAGGCTTAAAGTTATGCAGAATTAAGAGCGTGGCAGCTTGATTGACAGGTAGGTGTTGTTACAGATGGCTTATTAGAGCACCCAGGCGTCATTCGACCCACTTTAGGTTCACCGACGATCCACGTCTTTACCAATACTTAGATTAACCAGGAGGCGGATTTGGAAACCTATGGTTGACGTCACTCATGCTCTTTCCATTCTTTATACGGTCATTGATTCTACTCTTTATCTACAGAGCGAGTCCTTTTACACACAGTTCGCCATTTTGCACTGCCATGTTTCTACAGTAGCCCAGACAGGCCAAACACTGGGCCTTGATAGGGCCTATCATGCTTTTCACAGCCATCGTGGGTTCTTCTACATGCTTGGAACGGTATGGTGAGGCGAGGGGTATTTATTTGGTTGCAGTTTACAACCTCAAGGCTATATGCCACTAAATGAACGGTTGCCTTTAATACCTTTCTCTGAACATATATAGTATACACATAGCACATCTAACATAGTATGTACAGGTATGTAAAAATATCATGAGAGGCTCTGAGCATTCTGTTATACTGCCGTTTCACATAAAAACAAAATGTCCTAAATCTAGTTAAATTTAAAGCCCCCCTCCACTCTGAAATGTGTCTTTTTGTTACTTCACTTAGATATCGGAGCGTCACTATGCAGGATGATTTATGTGCAGAGTTTGACACCAGAAGGCTGTTTTCACGTTCAGTTGTTCCCTCTGTGCTCACCTCAAATCTCAGCGGACGTACGAGCAGGATTCTGTGACATCCAGGCTGGAAGCCAATCACAGCACTGTATGCAACTTAACACAAGTGTGATGTGGGAACTTTTTTTGTTTTTGCAAAAAAAAAAAACAATTAGACACTAATCATTATTTAAAGCAGAGCATCTTAAAACATGCCTGAAGGAGATCTTTAATTATGAATCTAAAAACAGAAACTGGAATTAGCCTTTAAAACGGTTGCTTTTAAATTAAACTGTGAAGATTGATGGAAATCCAACATTTCCCCAAAACCTACAGAGGCCATGACTTCATGTGTCCACAGTGCTGCTGATAAATGTTGAAGTGATGCTTAAAAATGAAAAACAAGCAAACATAAGGTTACCATTGTGAGTAAACCTCTCTGTGGAAGTCTAATAGCTGAAGAGAGAAAACAGTAAATCTCAAATATAATGAAGCCAGTCTGTACAATATAAACTACAGACAATGCCAAGTGTCCCTTAATGTTCACACTGTGGTCCCCAGCAGACCTTAACTCTAACATCACATTATCTCTCAACCAGCAACACCAACAACCATTAAACTGTGTGTTTCTCTGTACAAACACACTCATTCCTGCAGAACACGTCTGGTCTTGGTAGAAATAACCCTACAACAGACCTGTGTTAGCCCCAAAGAAAAAGTCTGAGACTGGGACCGAAAAGAGCAAATTCTCCTCCAATAAAGTGAAGCCAGCTGCTTCTTACACGCAGTGAGACGCTCCAACTTTCCATTGCGTGAAAACTACAAGAGAAGAATGTGCTTTTTCTTCTCTCAGCATGTGCTGCAGTTATTAACCGTGGCCGATTCCCAAACTCAGAAAAATAAACTGTGATTTTGATGGAGTGTAGCAGAGCTGGAGACACACTGTAGGAACAGCTCAGCAGATGTACTGTACAGGGTGCAACTATAAGCTCAACGGAGGGACACTAACAGCAAGTGCTAATGGAGTAATACAGTAAAAAGGCTGCATCTTTCTCCATCAGGTTTTTACGATGTCAGTGAAAGCCTCGTGTCCGGGCTCCTGTGGTGTGAACGATAACATTTAGTGAGCGGCCTGCAGACGGTCCTGTAGTGCTCTAATGGCTAGATTGAAGACAAAATAGGCCAGCGCAGCCATGAAACCAAAATAGGTCCATCAATGCCACCATTAGTCTGCCACAAGTCTTACATTTTGTGAGCTAAAAATATTGTATCAAGATGCTTAACGGTCAATACAAGAACTGTGGAGGTGGAACATGAGGTCAAACACGGCCTGCAGTCAATGACATTTCCCAAAGACGACTAAAACTGAAATGGAAAGATCAATACAGAGTGAAGGAAGTCCTTGGATTATTGCTTCTTCTTGACGCTTGCCAGTAAAGCTCAATTTGTGACATATAAATTCCATCTCATATTTTATTTCATTAAAAACAATGCACGGCACACTGCCTTCTTGGTTACAGTACACACACACACACACACAAAAAAAAGAGTATTTACAACAAATATACTTTATAATGCAAGGCCATTCCTCACAGAGAATCCATTAGACTGTCTTCACTAATTCCTCCGATAATCTCTCTCTCGTCTGGTCTGCCAGTCGTCACATTTATTCGCCAACTCATCAGGCAGCACACAGTCCTTCTAACAAAAGAGAGAGCACTTGGCAGGCCGGTACAGGCCTCATTATGTGTCCTTAAGACAGAAGATACCCATTCCTTTGGAAATACGGTGGACCTCGCCGGCGGTGTGAGCAGGAGTCTGATTAATTTTATCCAAGAGAGCACAAGAGGGAATACACAAGTTGTGTTTTGAGAAACTGCACATGAGGCTGGTGTTAATGTACAGCTGCATCGTGTAGTGTGTTTGCTCTGACAGAGAGATGGAGCCAATGGGCCAACATCAAACACTCCAAATGAGTTAAATAAGCCTCTCTTCAAATGAGCATACAGATTTAATCAGTAATGTAACCATATATCTGTTATGACAGTCACTTTCAAAGTCAGCAAATTCCATGATCTATGTTTGTCTGTGCACGAGTGTGAGAGTTTAGTTAGGGTGGAGTTGCCCTCACACTGATGTCAGTGAGCTGTCGCACTGAAAGGAGACAGGCGTAGTAAGCCGAGCAAATTCATGGTGCTCATTAGAGCATGCTGCCAAAGTCAGCTACACATTTATGTCTGATCCAGCGTCTCCACTTGTAGACTCCATCTTTCCTGTCCCTTCACCTAACAGCTCCGCTCTGTGCATATTTAAAGTCGTGTCCCAGAGCGTCTAAGCAGTGGCCCGCGCCGCCTGCTCCGCCTGCCTCCTCTGGCTGTAGCTGTTGTACACGTCTAGAAACATGTCCCTGCACTGTATGCGCGCGTTCAGTTTGGAGCAGATGAGGAAGGAGCCGGCCATCTTGCGGTGGAGGGAGTACGTCTCCTCGGGCGGAGGGGTGAGGCGGTGGCGTAGCATGACGGGGATGAGGCTCTGGATGCGCTGGGTGGTGCTCTGGGTGCCGAAGTCGAAGGGCTCGGCGGACGCGAAGGCTTCGCCGAGGATCATCACCGCCTCCACGTGGGCTTCCTCGAAGGCCTGGCAGGGAGAACGGAGACGTTACAATGAAAGAAGAACAGTCAAACAGACTTTAAGCTGCATTTTTCAGTGTGTACACTCGAGAGACAGCCTCAGGAAATGTTTACTGGAGATGTTACAACAGAACGTATATCTCATATTTTATGCAGCCACACTGTATATACAACTCCATGCTATATGTAAACATTTTCATATTTCTAATTTAGAACAACGTGGCTTTCTTCCTTTTATATCCATGTTTCTCTTTCCAGTCACATTTTATAGAATATTAGGATTAAGATTTCAGCAAAGATAGTAAACAAAAATGTCGTAAGAGAAGGAGAATTATGAGCTATGACTGCAGGGAAGCCGCATTAAGCACAGGGAGTGAGACACAAATAAATGAAGGCAGAGGAGGATACGTCATATCACAATGAAATGAGCCCGGCAGCACAGACTGAAATACCTTACCTTGGCCTCGAAGCCTGTCAGGAATTTCAGGTCCTTCGATTTGGAAAGAACAGTGGCTCGATCACCCAGGGCAGCTGCATGCACCACCTGCACACGCAAAACACACACACACACACACACACGCACAAAACGATGTTTAAAAATGATGCGATCATGTTTATTTAAAGAGCACCGGTGGCTGCACAGAGAGGAATGCGTGTGTTGTCATTCCAAAGACTCTGGTCTTAATTATTCAGAGAATCTTGTTGCATAACTCATGTTGTGTGACTCACTGGTGGGTGTCTTATTATTTTAGATTCAACCTACCTGTATGTAGTCATCCGTGAAGGATTCTGGGTAGCTTCTGCACGCTCCAAAGTCCAACAGAACAACCTAGAGACAAGACATGTGATGGGTGGTTGGCTATTTGGTCACCATAACGTCCCTTTCTGTGTTAGACAACTTCGCTGACAGACTCACCTTCTTGGTGTCTGAGTTGTAGAAGAAGTTGGCCCAGTTTGGATCCGTCTGCATAAACCTGAACTCAAACAGCTCCCTGAGACACAGCTGGAGGATGTTGAAAGAGATCTGGAGACGGTAGGACAGGAGACGTTTGTGTTTACTGTCACGTTGTTATTACCAATGTGATATTTTCATTCTATAGCTCCTGTTATGGTCAGTTTATTTCATACATTTTATTCGGTGCGGTGCCGTTATCTCTGGTACAGTGCACTGCCACACACTCAGCGTGTCTAAAGAAGCCGCCTGTTCAAAGTGCATAAATCTTAACTGTAAATTTTTTTTTACAGCGACACGGTCCAATTTTCACTGCTGCTGTCCTCTTCACACTGTGTTTAAAGTCCTGCTGTGTCATTTACCAGCAAGTAGTTCATTCACCAGCTCAGTTCCTGCACCTGTCACAGTGTGGCATATGTCACGTCTTTTACAAATAAAAGTGTGATACGTTATGTTTCCTATTACCAACAATGGGAGGAATACAGATATACAGAATATTCAGTTTCAGCGGAGCAAACCAATCGGCTCCTTCTACCTGTCAAAGGACTTCAGCTCTAATTGGATCCTGCAATTCCAGGTCCAGACTGTGATGGGCTTTTTAGCCACATAGTCCTATGCAGACTTCTCAGCTTGGCCCTTTATTTGAAACTCCATGACCCCTTTTAGCCCTTTCATTTCATAAATTGACACATTCCAGCACTTTTATTACCATGAACTAGTTTCCTAATGTGATAATCAATTATGCATCACCACCTAATGCAATAACAATATTTGATAATGTCCCCCTATCTTCTGTAATACCTCAAATGCCCACAGAATTAACCACCTTCCTAGACCATCCCTGTCCCTTTCTTACACCGAAGAAATTCCATGACAAAATGTGGAATCCATGTGCCTGTCGAGTTAACTCGTACCGTGTTCCTGGTCTCCTGGTCCAGGTCTACGCAGCGGTCCAGTGGGACTCCCTGTACCAGCTCCATGGCCAGCACCCTGTGGCTCGACAGCTCATCGATCACCTCGGGGACTTCGAAAAAGTCATTTCCCTCCAGCAGGGACCTGAAGGCCAGGCACAGACAGATGGAAAAAAAGGTTGACAAACCATTCATGTGAAATCAGGTAGAAAACACTCACATGAAGAAAGTTGTGACTTTATCTGTATACTACATAGAAATACAGCCTGTTACGACATCAATATTAATAATACTTAATAATATAGTTGGTACTTGGTAGTACTTGCGTAAAGTTTCTCTCAGAACTAATGACTAAAAATAAATGCAAAGCTTTGAGTTTCTTTTTAATAAATCTAAGCAGAGCGATACACAGTCTCTCTGCAGAACCAAACATTGAGTGAAAAGTTGATCTAATTATAGAGTAGCCATCCTGAAACTCGCAGAGCGGTTAAATGGTGCATGACGGCTCAGCAGAGGGCTTGAATGGAGGAGGCTGTGTGATTCAATACACCACATAAACCCACCTGAACTTCTTGGCACACTCTGCCTCCCTCTTGTAGTCACACTCCCATGCCAGTTCCCTCTGAAGAACCTCTAAGCTGCTGTCTGCAAACAGACCTGTGGAAAAACAAACAGTGCACAACTCACACTAAAGAAAAGAACACAGACTCTTCATTGTCATCTTTAAACAACGCGGCTTCTGCAAATGAAAAGGCACACCGCTGGATACCGAATGAAACTGTAATCATCAATTAGGAAATAGTTTTTTGACTGAAGCACGTAGGATTGGGCATGACAAGGACTCAAGTAACCTCTCTATAAATGATGCAGATGTCCTCATTGTCACTCTAACAAATGTGTCACCCAGTTTTGACCTGAAACTCTAGCACCACCTCATGGTCTAAACTGTAAGAGTGAAAATGCTGGAACGAAAGAGACACAACAGAGTCAAATCAATGTGAGAGCCACCTACAGTCACTTCCTGACTTAATGACGTGGGGCAGTCATAAAGTTCACTTCTACACGCTTCCTGCTGATGCATTTGAATCAGATGATTCAAGCTAATGTGTGCCATGGAATAATGATATGCCCTCCAACCTGCGACAATAGAATATGTCAACTGCCTGACGCTTTCATGTGTAAATCTGTGCCTTCGACTTCAACACAGAGCTGTATGTTAATTATTCTGGATAATTCTGAAGTCTGGAGGGGACAAACAAACACCAAAATAAATATGGATGTAGTCGTTACCTTCTGGCAGGACCACGCTCATTTTCAGAACTGACATCAGGTTGTTTATGTCGCTGTGGATGCTCTCTGCCACTCCAGGGTACTGAGAGGAGGAATATGAGAATACCATTAGAAATCAATGCAGGTGATGAAAAACGGGAGGTTGTTGTAGGGGAGCGTGTATGGATACCTGGATCTTCATGGCGATTTCTCTACCGTCTTTTAACACCGCATGATGCACCTGGCCGATGGACGCCGCAGCAAACGGTTTGTCTTCGTAAGATGATAGCTTGTCTCTCCACCCTGGGCCCAGCTCCTCCTCCAGAACTTTCTACACAATCACAGCCACACAGAAGACAAATTGGGCGTTTAAAATCTACACACATGAAGCTGCACCTATGCAAACTATCTCATCCTGTCAGAAACACACGTGGGAGTGTGTTGCTTTGAGGTTTTTTGACACTATTTAATGCCAATCCTAAAGAGTGTCAGAGACAGGAGGGTCAGCTCATGCTTACATGCATCTGCCAGGCAGGCATGAAGTCTGCGCTCTGTCGGACCCTCTCAAAGATCTTCTGTAGCTGAGGGTTGATGAAGGCGTTGTCTGAAGAAAAAAAAACAAACACATTTTCACTGCTTAGAAATCATCTCCCAGAGAGAGGACATCTGAACACAGTGTGTTTCAGTGTGTACCTTGAATGCTGAGCATCTGTCCTATCTTGAGGGCGGCCCCGCGGACCTTGCACAGTGTGCTGACTATTCTCTCAGCGTTGGCCTCTGACAGGAGAGGAGAGTCTAACAGAGCACTCTTGTCTGCAAAACAGACATCACACACACATGGTGAAGGATTATTAGCGGTGTTGAACAGCACAACATAAGAGACGTACAACAGCATCAACAAGAGTAATTTGTCTTAGCAATTATCTTCAAGCTGCTTCTTGTACGTACATAATTAAACTCCAGCCCTTACTAGCCAATTGTAAAGAGCAGTGTGTAAAAACTGACAATGGTGCATCATTAAACACTGCTCATTTAACACATATTAAAGCTTCTGTTTAAGTTCTTGTTAACAGGTTTGATTTAACGCCTGTCCTGACACATGAGAAACTTCTCCAGGGCCGACCAGCTGTCCATCTGTCGGCTGGACCTGCCAAGCGTGCACTGGACCAGAAAGAGAGCAGCAGAGGAAAGGAGAGGAGAAGTGAGGAGAGGATGTACAGTACATACCTCCTTTTTGTTTGCCCGTCAATGATTGCTTCGCCACTTCTGCAATGGCGCCAAGGCCGAGTCCTACTGCCAGTCCTGCAGCGGAGAGACGGAGACGAGAGTGGTTTTAAATTTAGGGACACTCAACAGATACTTTAGGGAAGCGCTGATGTGACACAGCTGCTGCTGGGTGCAGAGTGAAATCATATTTCATGTCTGGTTTCTTTTGCAAGACTTTTTGTCTTGTTGCTTTTCTTTGTAAACATAGAAGGTCCTTGAACAACCACATAAAGTTGTGGCTTATGTCATCCACCTCATGTGATTAGATTTGTAATGTGCTGTCACTATAATGAGGATAAAATTTGTAGATTTGTCCCTTGACGACAAGGGAAGTCTGAACATTTGCTTTTATTGCTACACTTCACAGTATGTGTGTAATTACTGCTCTCTATGCTCTGTACTTCAAGCAGACTGTAGCATGTGGGTTTCATACATTGACACTTTATTGTACAAGGTCCTGCTGTGAGCCACGTGACAGCCTGGAGCAACAGTGTATGAACAATGTGTCGTGTCAGATGTAATGGAAAAAAATGAATCGTAAAAAAAGTATATTGTTCTTACCTCCAAAATTAACCAGCCTGCTGATTCTTGTGGCGGGCACCTTCCTCTCTCTGGCCCGGTCGCTCAGCTAAAGAAAGACATACCAATAATAATAATAAAATTATAAAACATATAAAAATAATAAAATTAATTAATACGTTTATTTGACATCATTTCTAAAACAGTTTTTAAAAGTAACAAAGGGCAAAACTTTTCAGACAGTGACCTTGAATTACATCACATTGTACACTGTGTGTGACACATTACATAACATGAGTCAACTCAAAATATGGTCTTAGCACCTGTCCGTGGTTCACCTCCTGCACATACCACTATGAATATTTTATGTATGTACACACATACTGTATATGAGAAACCCACATTATGTGGCACAGATAAAAATGTTTTAAATAAATTGTACTATCAATAAGTCAATGGCAACTAATTGTTTCTGTCCATGTACAGTATAATGGACTCACAGTCAGTCAGTTTAAAGGCTTTGCTCAATAGACTGAAGACAATCTCTCAGCTTTCGTTGTTAAAACTGGGTGAAAAGTCCAAGACACCTGTGTTGCAGAACCAATCCAAGGTCTTTAGTGCAGCCCTTCATATTTGGGTAATGACATGCGTGCATGTTCTGTCTCGTCCCCTCTCCCTTCTCTCCATTTCTAACTCAACCGGTCGCTCGCAGCAGATGGCCGCCCACCATGATCCGGGTTCTGCTCGAGGCTTCTGCCTCTTAAAGGAAGTTTTTCACTGTTACCAAGCACTTGCTCATGGTGGGAGTTGTTGGGTCTCTGTACATAATATTATAGAGTGCAGTCTAGACCTGCTCTACGTGGAAAGTATCATCAAATAACTTCTGATTTGTTATGATTTGACGCTATTAAAACTGAATGGAGCTGAACTGCTGAGGATTGGCAGGACGAGACTATTCATATTCTGTATTTATTCCGCATATTATTGTGCATAAGGTGAAGTCATCACCTTCTTCTATCTGAACAAGTGCTCGCATGACAAAATGTATGACCGTAAACACACAATGACCTCCTCATTACAGCCTGCTCATTAAAATAGCGCATAAAGAATCGAAAATAAATAATGTTTAAAAACAATCAGAATGAGTCCACCGACCTTCTGTCTGACCGGTTTGACCAGGGCCTGCTTGGCCTCCTCTCGCTTTCTTGATGTCCTCCGGTGTGAGTCTGGCAACCACTGTGTCGTGG
The DNA here is from genome assembly GCA_946959425.1 of Argyrosomus regius. Classification (NCBI taxonomy): domain Eukaryota; kingdom Metazoa; phylum Chordata; class Actinopteri; family Sciaenidae; genus Argyrosomus; species Argyrosomus regius. The sequence goes on along the minus strand of OX336889.1, from coordinate 24,134,795 downwards.
ACAGACCTAGTCTGGTAGTAGTACGGAAGGAGGCTGTGGGTGGTGTGGAGGAAGCGAGCGCTCTGTCCTGGCCAGCCCGCCCCTGCAGGAGCTACGCCTGGGGAAGGAGGAACTCCTAAGGTAGGTAGAGGAGAGAGCAATGTTTTATTGAATACATGATGGGAACATGAGAGAATCATTTTACAGTCTTACCATATCAGACTGTGTGTCTGGCCTGATGACGCCAGAAAATGGCATTAAAATATTCTCATACAAATTATAAAAAAATAAATATAAAAATAAAATATATTTTATTGCCACATAACATGACATAACAAGCTGGTGTTGAGAATACCTGTTGGTGTCTCTGCAGCAGCTCCAGCTTCTGTCTGGCTATACTCTGAAGCATCATGAGGGAACTCAGACCCCATAGCCCATTTGGCTGCTTCATCAGGGTCCATATTCTCCCAACCCTCCGCATCCGGAAACACGTCCTCCTTTATTGACTGTTGCTACAGACACAGCAGAGTTGGACAGGTAAAAAAATCCCAGTACACCAAGAGCCCAAAGTGATAGTTTCATGGTCTATGCAGGGGTCCTTACCGCACTGCTGCCGCCCATAAAAGTTCCCACCAGTCCATCCACCACATCCTGAGCAACTTTGACCCCGGCTCCAAGGGAGGAGTTGCAGGCCATTAATCGGAGCTGTTCTCCCTGCGTGGTGACCAGGGCAGACCCCACTTTACCCGCCCCACGCAGCACCTGCAGGACTTCTGACAGCATCACTTCATACAGAGAGGTGGAGAGAGAGAAGAGCCAAGTTACATGATGTACGATCTCCCGTACAGAAAAATGTATTAGCAAGTAGTGACATGATGAGCACAAGGCAAAAAAGGGTTAGCATCTTAAATATCAACATCTGGTCATACCACATCCTGTTGCAAATGAGCAATCAGAGCAAATTATAGAAAATTAGGAGAACAATGCATCTTCAGAACTTCATATAAAGCGTAGCATATAAAGGCATTTTATATAAAGTACTACGTCTTAGCCATTACATATAGAGTACTGTATATCAAGCGTTCGGTACACACATACACAGATGAATGTATCTTGGCTACACACAGCAGGGAATTTACCTTATATACAAAAGACATGTTCCCTCAATAGATTGTATTCCATGAAGGGTTCAGGCTGACGAATATTTAGAGGCACCTCTGTTTAATTTATCATATGATATGTATAAAAAAATAACACCATAAAGTTATCCCACGTGTAAAGAAAAATGCTCAAACAAGAAGAACCAAGTGGAACACCAAATATAACTGGGTACAGTACAGTAAGAGACATGCCAGGAAATGGTGACAGGTCATCCTCCTCTGCGTGGATGTTTTTATTGTTTTACTGGAAGTCTTGTACAGCCATAGGACTGGATGTTACATTGTTGTAAGTGCTGTATCAGTATGAACAATATTCCAATGTCTGAATACTAAATGGCGCACACACCTGTGGTTTAAGGGTTAGTAGTAGCCAGGCATTCAGTTTGTGACATGGTAAGAAAGTCTGATGAATCCAAGTGTCTTTATAGTCTCTTATAATCTCACAACAATGAAAATCATAAAAGTACACAGAGTGCCAGACACACTTACCACACCCTCTAACCCACATAAGCAAATGTTTAAAGCATCCATGAAGACATTAGTAACGTGACAGATGGATGTTGAAGGTTTTTGGTCGCATGCACCCTGCTGTGCTTTAACCTTGGGTGGGAGAGGCTCCATGTGTCAGGTCAATACATGCTGAGTGTCATGAACACGTGTCACTTTTAACAGTGCAACAGTGACAAGCAGTCTGATAAATAGAAATTTCAAAACACATTTGAAGGATTAAAGAAAACAAAAATTATATTATAAACTCTCTATTACGTTCATGAGCTTATTAGCATGCTCCTGTATCAGAGTTCATGTTAACCCTTGTTGTGTAACATCAGCAGCCTCTGACTGAACTTGAACACAGGCTAGCTCCATAAAACACTTAAACACGGGGTAAATTATTTCACATAAAACATGTTATTGAAAGACACATTTTGCTGTTAATAAATGACGTGACTCACTTTTCCCAAAGTCGTGTTATCCAGGCTTTTCTCACTGACTGTCCTCCGCTGTGCTGTTTTGCAACAATTCAACACCCGGAAGTTCACTTTTTGATCGACTGTACCGAGAACCAACCACAGCCCGACATTTACCAAGTAGGTGGAACCCAAAGTGTTCAAAGGCGGGAGTTGTGTGTTCATTTAACCAATAGCAGTGCAGAATACTACGTGGTGGCTGTCTGGGGTATACTTGTTGGTCCAATTACAGTCAACCTGAGGCGGGAGAAGTAGAGAACATCTACGAATGAGAATGACGGGGGATGCCTACAGGCACGTGCAGCGAGGTAAAGTTACCAAACAAGAGAAGTAGTGTACACATATTTTCATAGAGATAATATGGCATAACACATTTCAGCTACTGTTCAGACATTATGTTCATAATGTTTAGATAGGTAGATGTATGCTTTATTTATTAGTATATATCTGCAGCTGTTGTCTGTGAAAGCATGTTTGTCCAACACTGTATCATCTGTAATGATAGGTCTGTCTGAACTCATTTAAACAGCTGGCACTGAGATCTGCTATGACTCACATAAAACAGTCATCGTTTGGAAGGCTTTAAGTTTGGATCATTTGTATAAGCTGGATTTATTTGTCTACAATTTATAACTTCTTTTTGATTTATGAATAGGATAATGTCATATTGTATTCCTCTAGAATTATTAGTTATTTATTACCAAATTAACGTATAATAAAAGACTCTGATGAATTATGTTTTAATTATAACTTGTTGGAATAATTCATTATAGAGATTATAGAGAGAACAGAAATGTCTAGAACAAAAACATGTCAATATATAACCACAATATGATTCCTCTGAAAATTCCATAATAACGAATTATTTCCAAGCCCTTCCGACTGGTGCTGTATGTTACAGAATGTCCTTTAAAGCATAAATAATAAGAAGAAATTATTTCTTAAAACAGGACAAAGCTCCTCTATCTATAAGATCTAGAATAGTTTTGTTGTTTTGTGATCGCTGAACCCTGATTACTTTTATGAGTCTGTTTTGCAGAGGATTGCATGATCATCTCTATCTATCAGAGTGTAACACAGTAGATGAAGTATTGACTGAATGTCAATAAGGTCTACACTGGAGAAATACGGTTTGCAGATGTACAGCCAGACACACATACAATGCAGCAGTGTCTGGCCCTCTGCTGGACTGAGAAGCGTTTGCTCTTTTTTTTTTTTTTGCAGTTCATCTGAAATGCAAACATGTGCAAAACATACTGACCACTATGACACGCATACTGTATTTCCACCACTACATATCTACAGATCGTGTACTATAGGTATATGCAGTGTAAAGATACTAGTGGAGAACAGCTGGGGCTTGAAGATTCCTATTTGTGTGTTTAATGTCTGACAGACAAGCACGTTTTGGAAGATAAGATGAAACTTTAATGATCCCTGTCGCCAAACTAGGTCATAGAAGCAAATAGAAATAGCATGTAATATTTAATATTGAATTTAAAAAAGAGAATAACACTTTTAGGAAGAGAATAAAGAGATATTGAGATGTGCCAAGTGACAGCAGGACTTTCTGTATGTGGTGAAAGGAGATGATGACAGAACGATATTATCTGACCAGAAGCATGAAAATTATGCAACGTGAAAAAATATTAAGGCATAAATATGTAGTCCGGGAAAAAGATGGGAGAATATTAATACTGTGAAATGTGCACACCATTAGAAGATTGTAAATGTGCATTTTAATTGTGTATGTATATATTTGTATATGTATTTTCCCACCTGTCTTTGACACAGTGACCTTTCAATGTTAGGATTTTACAGTGTGGTCCAGTCCAGTGTGGCGAGTGTGGTGGGGGAGCAAGGGGGGCAGCAGAGGGAGGGAGCTGTGCAGACGCCATATATGGGCACACCACCGACTCTGCGCTGCTATTGGCTGCGGGCCTTATGCAGCTGCTTGTCAACAAGATGGCCTTCCTCCTCCTGCTGCCGCTTTGACACTGATTATTTTGGTATCCCCGAGAACATACCGTAAAAGCCCGTGTCACTTCTAAATAGATAGCGGGAGAGCGACCGCTCAGAGTCCTAACAAGGCGTACAGTCAGCTAGACTTTGTCCAGACGACTGACAAGAGGCGCACAAGCCTCGATAGCAGCCATCATTAGACGAGGTTGATAACAGAAAGTAGCTCCTGGCTAATGTCGACGTTAGCCTAGCCTAGCTACGTGGACACGGATAGTTAACTCGTGTCACCTGCATTTAACCAGACGAACTAGTTTGGTCAGAGCGAAATACAACGAGGAAACATTTGTCATCGACAGTTTGAGAGGCTGTCTGTTGAGACCAACGCTGCTGAGGTAAGTTAACAAAATATTTTTTTTTATCTTGTTAGCTTGCTAGCAGGCGCTGTCATGTTATTATGCAGGTAAGTTGTGCTATCCATTTAGCAAGCTCGTTGGCTAACGACGGCTCTGTTTACTACGTGTAACTACCCGTTAATAAACTAGATAAAGTATTAAATTTACTAGAAACGTGTTGGTTTGGGCCTAGTTAGTGTTAAATATTAATAGACTACTTGACCATTAAAGGGCTGAACATTTTACTACGACGTTAAGCTAAGTGTTTGCTAGTTGGGTAACCAGCTAGTGGTTGGCCAAAGATGCTCCAGAAGACGGTCAAAGGTGATTGCTCCAATTAAAACTAACAATCGGATCAATACCGTTGCTGTTTATTTATGTTGTTTGTTGACACCACACTTGTTGGTTGTCACTGGAGAAGTTGGCGTCATTTCAGCTCATTTTGTAGGGTTGTAAAGTTGTCTGAGACAAAGTAAATCTAAAATAATAACAACACCAAGGATTATATGTTGTTGCCCATTGTTTGGCACAGATGTAAATGGAGAAGCCAAGATGAACAAGGGACAGTAACGTTTTTAAAATCTCACGTCATTGCTGTAATATTATCAGTTTGGTTGTGTTTGAAGGAGCACATTTACATAGAGTACTATCTGATGTGCAAAAGTGTCGGGTAATGCATGATTTCCCTCTCCTCCTTTCAGATGTTCAAGCAGCATAATACACCATGTTGACACAGTGGCCTTTGTGATTGTAATATCAAAGACTAACTTGTGACGATGTCACAGCACAAACCCACAGACGGCCCTGCGTGACCAGTCTGCCACTCTGTCTAGGCGTCCTGACATAAAGCTCTCTGCTCCGGGTGTAATAACGTTCCCGAGCAGACTGCCGGAGCGATGCATTCAGCTCTATTGTTCTGTTGACAGTTTGCAGCAAAGCTGGCCTGCTGGCTGTTGCTTCGCTCGTATTGTCTTCACAGGCACACACACGCAGAGAGGGATATTGAGCTAAGACTTTTTGGCATGCTTCGGTATTGTCGTTCGTCAGCGTTTGGTCGTCTGCCTGAAATGCTGTGTAAGAGTGCGGGAGAGCTGCTGGAGGATGGCATGAGGGGGCCGAAACTTTAAAGTCTAATCCAACTTGTTAAATCCTTAAAAGTTAGATCCTAAACTACCAATTAATGGAGATGTAGTACACTGTTTGTGACTGCAAGCACCCGACATAGTGAAACCATTATCCTGGTGAGTGTGCATGTCAGACTGCTCTTGATTTGTATAGGGAAATAACTGTCCAACAGAAATTCAGTATTAATATACAGACCTGTCAATCTGTCACCACGCTAACAGTAGGATAGTAATTTGTGAACACTATCAGTATTTGTGTATGTATTGGGATTATTTCGACTGCAGCAGTAATCCACAGACATTTGCCTCTGGCACAACAGTGAGTAAGCCATTTGTGTATGAAGACACTTCTTCCAGGCAGAGGAGGAATGATGCACTCTGTATTATTGACATACACCCTGTTCATAGCTGGCATTAACATGCGTCCTGGGTGATTCAATCACAAGTAGAGTCAGATCACACATGGCATTAGAATGTGTCACCACTGTGACCGCTTGTGATCAGACCTCACCTCACTTCACCGCTCTGTGTGCAAATAAACACTGGGCCTGTACCCTCCTCAGGGTGTTGTCAGTCTAATGTCCATTTGGCTGTGTAATGCGAAGATTCCACTTTGTGTTCCTTATTACAGTTCAGCGCCAGACTAAACTCCTACATCAGCCTACATGAGTCTCATGATTACCTGTGCTGTCAACAGCCCAGTAGGAGAGACTGGCATTTTATAACTGGACTATGAACAGGACACACACTTTAACTTTACTGGCTGTGTGGAAATCTGATGATTTCACATCACAAGTGATTAAAGAAAGGCATTAAAGTCAGTCACAGTGGACAGCAGTAGAGCAGGTTGTACCGCCGACTAACCCCAACCACTTGATTAGATCTCACTTCTACGCTCTGTATGCCAAAAAACACATGAAATGTTCCTCTTTGGGAAGACAAAATTTGTTGTCGATGGCCCAACAGTAATAGCCAACACGCTTGAACACAGAGAAAGAAATAACTCGATGTATAATACATTTGCGGAATTTACAAGCAGGCCCAAATAATGAAGAGTTTGTTGTAGACAGCATTTCACAAAGTTTAGGAAGTTTCTCCTCACAACAACTGTTTTCTGTGTGTTTTCTGTTTGTCTTACAGGGGTTTGGGGACATTGCAGTTAGTAGTTCAGTGATGAGTGTGTACACAGACGTGCTGTTTATCTCAGCCGGTCTGAGAGCCCAAACATGTCATTTGCATTACAGTGAACCAAATGAATATCAGACAGTGTGATCGTACGTGAGTGATACTGCCAAAAGAATCAAAGCCCTTGGATCTCAGTGCATCTCGTGTGCATTCACACCCATGCTCGGAGCTGTGTACTCACCCACACGCATGTTAATGCAGGTGTAAACAGCATTATAATGGACATGTATGTAGGGTTGGATAACAAAACTGGTCTGTCTCGCCTGGCCCATTTAACACTGCTCTTCTTTCATTTTACACCGACATAATATCTCTATTCTCTTCTGACAGTCAATTTGTCAAACAGCTCGGGTACCTAATGATGCAGACCCCGGCGCTGTAGTGTTGCTGCGGCGTCGCTGGCTGCCACTGTGCGCGGACGGGATTTGAAGGATTAGGTTGAGGCAAAAAGCTTTAAACTAAACCCAAGCCTCGATTTGCAGGAGCTGTTTCAAATTCTCAGTGTTAAGTTAAATCGATTGTTTGGAAGTAATGTGGAGTACTGAAAAGTGATCGGTTTGTTTTTTGGCCAGCGAGTTTCTCAACATTAACCGCAGCTGTCGACCTAAGGTTAACGGTGGCTTTTTTTGTATTGACTTGTAAGCAGTGTGACAGCAGCAGAATTCCATACATTTCTCAATAAACATCAACCCAAAGCAACTTGATTCAAATGGTATCCAAACGCCCAACAATTAGTTCTTCAGTGAGGATGGGATCTGAAAATACCAGAGTGTAATGTGGACAGAAAACTATGATCCATCCCTGCACAGAAAAGCTGGCTGCCCTGCAGCAGCAATTTTAAGAAACAAACATTCTGTTTGCATCAAATCTCTGCGCTCCATGTTGAATACCAGTTAAACTGGTCACACATTAGTGTTGACGTGTTTACAGTATGTCGTCAGATGATTTCTTAAGCTGGAAAACAGTGTTTTAATAAACAGTTCAGTGTTCCTCTTGGTTTGTCTAACAGACTTTATGAATCATCATCATCTGACAGGAATTTAAAAACTATAAAACGGTTAAATATAGGTGTGTTAAGTTGTATTGAAGCACAATGAACGTGACCATAGAGAGGAGGAGGTGACAGAATGGAGTTTGAACCTGCTGAGACCATCAGGAGTAACTGGCTGTGAATGCTGCTCTTCTTGCCAAATGTTGGCTGCACTGCACAATTCTGTTGTTTGCCAACCAACAGAGGAGGAGCAGGCGGAAGAAGATTTTTTTTTTTTTTTATTCTTTCAATACAATGTTTCAATAGAAAAATGCTGTGTTGACAGAAGCCATTCTTGTGCGAAAACAGACTTTTTCAGATTTAACTGCTCCAGTGCAGACAGGGCCTCTCTCCTAACCATCCTAAATTCACAGGAGAGTGAGAGCTGTAGTTTGTTGTGTGTGTGTTTATCTGTGTGTGTGTGTGCACTGTACTGCAGGGCTGCAGTGGGCGGACCGTCTCCCTTCTGGACCCTCTTATAATACCATCCAGTCTGTTATGATGCAGTGAGAGGGAGCTGATGGAGGTAGAGAATCAAAGTGGTTAAAGCGAGAGAGTCGTGAGGGATCATGGAGAGAAAGGGCAGTAAAAAAAGGTTCACTAGGTTTTTTTTTTCCCCCCTCACAACAGTATAATCTGCCTGCTCTTAGCCGAGTTGTTGCCGTGTGATTATAGAGCAAGCGTTTGAATTGGTTCACCGCACGGTGTGGGCGGCGTTTGCTTTTTTGCACCTCTGTGAGCCATTCCATTAATCCAAATGTTCAAAGCACCACCCATTCAGCGTGTCACACAGGAGCGCAACAATGACCTGTTTTAGAGCCTGTGGATTGAAGGTGTCCGGTGGCTGAAACGGAAAGCAGGCCACTGTGCCGTCAACACTCAGGAAACACTCTTAGACACATGTATTAAAATAAGCTTGTGCTATGCAACAACATTGATCAGGAGGAGTGCTGCAATACTAGCTTGTACACTAAAACACACCCTGTGTTAACTTATTTTGGCATTCCCACCTAGTCACGGCGCTGTCCAAGCCAGTTTCATTTTAGCCTATTTCTACATCAAACTGAGCCACTCCTAATGGTCGGTTTCCTGCCAGTAACACAGACAACTTTTGGCAAATTGCTGCCCTAACCCCAAGATGTACCAGCACGTACATTTAACAGTGTCAAAAATACGAGAGCGAGAAGGTACATGATGCTTTTTTTAAATGAAATTCTTACTGGAGCTGACTGCTTGTCCTGTAGGACCCAAATAGGTGAGGACAGAAAGAAGTGTATAGTGAAAGTGAAGGACCTGTCAACAAGATGTTGGACAGTGGTACGTTGTTTTTGACGTGCAGCGGTAACCCAGTTTGCAGTTTTCAAATTAATACTCATCGTCTCTTCGTCTCTCTGAGTACCACTATTATGACAGACAAATCCAGCAGCGCCAGGCCAACCCTGAACAGCTACAGACAGTTCATGCAAGAGGTTACATTATTTCCTGAGCAGAACCGGTTCAAGAACCAGAGCTCATTTGGTGTTAAAGGGGTTCCCCTGATCTGTACTTCTCGTCCTAAAATTTCCTGTTTGGAGCCACGATTGCAGAGTTTTTGAACCCTTCATTTAACCTTAGCTTACTATCTAACATCACATTTGAGCTAATTATGGTTATGTGTGCGCACTATGTGAATGAATGTGTCTGTGTATCAGGCTGAAACAAGATATTTCAGAAAATGCTAAACTCATTTTAAATTACATTTGAGTGATCCTCTAGTTTAATTTTATTCAAAATGTTTTGGATGGTTTGATATGTTTTAAATGATTTTATTTCATTAAAGTACCACTACAGGAAAGTCAAGTACCACCACTGGTACTCGTACCACAGTTTGAGAGCCAGTGGTTCAGAGTACTCACCTTTTTATCATGTGATCTGTTTCCGCAGAATGTTGTGCTTGTCAACACACGTTCTTACACAAAAGACACCAAATTGCACAGTGCCAGCGAACATGGCGTGAGGTGTTTTTCAGTGTTGTTCAAAGTTAATATAAAAGTTTTAAGGTGTAATGTAAAGGGTGACCTCAAAGGAACCAGCTGAGGACGGATGTCTGAGATGGGCACTTCAAGCTGTTCTCAGTAGCCGAGGAGGCCTTCAGATCAGCAGAAAGCCAAACAGGTTGCTCCTTACTCCTCTGCTTAAGCACTCCGGCACGTTCCTGGCACTCCCTACAGCTGGCATAGCTGCAAAAGCAAAGCATGCTGGGTGGACTAAAGGCTTCCCCCTGTAGCACAGGCTCTTTGGCAGGGAAAGGGGTTAGGAAAGCTACAGTAGTTTCACTACTACCCCACCCCCCCCTCCTGCTGTTTACTAAAAATAGGTCCAGTATATGCCTGCATGCTCCTCCTTGTGTTGCCTCCTATTAAGCAAGTCCTCTTTGAAGCACTGAGAGGAGCAGGTGGAGAGAGAGAGAGAGAGAGAGGAGAGTCCATTTGGAGCTTTTGTGTTCCATCTTTGATCTGCAGGCTGCAGACACCGAATCTGAAATGGAATCCCTTTAATTTGATTTGCAGGCTCCAAAGCGAGGGAGATGATCTTAGTACACAGGAGCAAATGTAATTGCTAATTGAGTTTGGCCAAAGTAGGAAGCAGGCCAGTTTTGATGAGTTCAGATAGTAGTATGATAGTTGTGCTCTCTGCAGTCTGGTGGTTGGGCTGCTGGTGTGCGAGGCTAACAGTCTGAACTGTGCCTCGAGGCAACTATTCAATGCAGCCTCAATTGTTAATTGATTATCTGAATTGATCCTGACCCTGCCGAGCATTGTTGCTCTGGAGATATGAACTCAGTGACTGAGCTGCTGTATAACTGTTCCGTTTCTCTCTTTCCTCTCATTCCTCCCTCTCTGCACCTCCACCCTTTCCTGTTGATGCAGGTTGTATGCCCAGTGTTGCCGGTGAGCTTGCCGACAGACAGTGCCAATCAGGTCGGCACTGTGACGGGGAGCCCGACGATGAGAGCTCTGGCTCTGGGTGTTTGCTGGCCAGCATAGATGCCGATATGCCCCGGTGGTCCGCATCCTGATGGACCGAGACACCTTCTCCCACATCCGTCTGTGGTGCCCTCGCCCCTTTGGCACCTACTCCCAGAACAAAGCAAGGAGCCCGGGCTCAGGGGGCAGCAGCGGAGGCGGCGGTGGGACGGGGTCCCCCTCCCTCTGCAAGGCTGAGCCCTCTCCAGGTGCCAGAAGGACGGTGGATGGAAGCGAAGATGGGGGCATGATAGTGGGGGTTCAGGAAGAGAATGGAGAAGAGGACGACGTGGGCTCAGAGAACACTCCACCTGAACCTGAGCTCGTGTCCAGCTCTCTGACACAGAGCCAGGCCCCTCCTTCTTCTTCAGCCCCTCCCTCGCCACCCTCTTCTGGGTCCCAGATGGAAGATGGCCGCGTGCTGTTAGACACCTGGTATGTCATTAAGCCAGGCAACACCAAGGAGAAGATAGCCTTCTTTGTCGCACACCAGTTCAGTGGAGCAGGCCAGCCCAGACCCAGCGCCATGAAGGTCAGGAGCTGAAACAAAATCTGCAGCAGCTATTTGCTTTTTTTTTTTTTTTAGTACAACTTATTTTAAACTAAATATGAATATTTCCCTCTCCACAGGTAAAAGGTAACTGGGCAACTGACTGCAGTAAAGCCAAAAGACGAAGGCGATGCTCATCCTACGACCCTCCGACTCGCTCCCAAGCCTCAGAGCCGCACGTCAGCCATGACTCCCCCGTCGCGCCTCCGAGCCCTGATGAGCCACTTCTAGGAGGGGTGAACGAGACAGACCTGCTGTCAGTGGCAGAGATGGTTGCCTTGGTTGAACAAAGGACTGCCATGGCCATCCAGGGAATTGTGGCTGCTCATGGGAACCAACACCACCACCAGCCCCCTACTACAACTACTACTAGTCAGGGCCTTACCCCCCACCAGCACACCCTCCTCCGGGGCACAGTGTCAGACCCCTCTCCTGTGGTGTTCGTGTCAGACAGTTCTAATGGTCAGCCCTCCAAAGAGACCCAGGAGCCATCGTCTCCCATCCAGACAGACCAGGAGCTGGAGGAGGAGCAGCAGGAGTCATGCAGGGTAGCCCAGACCATTGCGCACTTTGAGTCCCAGAACTTGGAGAACCGGCTCCATCTGGGTGCTGGTCCTGCAACGGACTCTTCTACTCGAGACAGAGAAAAGGAGCGTAGGAGAGGAGGAGAGTCCGGCGTTGTAACCCCTCCTCCGCCCCCCAGCCACAGTCATGGTGAGGTTAGGATAGCTTTCCGAGTGTCAAATCTGGACCCGCGGTCTCAGCTGGAGCCAGCTGGCAGGTCCCGCTGTATGTTCATGAGCTGTGGGGGTGGGGGTAACCAGGCAGCAGCCAGGGCCAAAGAGAAAATCACCTGTGACCTCTACCAGCTCGTCAGCCCCTCATCTAGAGACCCCAGTAGTTTGCTGCTCGCTGCCACAACTGCTGCCCCCAAAACAGATGGAGACCTCCATCACCCGGACAGGCAGGCCTGTGGCAGCCCGGACCCAACCCAGGAGCTTTCCTCTGGGGAGAAGAAAGCTGTGGGTATGGGGCGAGAGCGAGTGACTGGCTTCCATGTGGAGGTGGTGGTGACAGGTGCTGTGGACCAATGTGTGTTTTATGGCAAGGACAGTACAGAGAATGTGCAGGAGGAGACGGTGTGTTTCGCTATGCCTAGTGGGGGAGGGGGTGGTGGGGGTGTAGGCAGCTCCACGGACCCTTCATCAGATGATCCCCCTCCTGGACAGCTCTTCTTCCTTCAGCCCCCTCGGGGCCCAGAGGAGGATGTAAAAGGAACGGGCACTGGCAGCGGGTCAGGAATGTGCTCTTTGGACTGTGCCAACAACAACAGTCCTGGGACGGGTGTGGCAGTAGGCTCGGGGGAGCGTGCTCCTCGACCGGATTCTCCCAGTGTAGGGGACGACTGTTCAGACCCTTCGCTCTGTCGCCTCTACCGCCACGTGTCCCACGACTTCCTGGAGATCAGATTTCAGATCCAGCGCCTCCTTGAACCGCGCCAGTACATGCTGCTGCTGCCTGACCACATCATGGTCAACATCTTCAGCTACCTGCCGACACGCTCGCTGGCAGCCCTCAAGTGCACCTGTCACTACTTCAAGGTGCTGATCGAGACATACGGGGTGCGGGCGGTGGATTCCCGCTGGAATCAAGACCCTCTCTACAGGGACGACCCCTGCAAGCAGTGTAAGCGGCAGTATGAGCGCGGGGACGTTTCCCTCTGCCGTTGGCACCCCAAACCTTACCACCACGACCTGCCTTATGGACGTTCCTACTGGATGTGCTGCCGGCGTACAGACAAGGACACACCGGGCTGCCGCGTTGGGCTCCACGATAACAATTGGGTCCAGCAGCCTGCTGATGGCTCTCAGCCCATTCGCACCAAGAGGGAGGACAGGAGGGAGGAGGCCAGGTAGAGAGGACAGAGAAACACCTCACACATACCAACTATCATCTCCTCCTGCTCGCCTCCTTCTTTCTCCCTCTCATCTGTGAGTAAAGAGAGGAGTACAAGGAGAACTGGCACTCCAGGACTGTTTTTGTTTTTCTTTGCTCCAGCACTCCCCTCTCACACTCGCCCTCAGTTGGAGGGCGGTTGGGAGGTAAAGAAGGAAGAGAGGTGTGTCACTCTCCTTGCCTTTTGTGTTTCAAGCCCTCCAGAATCCCCCACTGTGCTCCAGAGTGGCATCTTTTTTTAAAAGTTTGCATACCAGGGTTGGGGTCCCCTCCTGCTGCTGTCAGTCAGCCCTCTTTCTGCCTCTTACTCATCCGGGTTTCTGTCTTAACTCCGTACACGGTCGTTAGGTAACTCATGTGAAAACTTTGCAGTGTATTTTGATTGAGATTAGCATTCATAAAGTGACGCATAGAAATGTAAAGCCCCAGAGCCTGCTTACTGTTCCCCCCAATACTTGTTCTGTGTTGTATCACCAACCTCCACGTTCGCTGTACAATGGTGCTTCGAGGAATGAGCTGTGCTGAGTCCAACAGATGTAAAAGTTTCCAGTGGTTGAATGTTCAGCGTCGCTATAGAAATGTGATTGTATAAAGCAAACTTGATTTTCCGTTGTACATGATCGCCATTTGTACGTGTCCCGCGCTCGCCATGCGTTTCTATTTCTCTGAATGTGCTGTAACGTCGTACTATGTTGATTAGTCCCCTGATGATGCTGCTGAAATCATTGCCTGTGTCACTGACATTAATCCTGACATAGCCATACCATTGGTTAATGACAGGCACAGTCTCACCACACTCAGCCAGTCTCTCTGGCCGCTGAGATCTGTTCTTGTCATTGCTTCAGAGCGGACCCTAACCTTGCTGACCAGCCATAAAGAGGAGTACTTTCTGGTTTACAGAGAATTCTGGGAGATGGACCAGTGGGATTGAATGGGATTAAAAAAGAGAAACTTGATGTCACTTTGGAAAGGCCTGATGTCACTTTGTATGGTTTGATTGACTTTGCTTGTTTGCCATTTTGGTTGTTTTTTTGTTTTTTTTTTTGGTTTGGCTGTTTTATTGGGATGTGTGTCAGAGAATGTTTGCTGTTGTATTTGCTTTTATTCTTGAGGACTGTGTTCTCCCCGTATCGGTCTGTCACCCTACTCGACCTGCAAAGATGTATTTTTCAAATACTCCATCTTTGTTTTAACCCCCAGCACCCCCTTCCTCTCCACCTCCCCTCCGTCCTCCAAATTTGGCAGAGAGGGCAGCGTTTGCCAAAGCCGTCGTTCATGCTTCGAAGCGGGTGAAACCAACTACCACAGACAGCAAAAACTCTCTACACCAGCTTCCAGCCTTAAAAGCCCCCCTACCTCTTACCCACCCTGCAGGAGATTGAGGCGTCAGATACCTCACAGATGATCAAGAGTATTGGGAGTTGCACAGGACCCTGTAAGCGGCTCGACTTAAGACGCTCGATAGACTCCACCCAGCTCTACTGGATCCACCCATAACTCTTCAGTGTGGGAGTGTAAGATGAACAGTGCCTGGTGACGGCTCTGACTCTTCATTCTTGGAAAAAAACCTCTTTCTGTCTCCTCCACCCTCCTCCCCCCCTCTCCATTGCTGATACACTCCCCCCACTCCTGCAAACTGACAGACTGGACATTAAAGAAACTGATGTGATGAATGATGCTGAAACTCTGCATGGAGGTGGGAAGACGGTTGGGTAGTCATGGGAGAACTCTGTAGGTTCCAGACATGTACAATGCTAATGGGAAATATCTGCTTAAATAAAAACAGAAGTGATGATTAAAACTGGAAATCTGAATCACGAGCTGGTTTGTGTGGTCACTCATGATCAACTAACGATGCCTTTAACACTGTTCACGTAACAGTGATGCTTATCAAGCCTTACCAGAGCTGAACTGAGTGCCAACAGCTGTGATTAAATGATCAAATCAGACTCAGGAAAGCTAGAAAATCACATCAGCCTACAACATGAACTCCTGAGTATGAACTGTTTAACATACATTACTTATCTCGTATAGTGTGTAGGTGTGTGCTGTAACGTCTTCAGTTCATCCTTTTCATTGATTTCTTGAGTCAAACTTTTAAAAGAGGTTAAAAAAGTGTTGAAAACGGGGCTACTTGATGCTTTATTGAGTTTACATTTTACCTGGCTTCCAAATCGTTCATTTTTTTCCCCTCACACCTTTGATTTCAGTGCTGGAAGCAGGCACAGATTGACTTGTGATTGAATCAAACGTGTAACAGGATACACTAATGGCATTCTAACTTGATCCGACATTTTTAGACTGCGGTACACACGCTCCTTAAAACCGGAAAAGTGCAGCGAAGGATCACAACCGACTGCAGCCGAAAGAGAAGCGAGACCGTTTGTGGTATACTTGCCTGATTTTAAATGCAAAAACACACTGATGATCTACAGTGCAGTGACACGTGATTACCAACAGACGGCAGCACTGTTGTATTTATCTTTGAGTCTTTTGAAGACAATCACAACTCCCCACTTAAATGAACAGGACTGTTAAGCATAGTAACCCCACATAAAAACTGCTACAGCCATCATAACGAGAGCATTCGCATCCACAGTGTACTTCCACACCGGGTCCTCGTTGATGTCAGGCAGTTTCTCTGATGCCTCAGGAGTGTCTTGCTCACCAGCCCGAGAGCCAGAATTTTCTTCCTCTTGAGCCGCTGAGAGGAAGAGAAATGAGTTAGTACTTCCTGTGAGTGTATGTTTGCTCCATCCGTCTAGCTCTGTGACTTCTTTTATACCTGTATCACTGTCGTTTTTCTCCCTCACCCTCTCCTCAGCCTCTCTCCGGGCTCTTCTCCCTTTCTCCTCTTGCTCCCAGTCCAAATCCTTCCTCTCCTCTTTGGAGTGACGCAGGCTGAACACCAGACGATGTAGCTGAAAGGAAAAAGAAGAGAGCAGCATTTGTACATTTTTATCTTAAATGCCGCTTAATCCGATTGCAGATCAGGGTTCTCAAAATGTTTTGTGTAGTGTATAGGGGTCCAATTGAAAGGTATACCTGCTACACAGGGATATGGGGTCTTAGGTCTCGGTGAATGAGTGCATCTGTGAGTAAGAAGTCACTTACGTGTTGATCCTCTATGGGCTCGGTGCAGTAGCTGACCACCAGCACCAGCACTGACGTACAGAAGAAGAGTATGATTCCAAAGTGGAGGTAATGGATCCCACACACCAAGAAAGGGCAGCTGGAGGGGAAAATACAGTTGCCAGTACCAAACCAGAACTCAGGCAGCATCCGACACAGACCTATCACCAGGCCGCCTATCAGGCCCCAGAAGGCACCCTGGAGGTGAAGGCAGGTTGGAAATGATTTCATCCTGTGTCATTTATGATATGTTACCACCGTTTGAATGTGTCATGTCACCGTTTCATTGACCCTCTTCACAAACACAGCCAGGAGGAAGACTGAGGCGATAGGTGGAGCCAGGTAGCTTGAGACTGACTGGATGTAATCAAACAGCTGACCGCTCTGAGCCGCCTGGACAACTGGGATCCAGCAGATACTGACGGCTACGATGCACAGAACCCATACTCTGAAGGGGAGAGGAGACATAAGAACAGGTAACATAGGGGAGGTGGAAGGAAAGTCGATGAGGAAAGCGAGACATAGTCAAAGGATTTGAATGTCTTTGCATCAAGGTAACATTTGTTTTCCATAGCGGCTTCTGTTTACCTGCCCACTATGATGAGCTCGCGCTCGGTGGCCTGCGGTCTGATGCGAGTCCAGATGTCCATCGTGAAGAGAGTGCTGCTGCTGTTAAAGATGGAGGCCAAAGAGGACATGAGGGCAGCCAACATCACAGCCAGCATCAGACCTCGTAACCCTGCACAGTGTGTGGCAGGAAGGAAGGTGGGTGGAAGAAGAGAGGGAGGTTAGAGGAAGGTATGGGATGGGATAGGGGAAAAAAAGATCAGACTTCTCTTCCTTTTTAAAGGTAGTCATCGTTCACGTGTCCTTACCGTTCGGCATGATCGACACCACCAGTTTGGGATAAGCAATGTTGGAGCAGCCAACCTCAGTCCCACATACACTCTTACACACCTCAGGGACAACACAGCCAACCTCATCTACAAGTGAATGAAATCACACACACACACATGAAGATGCAGATTCCTTTTCTCTCTAGAAGTCAGACTTTTGCTTAATAAAAGTACAGCCTCAAAGTGACCACACCCCCGACAACCCTGTTTTTGTCAACTCTGTTCAAAAGAGGATTTGAAAGGACAAATTTAAGCCACAGACCGGGGTAGAGAACCCTGCTGATCATGCCGGGGAACACCATGAGGAACATGGGCAGCAGTTTCAGGTAGCCGCACATGATGCAGCCGGCCTTCACGTGGGTCAGACTACGAGCCGCAAGGCACCGCTGCACTATCACCTTAGAGAAATACAAGACAGGATGGATTACTTTGTGTTTGCACTCATCACGTGAGATATTATTATTTCTATACAAAGAGCAGGGCTGTAAATGTAGTTGAGGTTTGTACAGAGTTTGGGTTCGGTTTGTGAGCAAGCACCAAAGGGTTCAATCGATTTTTCTATGAGGAGAAGTTGGTTTGGTAAACCAATATAGACTAGTTTTAATATAAAAACAAATGTATATTATTTGGATCAATATTCACATAACTGCACAAACTGCAGAAGCTAAAAGGACACATTATGCAGATGGAATCAAATACCTCTTGGCTGCTATCACTCTGCTGACATATCGATCAAGTCTTTTAGTTTCTTTACTAAAGTTGTGCATGGCTGTGAGGAAGGCTGCGTGGAGAAAGACACTTCATTTTTAATAAATGCAGTTGTCTTTGGCTGCAGTGCGGTTCTTCAAGTCTTCCTGATCATTCCTGCTCATTGGCAGAGTTGAACCAGGTCATCGGGTTTACTTCAGCTGGACTTCAGGGATGCATTATTGGTTAAGTAAATTACAGTTAAGTGACTTGATGTAGCTCCTGTGAGTCACCCACACTGCCTCATAAATACAGAGAGCAGTATCCACAGCAAGAGTGAGAAAGTTTGAAGGCTCTGAGCCAAACTGTGAAATGATTGCATCATAATACCTTGATTTTATCCCTTTATAGTCTGATTATTTGCCAAAAAGGGAGCAGGGAGGATGATCTATATTGCCTGTTTCTTCTTCAGCTTTCTTGTCCATTTGAACAAATGAGCTAGATCAATGAATCGGTCTTTAATCGGACGTGATTCAAAGGTAGAGTGACCACATCAAATCACGTGGCTACCTTTTAGCAGGACTGTTTATCTGGTGTAACCTTTGATTAGAATTAGCCGCTGCATTATTTGTATAGTATATCAAATTATTAATTATAATCAATTATATTTATTTATTTATTTTTACAGGCACAGTGTGCAATTAAAAGTAATTGCACCAGAGTTAGCTAACAGCTCATTTGCATCTGTTGTTACAGGCCAGGTAGACAAAGTACAACCACAACACAATAAATACTCCATAGAAAACAGCACAACACCAGCCAACCAACATCACTGTGAGATAACAAATAGAATCAGTCTGATAAATACAAGACAGTCACTGGTGGTGACACTTTTGTGCTGTGCTGAGAGTTTGAGGCCGGTTTTAATCTCTGCAAAGCTTCCTGAAAGTTTCTGGGGATAGAATTCCACTTCCACACACTACTGACTAAGCGAGATATTCACCTGGTCTGTACACCAGTACCAGCCACCCACTATAGCAATCCCAAACACCACACCAGGCCAGGGCAGGTCCCCGGTGGTTGGGTCCCTCAGCAGGTTGAAGGCATCCGGTCTCGGGGTGTAGCAGTGAGAAGAGATGTTGTAGCGTTCAGGATCCATGGAGGAGAAATTAGCTGGTGTAGCAGAGCTGTATTTGGCCAGCAGAGCGCTGTAGCCTCCTACTTCTGAAAAAGCTAGAGGTGATAGGTTTTTTTTTATCATTTAATGGGTGAGTTTAAACAAAGTATGGAAGTATGTAGTTCCTGCTGTACCATAGTTTGATGGTGACACTCAGTTCCCCTCCAAATTCCATTCAGTGTCTTTAAATTCTTGGTCAAATGAAACCGTTTCATGTAAAACAGTAAGCGCACTCACTGCATTCAATCTTTCCTGCTCAGCTCAGTCATTCAGAGCTCTTGTTGTCTGACATGGTCCTAACTGAAGATATGAGTCAGCTGCTGAGTCAGCACTATCTTCTCAACGCATCACCAATTTACAAAAAAGAAGGTGGCTGTTGTTTTTTTCCTCCTCCTCCTCCTCCTCTGGTTTTATCACTTACTTTAATCTCGTCTGCAAATACAAGTCCAGTCCATATTGACCTTTTATGAAAAAATCAATAATGCTGTTAAGGGGGCGGTTGCTGTTGTTGTTGTTGGTGGTGTTTTGTCGGTTGGAGGTGAGAGTTTTGTGGCTCTGCGGTGTCAGCGTACTGTACACCACCGCAGTGAAATGAATGATTACTGACCCTAGTTAATCTCTGTCCTGTTGTGAAGCTGCTGGGGAGCGACATATAGCCAAAGGTCTGCAGGTGATCGAATTGTGTGTGTAGTGTGAATGAAAAGTGTACTGGAAGATTAAATATGATGTTGTATAAATTGTACTTACAGAAGCCGGTGAGGACGAAGGCCCCAGCGATGATGACAAAAGTCTGAAATGTGTCAGTGTACATCAGAGCAGCCAGGCCGCCTGGTAACACACACACACACTCACCTTACAATACATACACTAACAGAGATCTTGACATTTACTTCAGTGATTTTGTATTGCACTTTCATAAACTAGACACATTTAAAAAAGGATGGTTAAAACTGAGGCAGCAGAGTCCTTAATAAGGATAGAGCTCCAAAAACACTACATTTCCCACAATGCAACAAACCACAACGTTTAGCATCTTTTCCTTAACGTCTCTCTGCCTTGGCATTTAGCCCACATCTTTTAAACTGCACACCCCCAGTTTGTAACGGAGGTTTTCTGCTATCAGTGTGTAGCATCCAAAACCTAAGGCAAGATAACCAGGGTTATTTTCTCACACTTCAGAAGACGTTTTGGCATTTTAATAGGCCGAAAAAATGTAGTTTTACTTGTGAAAACAAGTACCTTTATATAAAAACCTTTATATAGCTTTATGGACCAGGTTCAGAACATACACACACACAAACACACATACTCTACATACCTGTGACAGTGTACAAGGCTGTTATTAACAGAAGGGTGATGACGGCCACGTAGATGTTCCACCCTAATGCCTGCTGGATAAACACAGCTCCTGAAAACATATCCACCTGGAGACAGACAGACAGACAGGTGGATGAATAAAGAAGCACTGTGTGTTTTTTCTCACTGTGGGTGATGACTCACTGAGATCTTGGTGAAAATGTAGAGGAACAGAGATGTAACAGAGAGGTAGAGGCTGATCCTGGTCCCTCCGAACCTCTTCTTCAGGTACTGGGGCATTGTGATCACCTAACACAGCACATTTCATACAGTAGTATTGGAAATGACAGAAATCATCATATCAGTGAATGATAACGCTTATTAACATATATTGATGCTGAAATGATAATACAGCCTGAACTACTTACCCCAGCTGTGAGGTAGACAGGTACAAACAACCAGCCTAGCAGCAGCACGATGAACAGGGCCTGAAACACGTCCACCGGTCCATTCAGGTGTTTTTCAAGTTATTCAAGCATCTATTCAGTGATTAATGGGAATTAAACTGCAGATTTGTACCAGCTACCAGCGAGTGTATAGTGTGACTTACATTCCACTCGAACCCCCCCACAGCGATGCCTCCAGCTGCCCCAGTGCCTGCCAAGCCCACAAAGTGACCACTACCAATGTTGCTGGCAAACAGAGACGCACCAACCTGATTTCAACAAGAAAAGCACATGAAAACCATATGAAGACTATGTTTCTGGTCATAGTCTTCATATAGTATGAAGACTATGACCAGAAACAGAGAAATGAGTGCATAGTATAAAGCATACTGATCCAACTAAATCTTTACAGAGTTGTATGTTGCCCCATTGCTGGAAGGAACTACAAGATTTTGTTGCTTATAAAGACCCAAAAAGAGATGACCAGAGCCTGAACAATATGGATATGGGATATTTTTAAATACAAACATTTTAGATAATAATTCTCTGAATTACTTTTTATTTAAATAATAGTTTTTTGAAGATATGTACTGACTTTTACGGTGTAGAAATAAACTTATCCCCCCCTCATGGACAAACTATGAAATGGCAACAATGTTTTTAAATGACCTGGAACATATCTTTGCATTTCTGTCTCATTATCAGCCAACATATAGCCTGATACTGATAAACTAACATCTGGCTTCATATTTATGAGTCCAGCTCTACATTGAACTCACCGGCCACCAGGTCATGGTGCGCCCCGCCAGGAAATACCCTCCGACTGTCCCGCGGTTGGTTCGAAACATGGACTAAAACACAGGCGGGGGACGAATTCTGTTATTCTCACAAACCAAATGCAACGTCAGCTTCTCCTTTACATTCTTTATTCAGTCATTAAGACCTCCTGATAATTAGTCTCACTCACCCAAATGCCGACACCGATAACCATGACGAAATACCCAACAATGATGGCGATGTCTGCCGGGTTGTTGATGGTCACTTTGCCTGATGAGGGGTTCTCCATTGCTCCACTTGTGCTTGAATACACTGTTTGACCTGTAGCTTAATTTTATTACCTTATTTATTTTAGCTTCTAAAAAATCTGGGTACCTAAGATACACCTGAACGTAGATGACCAAAGAGCTACAAGGAAAGACTATCGGTTGAAGACTGATGCATGTGGGGTCGTCAGTATAAAGAGAGAACTTTGACCAGCTCTGACAATGGGCAGATCCAGCAGTTTATTCATTAGAGTAATTATTAACGCCAAACCATGAAAAACAGGGTTCCGTGTCATAGTTCCACTGGATTTTCAACTGTTTACATGCAGAAATGTAGACTTGTATCTATTGTTGGCCTTCTTCTGTGTCCCCATGCTTATTAATCAAGTGCTTCATCAAAAGCTCTTGCAGTTGTGAAAGAAAAACAGTAAAAAAAACATGTAAGCAAATAGTCCTTTAATCGTTTGAGAGCACTGCTTTCATCAAAACCTTTCAGTTCACAAACTTGATTAGATTGTACAAATGAGGGCAGCTTTCACTTCTCTGAATGGACACAAAGTTGTGTGGGTGTGCATCATGTGCAGAGAGAGCTCGTGTTGAGCAGATTTACGCCTCGGCATAGAAAACATGCATGCGCACACGATCACTTTTCACATGTCATACAAAGCTGTAAGCACACGGAGGGAAAGGAAAATCAATTGTTTTGACATTTCAGAGTGAAAATTCAGAGCACGTTATTGGAAAATGTGTGCGTGGACACTAAACTGAAGCTCACGTCTCTTGACCAACTAAAACATTAGATTTGTTTTGCGAATCTGACTGATTCAATGTGTTTGCACAGTTTATCTCATACTCAACAGGTATGAATTCTTACGATATCAGATTAGCTCAAACATCTCAGCTATCCCTCTGACTAATAGTACTACTCTCCAGGACTTTAAGATAATTATGTCCTGCCCTAATCACTTTCTTTGACCCAGCAGAAGAAGGTCCCTCCATCTAATCCTGACTCATCCCTGCTGTATCTGCTAAAATGGCACTGGCAGAGCACGAGTGATGACAGATCAATACAACGCTACCAAATTTGATCTTCTGGAGTTGGGTGACGATAAAAGATCCCGGAACTTTATGTGTTAATTACAAACAGGGGACTAAAAGCATGCAGGGTAGGAGGTGTTAGGCATTCAAAAAGACTTAATGTGAAGATTAGAGATCACAATGTTATAAAGGAGCTGTTAATTGGTAGCGGTGTTGCTGGGGGAGCTCTTGTGTTTGTTAAGAAGTAACTTGACAGTGGTGTTAAACATCTGCTGTTACTGTAGCTGCGAATCTAGGGAAGTTCCACTACTCCGCTCTCGAGGGAGACGGAGTCATTATAACACTTTGGAAATTCTGAAATGTGCTTTGGGTTCTTGCTGGTTAATTCAAAGTTATCAGACATGATGTGAAAACGCCTTGCCTTCTCACTAAATTTGTCAGTTTGCCATTGATTTTCTGTTTCAGTAAACTTAAAGAAATCCACGTTGCAGGTTGAGGATCCTGCACAGATGCACACTGTCATTTCTCAGTAGAAAGAGCGTAACAGAAGCACATCCTGCATCCTTCTACGTTCCCTATTTTAGGCTGATAATGTATTCACGACATCTAAACTGTCAACTGTCAATATCACTCACCAATGTCAAGTTATGTCTGAACATTAATAACTGGCCTACAGTCATGAAAACTCACCAAGTTCTCAGTTCTCTGCTGTGTTTCATCATTTGAAGTCATAGAAATCTTTCAGTGATTTCCTCTATAACCTCATGGATTTGAGTGCCTCCATAAAAATATCCAAAATATCAACTCCAGATTCTGTAATGGATGGAAACAATTCTAATATGACCCCTTAGTTTATATTTTCTGACCCTGTTTGGTAGTTTGCAACAACACTGGTTGAATTTTCACAGCTGGCAGTGTTTTCCATATGCGCATAATTATCTCCTGCAGAAATGTCTGGATTTGATCAATGAGAGGGAAAAAGAAGATCAAAGAAAACATAGTGACTTACAGCAAAACAATGCGCTTACATTTCTGGGCAAACTTTCTGATGTTAAATAAACTCACAAATGAAGAATTCAGTTCCCGTTTGTCTAAGCTTACAGTGCCATCCTACAAGTACAGGAAGCCCAGACACTGCAGTCAGAGCTGAAAAAAAAAAAAAAAAAAAAAAAAAACCTTTAAAATACATTTCAATAAATTAGGTGCAGTGCTGATGTGTTCAGGTAATCTGTGAGCTCCGTGCCAAACACATTCACTAAGTCTGGTGGCTGTAGCGACTGAAACAAAACTGGAATTCTGACACGGCTGCTGAATCAAGTAAAGACGACCGTTCACCTGGCCTCACCTCAGGATTTAGAACAAGGTGCTGGACAGAGCGGTGGTCTAGACACAAGGATACCGTGGGCCATCTTTCCCCTACATTTAACTACTGTCCAAATAGTTAAACGTCCAGTGTGTCGGATTTAGTGACACCTAGTGGTGGAAGTTGCAGATTGCAATCAAATGAATACTCTCCCACGTCTCAACCTCTCCTTCCAGGCGTGTAAGAAAAACTCAGCTGCCAAATTCACAAAAGTCCATATCTAGATCAGTGTTTGGTTTGTCTGTTCTGGGCTACTGTAGAAAAATGGCGGTTCAACATGGAGGACTCCATGAAAGAGGACCCGCTCTCACTGTAGATATAAAGGGCTCATTTTAAGACAACAAAAACACAACGATTCTTCTTTTCAGGTGATTATACACTCATGGAAACATACTAATACATATTGTATTACACTCCTGCCAATAAATACTGCTAAATCTTACACACTGCACCTTTAAGAATGCTAGCTGAAAAGGACAACATCCACCCATCCAATGACAAATGGATATTTGACACTTAAAGCACTCATTTGGGATGTTTTGCATATTATCCAGTCCTATCTGCACATTTCTCCCACTGCTATGTGCCACTTCTTTACAAGAATATTTCAAATCACCACGTAAAAAGACACTACATGGCCTGTTTAACACATGGGCCTGAGATCAGTTGGGTGGATCTAGCCGCCTGTGCGGTGATACCAGTGATCGAGGCTCTGCAAGAATTAGGCAGTGTCTTGGGACAGGTGGGGCAGACTACCCTTAACAACTGACCCACTGATGTGCCAAACCAAACACCGAGGTTTTCAGCAGTTCTGAGGTCATCTCTCTGAGATGAGGGCTTCAAGTCATGAGTCAAGAACAGAACAGGACGTTCACCAAACAACTGATGGCACAAGCAAAAACTGCCTGCATGCAAGACGTTTTGTGAAAAATAGGTTTGCCGTGATACATTTCCACTCTGGGTTTATTTGTATAGCCCTTAATTGCAGCTTCACAGGGCTTCAGTGGCCCACATTAGACACAAAAACTAGGCTCAGGCGAATAAAGTGGAACATAGTATGGTCAGAAATGTGCAGGTATCCTTGTGTCTAAACTAAGCGCTGCTAAAAAAAAATTCACAGCATTGAAATAGTTTCCAAACAGCCTTAAAATATTACAGCATCAAAAGGCTGAAAATAATTTTACACTTTTAGAAAACAATAAAAAGACCCTTTACTGTCCTGACAAACAGGTTACACTCAGGTGCATCTTGCCTGACTTGTAACCAGTTTCTGGCTGCTCTCTGCCTGTATATTTGACTATCCCCACTAATTTCTGTAACATCTGTCTGCATCCAGTCCATAATAGACCTACTCTGTGGCTGCACTCTGTATAAAATGGTCTCCCAACATTTGTCTCCAACAAACTCAGCCTGGAGCT
Organism: Argyrosomus regius; assembly: GCA_946959425.1. Classification (NCBI taxonomy): domain Eukaryota; kingdom Metazoa; phylum Chordata; class Actinopteri; family Sciaenidae; genus Argyrosomus; species Argyrosomus regius. The sequence continues at coordinate 24,108,988 of OX336889.1, read as the reverse complement.
CATCTCTGTGTCACATGAACCTCGACTTCAGTCATACTATCGAGCTAGTCAGCTGCCTTCTTGCAGTTTTCTTTGGCTAGTCTCAGTCTGGACAGGATGTGTTTCTTAGGGAACTTTAAAGTGGTACACCCAAACTGGCTCACCCCTCCAGTGTCTCCAGGGAGTTTCTCGCGTCTCTGGACCCAGCTGCGCCAGCCGGGCTTCCAACAATAAACACTGTCATAGAAGCGTGAGCCGTTTTCCCCACCCAGCACATAAATCCTGCGTTTCCACCTGGCCACGCCGCCAGCTGCGATCCGCCGTGGCAGACCAGGAAACACCACAGGGCTTGGGGCTCTGTCACTACCGCCACCAGCAGCTCCCCGCTGCTCCGCCGTGACCATCACCCCTCCGCCAGTCACCTCCCTCTCTACTCCAGACCCCCTGCCCTCTCTGAAGAACAATACACGCCCAGTGGCATCTAAAGTCTCCAGATTGGTGTAGTTTCCATCCAGGAACTTGGTGGTGTCCCTCATGTATCCCCCGATGGCACAGACTCCTCCACGCACTGCTACTCCTCCAGCGAGGCAGGTGGCACCAGAGTCCAGAGCCACACGTGTCCAGCAGTCTGTCAGGGTGTGATAAATTAGCACCCCCGAGTGGACCACAGCTCGGTTCTGTTCAAGTGTGGTTCCACCCAGAAGGTAAAGCCGTCCACGCAACGCTGCGCAGGCGAAGGCGCGCAGAGGGAGCGGTAGCCGAGGCCCAGGAGCCCACTGAAGTGTACTGAGCTCCAGGGTCTCACTGGAGTCCAGCAGGGCTGAGCGGTTACTACCACCCAAGGCATAGAGTGACTCTCCACATCCCAACAGGCCTAGCATAGCCCGGGGCTGGACCATTGAAGGGCGCTCTATCCAGCGGTCCAACACTACATCATATTCATGCACGACTGCAGACACAGAGCCTGTCCGCAGGATCCCCCCCGCTACAAAGAGCCGGTCGCCTACAGCCGTACAACCAGGGCTGACCAGTGAACCTAGTGCTGCTAACTTCTCCCACTTCCCTGTCCGAGGATCAAAGCAGTCCACTGTGTAGTCTCTGGCGGCTAAATTCTCATCCTCCCGAGGTGTCAGGTCCACGCAGACAATTTTTTCTCAAACATGCCCTCCCGTGGTCTCAGAGGCCCCCCAAGGCCCTCACCAGCTGCAGCAGGCCCCAACTCCTGGCTCAGTCTTCTGCTCTCTTCCTGAGACAGCAGCCCAGGCCGCAGGTGGTGAAGCAGTGCCGGCATGTGGGCGTAGCGATCCAAGGGCTGGTGCTCTGCCCATCGGCGCGCCGCGTCATAAACCTCGGCTTCGGAGTCCACCCCCAGGCGGTCAGAGCTCAGGAGACTGCCTAAGGTGCCATGGTCCAACAGGAGGAAGTCTTTCTGCCGGGCCACCCGAGGGAAGTGTTGGGCTACGAGCCGCAGGGAGGCACGCAGTAGCAGCTGGTCGTGGTGAGAGCGAGCCAGAGAGTACATCCCAAGGCAGTTATCCACTGAAAGGTGCTCAAATAGAAATCTGGAGAAATAAGAGTAGAGGAGAAACAACAAGTGGAGAGTAAGACAGAGGATAAAAATATAGCCACCTGAAGTGTGATGTGTCATGAATAAAGCTGTAAACTTGATCACAGCAGACACACCTGGAGCACAGGTCTTGAAGGGGCATGACCTGGAGACGGTTGGCAGCCACAAACAGATCCTCAGCTGTGTCCAGAGAGAGCCCTGCCTCCCCGGTGTACACAAACTGGATGACAGTCTCCATGACAGACGGCGTCACTTCCTCCAGTCGGATCTCAGTGAGGCGGGACTCGACCAGAGGGCTGGTGAACATGGCCCGAAAGTACGGGCTAACGGCTGCCAAGAGGACCCTGGGGGGTGGGAGAAGATGGAAGATAACTTGTTTACACAGATGAAATGTCACCTCTTGCCACGTGTGGAAGACATTTCTACCTTTACAGTGCCTAGTTTTTGTCTGCACTGTCAAAACAATGCTATAATAGGTGGTAGGATGTAGCAGTCATACCTGTGACACATGAACTTTTTTCCCTCGACAAGCAGAGTAACGTCACACAGCTGCTGAGCGTCCAGGAGCTGCTTCAGTCCTAGGAAACACAGCAGAAAGACGGAAGAGGGGCGAGGACAGAGGGATGCATGAGTAGAGAGAGAAAAGTTTGGGAATGAGTCACATGAACGCTACGGTGGCTAGTTTCCAAATTCCCCAACAACACCCTGTCTCTAGCCTCACCATGCGTGATGTAGTCTCCCAGCGGCGTGGTGCTGTCATCGGGGAAGTCCTCCTCCTCCGAGTCGCTGTCTGACAGAGGTTCTCCTCCTCCCCCGTCCCCATCCTGCCACGGCTGGGGACGCCAGGTGACTGTGCCCCCCCGCACAGCATTCATCTGTGGTACAATAAACACAAAAACACTCATAACACACATGCATATAGGTTTTCAGACTTTAACCTCATGCATGCAAGGCCTATCTTTAAACAGACAGGCTGAGGTATTATATATAGAGGCCTGTAGCAGATATGACCCAGATAACAGTCATTACTGTGGAGACAAACTTCATGATGCAGCTTAGTTTGAAGATAAATAATAATTTAATAATTTTCTTCACATTTACTCTGCTGCCTTCTTACAGTATTGTATTATAATATAGTGTCTTCATAAAATACTGGCTGTAATAAATAACAAACACAGAGCAGCTTGCTGTTGTTTACCGGTAAGATGCTGAATGTTGAGCTTCCATTACCTTTGCTCTTCTTCTCGTTTCCACCGTGAAGGCTGGTCGGGTCTCACTTTCAGCAGGAATTGGTGAGGCAGTTCGGGGCAGGCTCAACTGTGTCCAAGCACCCGGTTATCACCAGAGGCTCCCGGAGGCTTTCCTCGCTCTCATCTGGGTGTCCTGTGCTCCTCCGGGCTCAGCTGAAAAGGCTCGTCCCGGCCTGCGTGAGGAGAAAACGCGTCAGGGGCTACTCGCTGCTCATCCCGAGCCCCGAGCACAACATCCCCACTAACTGACTGACCAAACTCGCCTTACAAAGGACCGGTTCTCCCCGCTGTACGGAGGCTTCTCTTCGTAACAAATATCAGTCCACCATGGCCTTGTGCACACACGTCCAGCTCGGTGGTAGGACAGTGAGGAGAGGAGTTTCTGGAGCCTGCAGAGGAGAAAAAGAAGACTCCGTACAGATTCAGTCGGCCGCACTTGTCACGTCTGAACCGGATTACCGCAACGTTAAACTTCCGCCCATCTGATTGGCTGACCTTTGGCTCGTGACGATTGTTTGGGGGTGAGTCGTTTTCTGTCATTGGAGAAATTAAAATATTTCCCGCTCACTCTTTCACATTATGTCACAACTGTTAGGTAAAATAGCAGCTATATTTTTAGAATAATATTTAAAAATATCATTTTATTTCGTTTCCAATTCCGAAATTACTAATTTCCGCATTAATGCTGCGTTCAAGGCAGATACGACCGTTTCACAACCGTTTGTCGGTCTCTCTGGTTCTATCAACAGCTAAAAAAGAGGGGAAGAAACGCTAAGAAATGTGAGTGGCCATTGTTATAAACATATATTACGCTTTTATTTAAGTGATAATATCCAAACATAACATCAAACGTATAACTGTTAAAGAGTATGGTGAAAGGCGGACCAGGAGCCGACACAGACAACAGTTACAATTATTCCCATACGCCGTGAATGCAACACTGTCCTCAAGACAAACATGGCGACCTGCATGGGCATGGTGGTGAGAGCTGGAGGCGCCGCGCTGGCTGTGTTGAAGCCGGCAGCCAGACACTGTTCACGGCAGAGGACGAGCGTGTTCATCCCGCGGCGCTTTTCGCACGGAGCCCGGAGCAGTTTGTACGAACATGTCCGCGAAGGTTACAGCGACAAACCCGAGCTGGACATGAGAGGAGTGTGTGAGGAGACCGACAAAGTCATAGCAAATGTGGAGAACAGGAAGGGCGACCTGCGAGGGGACGATGTCAGGAAAATTGTATGTGTTTCTTTTAATGTAAATTCAGTCCTGTTTGTGACGCAGAACTTTATTTTCTGTCTTAAAGACGTATCTGGAGTTCATAGGTGGCTGTGTGACTGCTAATGAACAAATGCACTGACTGTACCTGTTCAACCTACACATTCACATTCTGTAAATAGCATTTTTTTTTAATAAAGTATATCTTTATTATTAATTATGTGTCACATCTTATTCCCTTTCGAGAGAGCCTTGAATAATAATTAGCGTCCAATATGTTTTTTTCCCCACACAAATGTTCAATTAGCAAGTTAAAATGTTTTATAAGCACATCTGTTCCTCCTTCATTGAAAGCTCCAGAGTCTAAGTCAAATATTCTTCATTTTAAAAGTTTATCTGCCTGAAATGAGATGTCTCCTACTTCACTGACAGGTCCAATCTCAGCATATGTGATCTGAGCATATGAATACCAGTTCAGATCAAAACGTTCCTGTCATGCTGACTGACATGGAAGTTATGTGCAAGGCATCTCTAATGCATTATTAAGTAGTCATAAAAATGGAAGCTTAGGTGTGAATAGTAACTACAAGAACAATAGTCCTTCATGGAAATACAGGAACAAGTAAACAGCAAGCGTTTAGAATCAGACTCAACTTTATTGGTCCACTATACACTATGACACACATTAAGGATACTTGCTGTATATACTGTACAATATATGCTCAGTATATTGTAAGAAAAGAAGGATACAGCAAACATACAGCTAAAGAGATGGCTAAACATTTTACTATTATAAGCACTAAATCATTGTTGTGAAATGTGGAAAATGTACTCTACAGGATGCTAAGAGGTTAAATTTACTGATTTTTTTTCAGTTTTACGCCCACTGTTCTGCTGTTTTTCAGTTGATCTTACTGATTGTGTGTGTGTGTGTCCACGTTGTAGGTGTGTGTGTGGCAGGAGCTTCAGGCAGTGAGGACAGAAATCTCTGGGCTGGAGGAGCAGAAGAGGCACATCGGTGAAACCGTCAAAGCACTAGTGGTCAGTAAAGCATGTTACATTACTGGTCCCCGTCACCAGTAATTGTTTTGTCTTATTTGATGTAAAAGTGTCAAGCTGCTTCCGTAATTGTGATATAAATAATCTTTTCCTCACAGGCCAAGAACGACAAGAAAGCCCTCGCCAGTGTAAGTTCAGTTTTGGCATAATTTCAGCTCTTTAACACTTTGTTATTGAATCAGTCTGTCATGGAGCACTGATGAGTGATAAATCAGATTTTGGACCAGTCCTTGTTGTTTATCACGTAGCTTCCAGAGTACACCCAGGCTCTGCAGAAGGGTCGAGAGATCCGCAACAGACTGAACCAGCTGTACCCCAAGGAGACTGAGCTGGATCAGGAACACTACGGACGAGCGCTCAGACTGCCCAACACCTCACACCCTGATGTGGTGAGGATACACACACACACACACACACACATTTGTCCATAGAATCGGGGGAGGGACTTTCTATGAATTATGTCATTTAAAAAAAAAAAAAGTTTAAAACTTCCTAAAGTTCCTCTTTTTTTCCTTTTTCAGCCAGTTGGAGATGAGAGCCAGGCGAGGGTGGTGGAGCTGGTTGGACAGAAACCAGGTGATTGATGTGATCTATGAGAACAATAATCCTAAATAATCCTCAGAAACCTTTACTTTAGCTTTACCTCTCTCTCTGCTGTAGAGTTTGACTTCAAGCCCAGGGGTCATGTAGAGCTGGGGGAGGAGTTGGGTCTCATCAGACAAAGGTGAGGACTCTGATTTTCCACTTGTTGTACTGTTTGTGCATATTACTTTGAACCTTTTGTTCATATGACTGAAAGAAAACTGACGCCTGCAGGTTGAGAGCAAAGAAACTGTGAAAAAATGTGGTGCGGCGTTTAGCTCAGTTGGTAGAGCAGCCGCCCCATGTGTGAAGGCTCGGTCCTTGCTGTGGAAGCCCAGGGTTCGAATCTGACCTGTGGCTCTTTCCCGCATGTCATTCCCCGTCTCTCTCTCCCCGCATTCCTGTCACTCTTCAGCTGTCTCTATCCAATGAAGCTTGAAAAGGCCAAAAAAGAAAAAAAGAAAAAAAAGAAACAAAAAATGTAAAGACCAAAATGCTGTATGTATATGATAATGCCTAAATGATTAATATTTGTCTGATATTAGGTCTAACCTCATTGATAACTTCATTGTTGTTACACTTTGTGTATCTGTCCTCTCCTGCAGACATCTGGCTCATGTCTCAGGCCACAGGTCGTACTATCTGAGGGGAACAGGGGCCAGACTTCAGACTGCTCTCCAAAACTTTGCCCTTGACACGCTGCAGCGACGGGTAAGCTCATTTCTGGAAATATATAAAAAGATAACTGTATATTAATATTCTGTAAACATATAAAAACGTTTCCTTCCGACTCCTGCAGGGCTTCATTCCCATGGTTGTACCTGACATGCTGAAGGGGGCAGTATTTGTGAGTAGATAAAAGAATTTGACTGAATAGAGGATACTAAACGTAACATCTAAAAATGAGATTTGAATGCACGTGTTGGAATATTTAGTAACTTTGAATAAATGAATATTTGATATATGAAGATTTGTCCCACTCTTCCTGTCCTCTCCTCTCTTCTCTCTCCTCATTCTGTTTCGTCCACCTTCAGGAGGGTTGTGGGATGCAGCCCAACGCCCATCGTTCTCAGGTTTATTCACTGGACCCGGCACGTTTCCCGGACCTCAACCTGGCTGGGACTGGAGAGGTCGGGGTGGCAGGTGAAACACTTTTTTCTGTACAGACTGAGCTTGATTGACATGTGTGTGATCCTCCTGTTAGGGCAGAGAGGTTAACTTAATCGTATTCTTGTTGGTTCATGGAGTTTGGTGACCTCTTGTACAGTATTTTCCTACATTTCTTCAACCTGAGCGCAGTTTGCAAGTTCACGACAAAATGTGTGTTCACAGAGCATTAAACAACACAAGAACAAATACTGAACTCACAGACACACCATACTATACTGCTGGGATACTTAACTTACTCTGCCCGAGGCCCACTCTTGCAAAAAGAGTCATGGGCAAGATTTGGCCCTCGGTCCTTAAGTTGCAGTTATATAGAGTGTAGTAACTGACAAGTAAAGACCATCTATTTGTTGGCCAGATACACTCAAATTGTATATTGTTATGAGTGAAGCTTGTGCTTGAACGAATATGTATCTTAGTATCAGTCAACATATGAATAGTCCTATTCTGTAATAGCAAAATTAGCTATCATGCTTGATTGTAATCCTTCCTGAAGTGTTGTTATGGTGATCTAAGCAACATGTGCAGGACAAGGCTGTAACATCCAATGTTTCTTCATTTTCAAACAGCCCTTGATACTAAAAAAGAATATGCAGTCCATCATCATCATTTGAAGCTAATAAGAGACAGATCATGAATCAGACATGAGAACTGGAAGCATCCATTTTACATGTGTAGTAAGTATCCGTGTGGTGCGTGTCTCTGCTTTGCAGGTTATTTCATGGATCATGCAGTAAACTGGACGGACCTGCCTGTCAGGTGAGTAACACCTCTCTTAGTTTTCTGCACATAGTGTTATTTAGTGACACCAGCTGACGCGGTCTGTCCTCTCCCGCTGCAGGACGGTGTGCAGCAGCACCTGCTACAGAGCAGAGACGGACACGGGCAGAGAGACATGGGGGCTGTACAGAGTCCATCACTTCAACAAGGTTACAAGGACAACGACATCATGTTAGAAACACAGGAGTGTATTCAGAAAAAAACAATGTCTAGAAGTCCATTATTTCAAATGACACAATTACGTGTGTGTATTGCTAACTCTCTGTTAGCTGAACAAGTGATTACAAATTATTCTGATATTATAAACAACTACCTACTCTATAATTATGCTAATGAGTTTTGTAATTAACTGTGTGTGTGTGTGTGTGTATCCAGATAGAGATGTTTGGAGTGACAGCAGATGAGACAGGAAGAGAGAGCTCTCAGCTGCTGGAGGAGTTTGTCTCTTTGCAGAAAGAGATGTTCTCTGCACTGGAACTACACTACAGGTTAGGACGGACACACACACACACACACACACACACACATTTTAATTTGCCATAATAATAATTAGTTTTTATGTGTTTTTACTCAGAGTGCTGGACATGCCGACACAGGAGCTGGGCCCTCCAGCGCACAGGAAGTACGACATTGAAGCATGGATGCCTGGGAGGAACAGTTATGGAGAGGTCAGCCTCATTATATCACCGCTACCTACTTACCTTACTTTGTCAGAGGCGTAGGAAATGACTGGATGTGAACTAATATATCTGCTGACTATGACTTATGTAAACATGCCTTCCCATGTGAGTCAAAGCTGTTTACAGTCTGTATTGTGCTCAAACATACAATCTAGTCCACACAGTGTCATCTCATCGTTCCTCTAAACCTCTGCAGTTAAACATTTGAAGAAAGAGAAACAAACACAAAGAGTTCCTTCATTTAACAACCTGAATGTTTTGAAGTCAAGCGAGTCCTCTCCTTGGTTGAAAACTCAGGGTTTTAAGCCTCATGTTTGATTCATTATCTCGTACATTAATAATAGCAAACAGAATCTGTAGCCTGCAGCTTTGTGAGTAAAATCCAGCAATAAGGAGGTAAGTGTTGAACATTTGGACTCAATTTGGCAAGAAAAGAGAAAAGAAACTTAAATGTAACTTCTGCTTCAATAAAAAAAGGTAATGATGATGATGATGGTACTCAAGGTACTGTGAATGTCAAACAAGTCTAATGTGGGAAGAAGATTTGTTTCCATACCCACTGAGCTCCACAGAGACAGCTAGCTGCATCGTGCTGCTGATTCTAATTGTAGTTCCTCTCTCTCTCTCTCTCCCTCACATATACACATATATCAGATTTCCAGTGGGTCCAACTGCACAGACTACCAGAGCCGACGTCTCAACATCCTGTATGAGAGAGAGGATGGCAGCCTGCAGTACGCCCACACAGTAAGGCTGCAGATGAGGCAGACTGCTGTACATTCCTCCGGGTTTAGCTTTCAGCAGTACACCACCTCCATGATGAGTTTTATTTTTATTTCTCTAGGTGAACGCTACAGCGTGTGCCATCCCCCGAACCATCATCGCTATCCTTGAGACTCATCAGACCAAAGTAAGACACCAACACAAGGGTACACTTCACGCATTAGGGTTTTTTTTAAGGCATGTTTTCTGTCTTTGAGTTGTCCTGGAAGATGACAAACATATTTAAATGTCTTTAAACTGTCTAGATAAGGTTGTAATGAGCAACAGAGTGATACTCTGGATGTTATATGAGCCATAATGTGCATCACAAGGCCCCAGAACAATTTTTGTCTGATGCCTCTACAGCTGAATCTGTGGCTCTGTATGGGGGAAGACGTAAAATAAATATCTTATTTGTAGTTTTTATGCATATACCCAACTGACAGTGACTGGAAAAAAAAGCTGAAAATCATTAGAAACTACAAAAGCACATGTCAGCAATTAAAACACACCCAAATTCTTTCATTTAAAGACAAATTTTTAATGAGATTGGATTTTAGTTTTATCCTCTCGTATTGTCTCTTCCAACCAAACGTTCCCCTGTCCACCATCCACCATGTTAAATGGGTTATTTCTCTGCATGCACCTGCGTGCAGAGTATGATGTTGAAGTGGCTCCCCCTTGTGCTTGTTGTGAGTCAGAACACTTTTATGTTATTTGAAATTGTGTACTGTATTTCATTAGAAATGCTGAAATAAAACTGAAAATATCTCTATTTTACTAAACAATTCAACATCATTGACACAGAAAATTAACAAATACATGATCAGTTTGCTTAATTAGAGGGAATGACTAAAAAGAGGTCTTACTCATTCTGAAACTTGATCCCACATTTCTTTTCCTGCATGAGACATGTCTTATATGTAGAATGACCGTTACAATATTGCAAGTAGCATAAATATGTTTTCTTTGTGATTTGACTTTAGTGTGGCATTAATGTCACAATGAAAAACAAGTATTTAAAGGTCCAGTCTGTCAGATTTTTTTCCCATCCAGCTGGCACCTGTCGGAACACACATGCACATGCACAGGACCACACACACACATAGTGACAGAAGCCATGTACACACACTGGAGGCAGTGATTCGCAGTGCCCGGGGAGCAGATGTTGGGGGGTACGGTGCCTTGCTCAGGGGCACCTCGGCCATGGCAAGGAGGTGTACTGCCACCCCCACCAGCTGTCAGTTCACCTTCCAATCTTGTAGCAGCGAGCCACTGAGCCACGGCCACCCTCTATTTATTTATTTATTTATTTAGGGGTTCTATTAACAGAATATGGCAGAAATGCCATTTTGCATCATTCGTGTTTAATCACCTGAAAATAACAATCATTATGTTTTTGTTACCTTAGAATGAGCCTTTTATATCTACAGAAGCCATAGATCCTTTGAACCGCCATGTTTCTACAGTAGCCCAGAGCAGACAAACTAAAGACTGGCATTTCACAGCCACCGCCATAGTTTCTCCTTCACACTAGAAAGGACAGGGAGAGACGAGGGGGTTGCAAGCAGAAATGACACTGCTTGATGCCATTACATCCTACACACTGGTCCTTTAGGTCATTAGAGAAAAATGGCTAAATAATTGTTGTAAATAGTACCCTAAACTAGATGTTAAATACTGTGATGAATTTTAAATGTCCAGTGTGCAACACTTAGGATAATCTATTAGCAGAAATGAAATAGTTTATCCTCCATGTTTGGAAGGGAAGGGTGAGACGAACAGTATTCAGTTGGTTGAAATCAGCAAATACTAGATATCCTACACACTGGACCTTTTTTTAAAAATATATATTTTTATATTCTTAGGCATTTACTGCAACCCAATAGGTGGAAACCAGCCAATCCAAAAACATTTCAGCATATTTATTTTAAACTTTTTAAAATCCACTTGACTTAACCTGACAGTGTTATTAATGATGCTAACTTTGGTTGCTGTATCTTCTTTTGTCTCTTCCACCCTCTCCTCTTTTCTCTTCATCTCCCCAGGAGGGAACAGTACGCGTCCCGCGAGCACTGCAGCCTTATCTGGGTCTAGAAGTGATCGAAAAGCCAAAGTACACTCCACTGAAATACATCGGACCCAACCAGCCCAATCGACCGCCCAGACCTGCTCCCAAAACCAGATGACACAAATAACAAGTGTAGTGCTGTACCACCAGCCATCGTCCACAAACACCTCCTGAGGTCGGAGCCAGTTCACATTCAACACCACCAATTCAGACAGGAAACCAATATTTAATACACATCAGGATGTTTCATCCAGTCTGACTGCTGCTGCTTGAGTTGAGTGCCTGAATGTTTTGAGGCGATGGATTAGATCTTTGTTTACTGTCACTGTAAATATATTTGTCTTATTTTGTGATGAAATTGTGAACGTAACCCTGAATGTTCCCTGAATAACCAATAGAATAACCAATAAAGACAAGTGCTTCATTTCTGTCTCTGTATTGTGTTTGCAGTGCTGTTATACTCATTATACAGTACATTAACACACAAACACACACTTTGACATTATGACCTTGAAGGGGGGCCTGTAGATGGAGCACAGCTTTAAAAAGTGCTCCCAGAGGTGACATCCAGGCCTGTTAATGTGTGTTACATTACCAGCTGTTACAAAGGATCAATAATTGATGTGCAGAAGTAATTAACCAGCAGCTCCAGGAGGTGAAGATGTTTGCAGGGTTCTTGCAAATAAAATGAAAGCTGTTATAATAATATTCTCACCGGGCATATTTAGTGGGATTTGAATAAAGTGGTACTCCAGAGAAGAAGTTGAAACGTTTCCTCAAGCCCTCCAAATGATCCACGGACCCCCCTTTGGGAAACACTGATATTAATCTGCCTCAGATACACATAAATCTGTGTATTCTGTTGACATACTGTAAGTACATGGACCGGCTGACGTCTCTGGCTTTAACAGGGTTTGGGCTTTGATCTGATCTCAGTCACCTGACACACACACACACACACACACACACACACACACACGGACGGTGCTCGGCTCCACCTCGCTCGGCGGGTGTGGGAAGAAGATTCAGTCCGTTATTTCAAGGTTATCTCCTGCAGGAATCTTCACTTTTCGGATCCTATGGGAATTTTGATAACCGCAGTTTTGCTTTGGGCTGCCGCCGGAGGTAAGCATCCTTTCACACTCATTACAGACTGTGTGTGTGTGTGTATGTGTGTATCAGGGCGCTCACTATGAAATGACGATACAAAATGCGAGTGATAACTCTCAGCAGGCTACACCGGAGACAAGCCTCATATTTCACACACTCCTGCCTCCCTCGTTGTTCAGTTTTACCGGCATGAAAGCAGCCTCAGACCAAACTAAATGCGTTATTATATTACTTTATGCATATGTGTGTTTGCTTGACGGCGGAAGCCTCAGGGGTTTAGACTAATAGGCTAAACAAAAGCGTTGTTACATAATTTGTTATGCGCCCACCTTTCTGTTTATCTACCGGACCTGACGGTGCTTTCACCGGTTTGGGGGTGGGCGTTTAAAAAAAAAAAAGAAGCACATTTGACTGTTTACTAGTAGAAATAGCGACATAAACGTTGGATTAAAATCACCGCACAGGTGAGCCCAACAGCGCACATGTGCGCGTGCTGCGCGGTGACACGCGCGAGAGCTCCTGCGTAAACGGCGTTAATGAGTTCAAGTTAATGTAAAGCCGCCGATGAAAAGGTGAGAGATTCAGAGAGGGGAAAGTCTGCCTCCCAACAGATACATGTGTATGGAAACAGGATAAATATGAGTCTGCAGTGGTGTTACGACACAGGCGGTAACCTACATAGAGCAAAAGCAGGCTGGGAACTGTTTGGGTTCATCTTCTAGTTAGCTGTCGCAGTGTGTGTCAAAGCCCGCCTTAACGAAGTATGACTAAAGCTACATGTTAAAAAAAGCTACATATCAACACAGAACCAGCACTATAGATAATATACTGTGTCAGCTCGACGTCAATTAAATGCTAACATCATTAAAACCTCATTACTGCGCAGCTCTCAGCCTCCATAGGTGTACATATGTCTGAATCACATGTGGCCCCAGCATTTTTAACAAAATGTGAATTTCTAACATGGAGTTGAACCCATGAGCAGCAGGGACAAGCCAGTCAAATCAGAGCCAGACCACTGTTAATTATTGGGCCTGGGCGTCCCACAGCTTAGACACAGTGTGGAAACACCATCACATGGGCATGCAGAGCATTACAGGGCCAAACTGTGGGCAGCTCACGTGTCTGTAGGAGGGGGTGGGGGGTTCATCAGTGGACATGGTGTCAATTAGTCTGATTGAACTTGATCTGTACTGATCTGGCTTTGTGCTGACACAGACCGCAGAGTTTAAGATCAAACTTAAACAGCTTCCACATGTGCTGTGCAAGGTGAAGGAGTAAATGTACCTGAGTCTGCATGTGCTGATGCTCTATCTACTGTTCTCTATCTAAGTTAGATTCATGGTGATTCAATTTGATGGTGGCAATTTGACAGAAAACAGAAACATCTTTCTAAATTGGCCAAAACATTATGTGCTGACATTTGGATTTATGACTGAATGAGGGTGCAGTGATTGATCAACATCATATCTTGTGCTTCAGACAGTCTTGCAGATACATAACAATAAAAGGAAAAGGTCACAGCTGCTGGCTGAACATGGATTGTAACATTTAGGTCCTTGTTAAATTTGATGTATCTCTGTGAGAAAAGACGCTGCTTAGTGTGCCTTTAATGGTCGGGGATTGCAGACTGATTTAGCCCTGGTGGGAAACTAGCTGCGAGCTAAAGCCTTTGGGAATATCTGCATCCCTCTGAGAGCGGGAGATGGTGTTAAGCCTCTTTGCTGTGTCGCTTTACCAAGGTAACTGTGCTTACCTTAATGAGGGAGCAGCTCCACCCACGCCTGTGCAGGACTAACCATTGCTAAGTAAACAAACTAGTTCATCCGTGCTGCTCTGTAACATAGTTTGGTGCAGGTTTTTATGCTGTTGCAGAAATGCTAAATATATTGATTTGTTCCCATTCTCCCTCACGCTCCATCTCTCTCCCCCCTCCCAACCTTGTTTTGTGCCTCAGTGGGAAGCCGGCCAGTAACCTCACCCCTTAATGATGCAAAGGTCAGACACAAGTCCTCTTTATATCCCCTATCATTCAGCATGATGTCAATATACTTTAATCACTCCACCTGTAATCATGTGTGTCTTCTGTGCCTTTAGGTTGAATGTATTATTCAGGAGACGCTGAACGAAGAGGGGCCACATAATGAGTGTGGCCCACAGCTGGCAGGTAACATCTCAAGTCTCATCTCAATAATAATAATATGTCATGTTTAGAACTCAAAGAATTATTTGATTTGATCCATCTTGAACGTATTTTTATGCAAACAAAAAAAACAAAAAACAAAACTTCTTAACTGAAATATTTTGGACATTTAGAGATCACTTGTGATCATTATTTTCACAGTTTTCTGGCATTTTACAGGCTAAACGTTTGATTGATTAACTTTTAATTGAATAATACATGAAAATCTGCCTTATTTAATGAAATTTACCTTCATCCTAGTGTGTGACCTGTGTTTTGACATGTTCCTCTTGTTGTGTAAAGACCTGTCTGCATACAGAGTCACATTTGTAGATCCTCTGTTGGTATTCTCTCCTTTGTTTTTGGTGTTGCTGTTGTTTTGAAGTATTGTGTCTCGTTATTTTTGCAGAGGAACTTGATGAAGTGCAAAGACACCAGGGTCTGCTCAGGGAGCTGCAGAATCTGGCTGATGATGGTACAAATGAATTCACATTGACTCACTTTAGTATACTTCTCACACACTGCTAGAAAATATAGCCTGAATGGTTTGATTGATTTGATGAGCTCATGCATGGAATCTGACTGTTGCAGAGAGAGAAAGGGAGCAAGACGACGAGAGGGAGCGATATGACTACAACCTGGCCGACAATGAAAGCGACTTTGAGCAGGAGGAGGAGAGAGACGTGACCGAACTTGAGGAAGACAACAAGACTGAGGAGGATGACACCAAGCAGAAGTTGATTGAAGAGCCACGGATCGAAGACAGAGGGACGGACAATGAAGAGGAGAGAGCCAAGGAGCTTGAGGAGCTGCTAGCGGAAGAGATCACCAAGAAAGGGAAGGAGGAGAGGAATGATGAAGAACTGAAGGAGCTGCTGAAAGAGCTGAAGAAGAAACGCTACGAGGCGGTGAAGGAGAGGGAGATCCAGAAAGGCTCTGGAACAGAGCAGAAGGAAGAGGTGGAGGAAAAGAAGGAAAAGGGAGACAAAGAGAAGGAAGGAGAAACAGAGGAGGAGTTGGAGAAGCAGAGGATGGAGGAGAGGAGGAAGAACGAGGTGGAGCTGATGGTGGAGAAGGAGAAGGTGGAGAAGGAGCTAAAGGAGCTGCTCAAAGAGCAGGACAGCAAGAACAAGCCAGAGCAGGAGAGGGAGAGGAAGGAGAAGCAGGAAGAGCTGGAAGAACTCGTCAGGAAGATGAAACGGGTGCAGGAGGAGGAGGAGGAGGAGGAGGAGGAGGCGCAGGGCGGGAAGAAAGAGGACGGTGTGGATGAAAGGACAGCAGAGGAGAAGAGCGAGACGAAGGAGGGCGGAGAAGAAAAGGAGCGCGATGAGAAAGCAGAGAATGAAGTGAAGACGAAGAAGGAGGAGGCAGCAGCGGAGGTGAAGGAGCCGCAGCAGAAGAGAGTGATGGAGAAAGCAAGCGACGAAGCCACGCAGCAGTTTGAGAGGGAGAGGTACAAGGGTGAGGAAGAGGAGGGCGAGGAAGATGATGAGGATGACTTCGTCAGAGAGGATGAGGAGGGGCAGGAGGAGGAAGATGATGAGGAAGGTGATGCAGAAGAAGATGAAGGGGAGGTAAGTTGGTGTGTGTGTTTGTTAACACTATGTATTACAGCACATAATTAACACTACTTACAGTATATACTCATACAGTGTAATTAATTAGTATATACTGTAAGTGGTACTAATGAAATACTCCCTGTGTACCAGGACAAATATGTAAGTACAGGAGAAAGGGATATGGTTAGACAAAGGTTAGAATGAGGTATGATCATTGGACCAGCTTTTATGTCCTGTCAGTCAACCTCCAGGGTATACGGGCCCTAAAGTGAAGAGGTCCCTTGTTCCCACCTTTTTCATCGTGATGTCAGTTTAGTTACAGGGTATGTGGGCTATAAAATAAAGTGGTTGTTCACCCCTTTTTCAAGGTAAATACACAGTACATATTGGGTGTACATGCTGTAATATGTAGCATTCCACAAATCAAAACATTACGCAGTCTATAACGACAATAAATACAATCTCAATATCAAAATGATAACAGTAAGTAGAATACACAGCATGACTCTGAACCAAGCAGCAACCTCCCTGTGAAGTGAAGCCAGTGTGGAAGTACCAAAAGCTGCAGTTCCTCAAACGTCCACTTGAGGCTGGCTACAAAACGAGTCAGTCTCCATAAGTCCCCATGTTAAAATGTCCAACTTCACAGCAGAAGTAAACATGTTTACAGCCTGGTACAAAAAACAGTTTTGGTCTCTAATATAAAATAAATCTGAACAACAACAACAACATTACTACACATTAAATATGCACTAGTTAGTTAAAAATGTATTTACAGTGTAATATATTTTTTATGTTCCTACAAGCAGGAAGCTGTTATCAAGCTGTTAACTTGGTTATCTGAAGCATTACCGTGTGTTTTGGATTCCTCTGTCATGTACCCTCATTTTGTCCGCCCACAGGAGCTGCTGGAGATTGAAGCAGAGTTGCGCAAAGTTGCTGCTGAGCTGAGGGAGCTTCGCAGAGGATAAGACACACACACACACACAGCCGACTGACTAAACCCTTTGCATTAGCAGTCACACATTCACCGCACACATTTTCCATTCAACAGTCTTCAAATCCCCACAGCACTCAGAGAAACGTCTTCAGACGTGAATCTGTAAATGGACACCAGTAGAAATTGTACATACTGTTGTTTCATTTCTGCTTTTTAGACCGCTCATTTGAACGCGTCTTGAGTGTCTAGGAAGATGTGACATGTTTTTTTCCTGAAAAGATCTTTGTGTCCATCTCCGCTCGTGTGTCCCTGTCTCAGTACCTGTGAATGCTGTTTGTAGGGTAGACAGGTGATTTCACTAAAACCGCCATGATTGCAAAGCATTCAGCACTTTTATCCAAATGTTATTTTTGACTGCAGATTGCCAACCACACAAATCACACCATCATCTCTGAGATCTGAGTCATGAATACTGGCAAGCAGTGCTTCTTTTTTCTCTGAAGGTATCATCCTTGACGGTGTGTTGTTGGTGGGAAAAACAGATTCCCTACCTACTATAAGTAATATGTGTATCTCAATATCTATTTTGTGCAATAATTGATAACTATGTGTAAGCTGTTCCTGCTGTTCTGACTGTTAACGATATGCATAACTGATATTTCTACACAGGAGTAAGTCATTATTTCCTCTTTATTTCTTTGATGATTAGGTAGAAAACAAGGATTGCGTTTCATTTGGCTCACGCACTGTTAAAACCAGACTGTTGTTGTGATGAACCGGGGTGACACGAGAGACAAAACACAGAGGAAGTCGATTAGCGGTCGAAATTGTGCCACGTAGGTCAGTTTGTTAAGTTTGTCTCGAGCGTGGTCAGAGTGTGGCGAGGGTACGTGATGTACTCAGAGCTTACAAGGTCTAAAAGTGTCACTTCAGGTTCTCAGCCAGCTTTGCACTCTTATCTTAACAAGCCAAGGAGGAGTCGAGGGAAGAGGGAGACACTAAAGCCATTTTGTTGTCTTTTGGTATCGATAACATTGATAAATGCTCAGTGGTAGTAGTGTTACATCACAGTTTCCACGCCTGTCATGTCATTCGTGTAAATATCATTTATCATGGTCTGTAAGCCAAGGTCATAGGAAATATGAAGCAACAGCGCCCCCAAGAGGACACTGGGTAAAATTGCACAGGATTAACAGGGTTATCATTGGAGGCCCACTTACTGCAATAACATAATATAGACTACAGCACATGTGAATGCAATAATTAGCCAAATAACGAATTATTTCATATATTTAAATATGTATTCAAAATGCATCATATAGTACTCATATAGCAGATATAATCTCTTTTTCTACACAGCCAAGATTTACAATACATTTATGTATCTGAACACTGGCGAGGCAGCCGGTTAACTTGTGTAAACACGTAGTAACAATAACACACAGGATGAGTCAACACTGATGAGCTCGTTATTGTCTATTCCAAAGATGTTTGTTCACGTGAGGATAAATGATAAATTAATGTACTGTAGTTTTCTTTTTCTATAGAAGTGCAAAATGTTTCCACAAAATGTCTCTTAGAAACCAGCAAGAAAGATGTAGGAAATGTCTGTGGGGGGTGGGGGGTGACATAAGGGCATAGAGGACATTTCGAACAACAGGGGTGAAAAAAAAAAAAACTTCTAACAAAAACACCATTTGTAATATTACTGGCCAATCAGAGTGCTGTATTTTGTGCCTGCTGTATCTTCTTCTATGCTACCTGTCAATCAATAAACAGAAAGTGTATTAAACCATACTGTGTCGTCATTTAGAGAGCAGTCATAAAGAGAGCAGACTCGGTTAACAGCACATCGTTATTAGTGTGGATACTGTTCGGATCAAGTCATGATACAAAGTATAAATAAATAACTTCTTACAATTGAAGCAAAGTCTTAAAAACAGCTGAGGTTTGGGCCCAACAAAACGGTGAAAAAGCTGGTGCCGGTGACTTTATTTGTCCTGGGAAGCTGATTAAACAAACACAATCCGCAATCTGTTCCTGAAGTGACTCAAAGACCAGTTGTTGCAGCAGATGGACCACCTTTAGTCTGTGCTGACTCAGGAAAGCTGGTAGCCTGGGGGGCAGCGGAGGTCTGTTTGTCAAACACTGACTCAATGTGGCTGAGCAGAGAGGAGAAAAACTGGGGCACTCCTTCATAGCCTGTGAGAGAAAGAGAGAAGACTATCAGAACATCACTATCACCTGTGTGTGAGTGTGCATGTGTGTACGCATGTGTGTGTGTGTGGGTAGAGCAGCGGTACCTGGGAAGATGTTGATGTCGATGACGGTGAGGGTGTGTGTGTGTAAGTTGATGATGACGTCCACGCCGAACAGGGCCATGCCAAGCTGAGTTCGGAGCTCTCTGACCAGGGCGGCCACAGCCTCAGAGCTGGGAGGAGGCAAGCACGGCATCTGTTCATCCAGCTACATGAGGAGAAAGGACTTTTTTAGGGTGGATTTCAGCTAAAGGAGTGTGGGGTCTACATGTACATTCAGATTTAGCTATTTTATGTGCCATAAATGATGCTTCTCTGCTTATTTGAGCAGTTTTGCATATGTATTAGCCCTTAGGTTAGTATATCTAAGTGAGAAAATGAAGTTATTATAAAAAATATACAACAGTTATGTATTTCAGTCCTGATTTCATCTTAAAGAATTTAGAAAAATATAGGGAAGATATTTTCTCATACTGAAGATTATTAGTTTGATGCATACAGTAGTACATGACTTGTGTGTATGGTGTTACTAGTTTGTTAACACGTGACGTTGCGTGTACTGCTTACTGCTGTGAGATCGGAGCTTGACTCTGGCTTGGACACCTGGTGGCTGTTGAAGAAGATGGTCTTCCTGTCTGGAGGCAGAGAGAAATCACTGTTACAAAGTGGTTACAGCAGAAAAAAGAAAAAGAAAACAAGGTAGCCTAACTTGGAACAAAGCAGGACAATTTGTGGTAGGAGAGGAGAAGAATATATCAAAATCAAAAAGGAAAGACCAGGAAGGGAAGGAAAGCAAATTACAGCACAGAAGAGTGTAGGACAGGAAAGAAAGGAAAGGAAAAGAAAGGAAGAGAAAAGTTCTCTTGTTTTCTCGTCTGTTGTTCCCTGTTGGTGGGATGTGCTACCAGTTCATCAGGGGCGTCTCTCTCTACCTTCAAAAACCTCCTGAAGACCCAGCTCTTCAGAGAGTACCTCCTCTCCAACACTACCAACAACTGGACATGATAAATCTATCCCCCTCTACTGTCACAGTACTTATTGCTGCACTAACATGTCCTTGTCACACTGTACCTTGATTATTTCCCTTTTTTTGTAAGTTGCTTTGGATAAAAGTGTCAGCTAAATGACTAAATGTAAATGTAAAAAGGAAAGGAAATCTCAAAAGGAAGAGAAGGAAAGGAAAGCTCAAAAGGAAGGAAAGGAAAGGCAGACGTGGAGAGGAAACAAATGGAAATATCTATATTTTTGTTGGTCTGGTGCAGACTGACCACAGGGACCGGACGGGAAGTTCTTGAGTGAGGGCCTCTCCACACAGAAGTGTCTGTCTCCGACAACAAACACCTTGTGCAGGACAGCTCCGTGGTTGACGAAGCTCTGGAGCACACAGGGAGGATGGATATCAGCCAGACTCCCTGCGCTGAAGATCAGAGACATCTGCACAGATATTGCACAGACAGCAAATGAACAGAGAGCGAATAATCAACAGAGAGTGAACGAAACAAACACATCAAAATGTTCAAGCAAACCACTCACCTCATGGGATAATGAACCATGGGCCACTCTGGTCTTACAAACTGGGGTCAACAGAGAAAAAGAGGAAGTGTTTTAAGTGTGAGAACCAGGACAATGTAGAAGGGGTAACCCAACACTAACCACAAACCTACAGTATTCCCAAAGAATGTTATGAATGTTTCAGGCTTCATTTACAGATGCAAAGAAGCCAAGGGGTACTTAGATTTAAACATTCTTATAAAAAATTAAATAAGTGAGGAACTGAAAGGCGACAGATAGACAGAAAAAGAACTAACTGAGAGGAAAGCTTATGCCCTGGGTCATCACAGTCTGCTGAAGGGATGACACGTCGCTGGAACTGTGGATCTCTAGGTAAGGAGGACTGCAGATACGCCAGTCTGTTGGACAGGAAACAGTAGGAAAGGCAGGTGTTAATATCTGCAAGCAATACTACAGTTTACACTATGAAGGTGCAGTTCACCTCGAAGTGAGTTGTGCAGCTTGCTCATGATCTGATAAGAGGCAAAGCGGTCCAGAAGCTGGGTCATCGCAGGCAGGGGGTCCAGAAGAACTGTGCTTGGGTGAGCTGACACATAACTCTGCAATGTAAAAGACAGATGGAGAAATCAGTGGTTACAGCGTGACTGAATGATTGCTCATTAACAAGCATGCAGCTGCAAAAACAATCAATATTTGACCTGAAAAAGGCCCCAGTGCGGATCATCCATTCTCGACTCCTCCAGCTGCGCCAGATAAACGCACCATCCCTTATGTTCTGACCAGATTATTTAGGTCAGATACAGAAAGGCGGTCCTTACCTGGAAGTTGGCGAGGAGCTGCTGTGATTGGCTGTCATGCTCAGCCTCCACAATGACATCAGACAGCTTGTGTACAATAACGTCGAAGGGTCCCTGGGTTACGAGTGGCTGAGCGAGGTCAATCTGACAGAGGAAAAAGACTTTCGTGGTGAATCTATCAAACTATGGTGCCACAGTATTTTTCATTTTGCTTAATCTTTGTATGTACGTGAATGACATATAATATTGAAGGTGCTATATTTAGAATTTCTCCATTGTGTGCAAGGAAACAATGATGCACTCATTTCATTAGAGATTTTAAGTTAATTAGGACCCAAAATGTTTTAAAAATTTTAAAAAAACCTCTTGTCTAAAACTGGGCAGCCCGGCTTGCAAACTGAGCTAACAGCAGCGAAGAAGCTGAGCTAAAATTAGCTAACAGCAACTATAGTTCGCGGAAGTTTACTTTACTGTCCATCGGGAAACTCCCAGAGCACAAAGTTACATTGTACAAGAACTAGTCTAGCATAAAACAAATGCTTAACTGACATTTATCATCAGGTGTAACTAACACTGATGGTACTTGATACTGATGTACAAAAACTTGTTTCAGTTTAGGTTGCGTGGGGAATATTTATAAAAGTTTAAAAATGATGCCATTTTTTGGGCAGACATTTGTATCCTGCTACACAGACCCTCTTTAATTCAACTGAATTATGGTCACGACTTTTATTTGTGACCACCACAGTACAGTTTTAGACATCAGCACTCTTTGTATAGCAGCAGGTTTCTGTGAAATGTGAACCAGAGCTTCGACAATATGAAATGTAGAAGCTGACTGACTCTACTTACCTTCTCTACAATGATCTCATTAGTATTACTGTTACTATTTTTTACTGATATTCATGTATCTAAAATCTCTCTCGTGCACCAGTACAGATATTCACATGCAGCTAAAATCAGGCATTGTTTACAGTTTTACTACAAGCAGGTTGTAGGAGGCGGCTGCAGGTGGCTGTGACATGGATTAGTAAAGTTGTGGACATCTGTACATGACAAATGTGTTTGTCTGTGGGTGAGCAGTGTTCTCAAACTATTGTCTGTCATACTGTAACTGCAACTGCTTAACCTGCAGAATAAAATGAAAACATGCTGTCTGTATATGTATGTATGTGTGTGTGTGTGTTGTGCTATTTATAGAATGTACATGCAAAGACAAGCACATTCACAAAGACACACACAAAACCTCTTCTTCATTTATCACACTCATTTAAGGTTATATTGATTTTATGAGAAGTAAAACACTCACCTCCACCACTTCCACTCCATGGCCCCTGCAGGGAAAATATTGAATTGTTTATAGTGTAACGGTTATGATTACACAGGTGTCATTTTATGTCAAAAAGCACAAAATAAAGCTTCTGATGCAGCAATAAATGATGAGGGCATCGCCTGTTATTACAACAGTTACTGATGAAACTGAGATAACTAATAAAACTATATATTTCTAATTTTATATTGGTTGCTATCAGTCTCCCTTGAATATTTACCCCTTTATGATGGCAATGGAATTTGACCATTCCCTTTACAGCAGACTGAATTAAGCCATTGACATTCTTCAAGTCAGTCAAAGTATGAGGCTACAGTTTACAGTCACAATGACTAATTTCCTCAAACACCTCCAGAACAACAGATTATCAATTTCAGATGTTCATTTTTTGGGGGGGGGACTCATGAAAATGATAATTTGCTGCCTTTTCTTGGTCTAGTAATGTCACTGTGCAGACCTGAGAGATATTTCATAGTATTCCTGTGGGATAAAATGACTAACATCTAGTGACTAATGACTAAATATAATATGATATAGAAGTGGTTGCATCTCAGCTTCAATAATATGTGCTTTGGTCCCGTGTAAATCTCATATTTAACACGTCAAATGAATGTTTCAACCTCTAACACAGAATAATCTGTGGGGTTTTACATTCATGGGTTAAGGGACCCCCATTATGAGAACCTGGGGGGGGGCATTCATTTTTACCACAGAGACAAACACACTCACTAAATGAAAAAGTCAACTTACGCACAGAAGTCTGCAAAGGCGTCCAGGTTCATCCTCCGGCGCTTCTTATCGCTGAGACAGAAGCCGACCCTGCGGCCTGACATTGGGCTGTGTGTGTGGGGGCCACCGGCAGCCGAGTGACAGCAGCACACGGAGACGGACAGAGGGAGGTCCGAGTCGAGGCTTCGCTGCTCTCCATTCATCCCTCCCACTAACAAGTCTCCAACAATCCCTCTAACAAGTCTTTGAAGAAGTGTTTCTCCAGAGTCATGATAACTTCCAGCACAGGTAAAAACACAGAGGGCCAGTCTAACTGGTTAAGTCACTTGACTTCCTCATTGCTGCCGTCCAATAAATAAAGCGGAGCTCGGTCATGGAGCTGCGGCGGCTCACTGACTAAACAACAACTGAAAGAGAAAGTAAAAAATCTCTCGGGGAAGTAGCACCATTACTCTGCTTACTGTTCAGTCGCAGCACAGGCATGCTGTTTCCTATTCACTGACCGGCAAAAAGAGACGAGCTGTCGGTTATTTTAGACGATAGAGAGTCACATTAAAGTCTGTGAAGTTCACCTGAGGTCAGGAGGAGAGAGAAAAAATGTCCCGCGGTTCAAACGCAGGTTTCGACCGTCACATCACCATATTTTCACCAGAGGGCCGCCTCTACCAAGTCGGTAAGACACACATTTTCTCCTGCGTTTCAGTCCTGGAGCGCATTTATATATAAAGATAAGTTTACTAGCATTACTTACAGTGGTCATGGTTACTACTATTAATACAAACAATACAAAACAACTGTTACCTCCCTGGCTAAGGTGGTTAGCATGCTCGGTTGTGTTTGAGTGCAGTTAGCATCGAAACTTGTAGCCAAGTTTCCTCTTTTAAAAAAAAACTTTATTTTTAACACACTCCACCATTATACATCAAATTAAACTCTGTATATAATTCAATAGCTTAAAGTTTGCCTATATTAAATTCTCCGGTGATAGATTTTATGCGTTATGTTCGTTATTTGTGATGTGTCTGTCACGTTAGCACGCTGGGCTACTCGGGCTACCTGACACCTCACTGCTCTCCATTGAGATGATGTGTTGTTAGTGAAGGAGCAAACATGCTCTTTTCTGCTCATGAACAGGAAAAATAATAAGTAATACTGTTACATTAAAACTTTCTCATGTGTTTTTATTTTATTCTGTCTGTCACACAGAGTATGCCTTCAAAGCCATCTCCCAGGGCGGGCTGACGTCTGTCGGGATCCGGGGGACAGACAGCGTTGTGGTGGTCACACAGAAGAAAGTACCTGTAAGATACTACACACACACACACACACACACACACACACACACAGACACACTTGGATGGTGATGATCTGAATTCAAGCGAAACAGTGAAGCCTCACAAGCGTCCTGACTCCAGCTTTCAGCTGACTTGACTTGGAGAATAAGATACTGCTGTAAAAAGTACCAGCACTCAGATTACCGAGCCAGAGACTACTTTGATTTTTAGCAAACTTTTATAACATGCAGATGGACAGAGAGGACAAAATCAGTGTTGTATTTTGTCCGTCCCCTGTCACGTCAGTGTCTAATCATCATAATCAAGGCTAAGTCCAAGAAATAATCATAGAATGCAAAGGTCAAGCGACATAACCAAACATTTTTATTAAAGCTCTAAGATAAAGTTCATATAATGGGAGAATTGTGGCCCAAAACACATGCAACTGATTTACATAATATGTCTCTAAAGCAATAATATCTTTTTTTAATGTAGTATCTTCATCATACATCATTATTTAATAATTACAGTTAAAAAGCTGTGTATTTTGTGTTTGTTGAGATCTTAACATGTGTCGGCACAATGTATATTTATTTTGTCTGTTGGATGTGATGTTCTCTGCTTTTCCCGACTGCAGGACAAGCTGCTGGACTCCTCCACTATGACCAACATGTTCAAACTAACCCCTCGCATTGGCTGTGTGATGACTGGGCACAGTGGTACGTATTCAACACACGCACACACACACACACACACACACACACACACACACACATCATTGTTAAAGTGACTGTAATGATTGGATATGAATTGTTAAAAAGACTTTTGTGTCCTTTTCTGTTTCTTAAAATAACAATGATAACAACTGGTGGACAATATTGCAACATATTGTTTATGGGGTATTAGATTCAGCTATTAGCATCAGTGACATTCTCATTACTGTCCTCCCCCCTCTTCTGTCTCACGCAGCGGACGGTCGTTCCCAGGTTCACCGAGCACGAGTGGAAGCAGGAGAATGGAAATATAAGTATGGTTATGACATCACGGCGGACGTGTTGTGTCGCAGGTTGGCTGATATCTCCCAGGTCTACACGCAAAATGCAGAAATGAGGCCTCTAGGCTGCTGTGAGTGGTGTCATGATTACTGCCTCTTCAGTTCTTTGTTCATTTGACTCTATCAGCAACAGAACTGCTTACACATTCACAGATGTCGAATACCCAGTGCTTTCTACTGCACATTTCCACAATAATTTCACATATTATAAGTCTCCTCCTCTGCTCTCCGCAGGTATGATCTTGGTGGCTATTGACCCCCAGCAGGGTCCAGTCCTTTATAAATGTGACCCAGCAGGCTACTACTGTGGCTTCAGAGCGACAGCAGTCGGAGCCAAACAAACAGAGGCCAACAGCTACCTGGAGAAGAAACTGAAGAAGAAGCCTGAACTGACCCACGAAAGGACAGTACAGGTAGAGTGAAAACTAGACAGCAGAGCTGCATAACAAGAGGGGCTGCTGAGCGAGACACTGATTTGTTTATAGTTCAGGGAAGAAAGAGTAGACTGGTCCTGATAAAGGCTCCTGTGGGACTTTTCTGTATCAGAAAGTGTCCATTAACAGCTTGTTCTGATGAATTGTCAAAACCTTTACATCGACCTAAGCCCATGTAAATCTTACAATGTCCTCACAAATATATAGCAAACTCTCTAAACTCTCATATGACCACGGTATCATTTGTGTTTATTCACAGTCAGGAACTATGAACCGCTGAACACACTTACTAATGTTACAGCAGCATAAACAGATTTTATTGCAATAAATGGATCAAAAGGATGATAACTGCATCATGATGGCGATTTGTCTGCATTCATATTGTCAAGATGACAACTTTTGCCTTCTGAACAGAGTTTGGATCAATGAGGGCCCTGCTAATTTAACTTATATATACTATATATTAACTAATAGTAAAGTTCCTAATAAAGTAGCTAGAATCAAGTAACAGACACATTTTCAGCACTTACCAAGTAATGTAGTGGACCTGAGGCGGGCTGAATGAAGCCTAGTTTCTCAAACAAGAAGAGATATTTTTTTATTAATCCCTCGGGGAAATTCTTTTTTCACTCAGTTTTTACATGCATTTTAACACACGTTTATGTACACATGGTTCACATGCAAATGTGGAGAGAGATGGTGGAGTGCCCATGGAGTGATGGGCAGCCACCTGCGAGCAGTTGGGGGGGGGTGCTCAAGGTGCCTTGCTCAAGGTGCCTGTTCTCCAGGCCAAAGACAGGAGGTGAACTGGCACCTTTCCAGCTACCAGTCCATACTTTGTCCCATACTACCCATACCACCACCCTCCGGTTCCCAAGCCAAGTCCCTATGGACTGAGCTACTGTCACCTGTGATGGCGCCTACCTGCCAATTTAAATCAGCCACAATGTTAAATATGCATAATTGTAAGCTTTAATATAATTTGAACAGGTGAGTTCTCAGTACAGTTGTCATGAACGGGGAAATTAGCTATAGAAACCAAAACTGTTTTTTGTACCAGGCTGTAACATGGGGACTTATGGAAATTGACTTGTTTTGTAGCCAGCCTCGTGTGGACGTTTAAGGAACTGCCGTTTTTGGCACTTCTGTGTTAGCTTCACTTCCAGTCACCTTACCTTGACTGAGAAGAACATTTTAGAGAGGCATTTATATATTTGATCACCCCACACTCATCTTACTTTCTTTTTCTCCAGTTGGCTATATCATGTCTGTCCTCTGTCCTGTCCATGGACTTCAAGGCCAATGAGCTGGAGGTCGGCGTGGTCACCAAGGAAAGACCTAAGTTCAGGTAACTTCAGTCAGACCCTTCTGTGTTTTTTTTGTGTTATTATTCACAAATCAGGAGTTGAATGATGAATTTACACTTTATATTTATTTACTGATAGACGTTATGTGGTGGATTTAAATGTCTTGTCACATTATCCGCCTTCACTCATAACCTCCTTCCTTCCTCCTGCAGGACGCTGTCGGACGAGGAGGTAGAAGTCCATCTGGTTGCCATAGCAGAACGGGAGTAAAGCTGCCCTCACAAACATCAGACTGCGGTTCATCATAGTATTTCAGTTTCAGTGTGCTTGTTTTAGCCCAATTCAACATCATGCCATTCACCTGTTTGTCCAGGGAGGTTAATCATGCACGCCTGAAGTAGAAAGTCTGTTTTAAAGGATCGGTAAAAGGTTTGATTCATAGTTTTTCACCAGACATTTCCAGTGGGCTTTTAAAAAAAATCAATATACACAAGTGACACAATGTTTAAATTCTGATTTTGCACATTAAACCATCTTTAGTGGATAAAACAAGCAACACATACTTAACTTGCAACATATTTGTCATACAGCTTATTTTATACCGTGTTTATTACGACCATGTTGTCACCTCCACACTTGTAAAGTTGCAATAAAAACAGTCATCAGATTCATTGTAAACCCTTTTAAAACAACAGTCATAATAAAATTGAACAGAAAAGAACTGTGCTGTTTTGCTTTAAATTAAATAGTTAAAGAAGATAGTTCAGGTTTAAACGCTGTTCCCCTTGTTGAACAGTAGATGGCATTAGTGAGGCGATAACATTACCTGAGGTTCCTTGTTATAGCAGGTCAGTTCACTGTTCTCCAGGCCAAAGACGGGACTCAATCCACAACGTATTCCAACAGATGATATTGTGGACTAGTCGACGAGGGTTCAGGACTAAGTACGGTCACTGATATTCACACAAGGATGAATAAAATATTGTTGTAGGAAGTGAGATGAGGGAGAATCACAAATGTGTTTAGCTATTTTAGCAGCAATGACAGTAGTATTGATTGATTGTTTTTTTATAATTGATAATGTCAATTATCCATTCTGTCCACTGCACTGCAGGTGAGTTATTTGAAATTACCATTAGATGGCAGTGTTGTGTCTGCTCTACCTTTGAGTATTTCATAACAGAATTCAGTGTTTCTGCGTGTACTTTTCTATTTGAGGAAACCTATTTTGACTCTTGTAAACAATTACACTTCCGATTGCTTGCGTGTGTGTTTGCCAGACAGCCAATCCTAGCACGGCATCTTGTTATGTGTGCCTCCATGTGCGTCCGTCCGTCACTCCAAGTTTCCACTACAGTGACCCACCAGTCTGAGGATGCGGATCACTGTCCCATTCAATTACTGAATGTTACTTGAAGTCTAGATGTATAAGCATTTGTGGGCACACACGCACTCACAGTTAAACATGAACGCACACAATGACAGAGAACAGCAACGTGAGCCTGCTTTTAGTTTATTAAAAATACGAAGGTTACACATTGAAGGAAAACGCTGTGGATTTACACAATTTGATCACTTTTACAGGGCTGACAGGTCATCAAATCAACTTTATTACACATAAAAACAATATAACCATTTTCTCTCTATTGTCACCATTATTACTTACCTGTAAGACATTGGGTTTAATGACTTATTTTACGGCCTTTCATTGCCTTAGTTACTATGTGAGTAGTACTAGTTGTAGTTCTGCAGGCTCGGGTCCCAATTCAAGACAATAATTTTAGGTAGCAATAAATATACTGTAGGGTCATTTTAAAACAACTAATCTGACTAGTACAATTACTCATCTCTGTGACTGAGAACAGGGATTGGTAAATAGTGGATCCTCTGTTTGTTTGTAGACACAATTAGGATTTAGGTTGAGAGGCTTGTATTAGTGATATTCAGTGAGAGCTAGTCTCCTTAAAGCGACTAGTTCAAAACGATCTAAAGTTACATTGATAGGCCTCTTAATTTAATTCTTCTATCTGTGCACTTAACCTTACAGGCCGGAGCATTTCTTAGAGAATATATGGGTATATGTGTGTATAAAGATACAAATCTTGGCATAAAGGTTTATCCACAGAAACAACAGGATACTGGTCAAATAAACTGAGCTTTTGAATTCAGTGAAAGAAATTTAGATAAGGGTTGCTGTTTGAACTGGCGAATTGAAGCTGGACTTCATCCTCACGTCTGGCATTGCATGTACATGATAACCTAGGAGAAAACAAAAAGGGGAACCACTGTTACATGAGTGCAAAAAAAAAAGCATGGATGGTGCCAGACAGTACATACTGTAATCATACAACTACAGCAATCAATACACAATGTCACCATGTAGTCAGAGGGAACATGAAGCTGTAGGTACTGTATGTTCTCCAAACTGGCTATTTGGGGGATCCTACGTCTGTGAATTGTTTCACTAGCTGGCTCACCTGACAGGGACTGTTACCTTTTCCATGGAGGATATTTTGACAAGTTGCAGTAGGAAAATTACTAAAATATTAAATAAAATGAGTGATGGCTAAATTTCATTTAGCTGCTTCACATTCAGGGTCCTGGTATTGTGCATGCTGGCTGACAGTCAGACTGCCTTGGCTTTTTGATAGAACAGAGCCATTGTCTATCTGCATGTTGTGAAAAAGGCCTGGTGTTACCGAGGCCTTGTCAGCCATCAAAAGAAGAAGAATTTATGAAAAGAAAATACTTGAAATATCTGGTATCTGGAGAAAAGTATTGCTATACTACATTTACAAAAAAACAAAGTAGCCCCTGGTAGTTTAAAATCACACACTTTTGTTTCCTTCTTCAGAAGAAGTCTCCCGTGAACCTTGCCACACACTATTTAATTTAAAACCATTTACTCAAACCGGCAATAATCTTTTAAGGTCATGAGGTGATCTTGTTAGCAAACAGTTGCTAAGTCCACCTGCGGAAGTAGGTCCAATATTCACTCTTGTTTAGCTCTGTTTTTCGTCTCTGCCAACTTATGAGGGAATTATCTGGCTTTTGTTGGTGAATGCTATCTGTTGCTAACTCTGCCCGTTGTCATTTGGTACTGAGCGTATAGTGTACAATGGGTTTTTGGAACTTTTTAGCTGATAACAGTGGTGCCATGCCACTGTTCTAATGGCCCGTTATTCTGAAATCTGATAGTCAATGCTCGATTGGACTGAAAGCCCATTTGTCCAGCACCTGTTATTCCGAAAAACAAAAGGCTGTTGCTCTGGAGGACAAGATGGTATCACCAACATACGGACAACTGATACACCTAACAGACCTATTTTAGACTAAACCATGATCTTTTCAAAACCTAACCAGTTTTGGTGCATAAACATAATCAAAATGCAATTTTTTCACAATGTTATCCATGAGTTTATTAATGTCATGATGAAGGTCACCATACCGTCACCTGACTTTGTCCTTTTCTCCTCATCCATAACTCCAGAAGAGTGAGTATTTACAGAAAAAAAGACTTTGGAGCATTGGACTTTTGTTTTTGGGATTAGGGGCTGTTGGACAAGCGGGCTTTCAGTCCAATGGGACATTTTTTGGACTATTGGGGTGTCGGAACAATGGGCCTTCAAAACAATGTGCAATCCCCAAAACAGCTACCTGCTGGAGCTGAAAACGACACTATGGAATGAGCTGAAACTCACGATAAAGCTATGTAAAGCTGCGGGGAGTTAAAGATTCACGTAATAATTCTTTTCACTACAAGCAACCCCTTTCACATTGTTATGCTATTATAAAAATATAAATCATAGCCTCTTTTAAATTCAATCAGTTCTTATCTTTTCACTCTTAGCATTATGTTCATCTAATACATAAGTTGAGTTTATATACAGATACAGTACATATTTTAGATTCTGCGTGTGCTTATAATTGTTTTGGCTCTTGACTTACTAATATATGTCTTTTTATATATATATATATATATATATATATATATATATATATATATATATGTGTGTGTGTGTGTGTGTGTATTTAATTAATAATAAAGTCACTAATAAACTGATTTCAGTGTTTTTCTGTTTTAACAACTTTTTATTACATCTTGTTGCATCTATCTGTAATTCCTGACTTCCTCACCTCACATCCCTTACTCCCATCTTCCCCATGGCTCTGCTCCTCTACCTCATCCCTCATTTCAGACAATACTCTTCTTCCAGCCCTGTTATCCCTCCCTAAATCCTAACCTTCCACGACCAAAGCCACGGTATCCTTCCTATTTCATCTCTTCTACCTGGTCTCGCCTCACTTCGATCACTACCTCTACGAGTTCACCCTTTTTTCAAGTTTTCCCTCAAGTCCTCAAACTCTTGGTCCTCCACACCACATTCTCCTTCCTCTCTGCCACCACCCCCCTCCCTCCCTCCCCCGATATGAAGTGTTGACCCTGTGGCTGGTGTCTCCTGGTACTGGGACTGCCTGCCAAGCTGAATGGGCCCAGTGCAGCACTGTCGGGTAGCCAGGCTGTGTGTGTGTGTGTGTGTGTGTGTGTGTTGGGTCACGGCGTGGGGATTAGGTGTGTGTGAGTGATTGAGGGTGACAGCGGCCCTAGCATTAGGGGCCCTGTGGCAGATTTCGTAGTCCTGTTTTAGACACACTAAGCTGGATTTACCAGCAGCAGTGTGTCAGCAGTGATGCAGCCTGCCTGGACCTCCTACAGAACACACACACACACAAATACACATACCCGCAAGCACACACACATAGACCCTTGTCACCTCTGACCCTATGTATCTACCTGCAACCAGTCTGACCTTCCCATCATCCCCTTTTTCTCTGAGTATTCTATCCATCCCTTCAGTTTAAAATGTCTTCCTGACATTTGTTTCAATCTTTTCACACTATGGTAAATATGTGGAGTCTGATGCATGCAGACCACTGTAGTATACACTATGCATCACGCCTCGCCCCGACCCCATTAGTGCTCAGGCACTCCAGCATCTGCCACAGTGACACTTTGCACAGAAACCAGTTTATTTTAATGGAATGACTGTAGTCAGTGGATTCCTTTAACAGCAGCAAGCGAGGTCGAAGTGCAACAGTGAACTTTGATGTGAATTGTAACTGTCCTAATTGAATTGTGAATCGGAGAAATGTATCCTGTTAGCTAATGCTGTTTAATTAAACACATTATCGGCAGCTGGTGCAGCATATAGTCAGTTGTGATGATTGGTTGAATAGCTGGTGTCTGTGCGCTTAAAAGTGCTATAGAGGTTCTGATATGCAAAACAATCTTCACGCAGAGATCGTAAAGATTATAAAGAACATTCAACTTTAGCTTCACTACTGTGCAGTTGCATGCTGGGAGTACGGCTGTATATGTGTGGTCACTTTGTGTGTGTGTGTTACCACAGGGGGTATGTGAGGCCACCGCAGCCCCGTGTGTCTGCACACACATGTATTGATGCCTGATTGTGTGTTTCTTTGTGGGACTGAATGTTGTGCACACCTTTGTCCATGTGCGAGTGTGTGTTTGTCCACTGGTGTGTGTGCGCCTGCTTCAAGATCTCTGTTACAGCCTGTCCATTGTGAAGGAGAGTGTTGAGCAAGATCCTGACCCACCGGCGGGTACTAATCAGACGCATTCCTCGGGATTAAACGGCCAATTAACAATAAGAGAGCCATTGTGGTCCTGTCTCCTTGTGCGTCACAGTTAAAAGGTTTTGTGTGTGTACGTGTCGCGCGTGTGACTCTATTTTGTGTGTGTGTGTGTACTTTTGTGTGTGCAAGGTGCTTTCAGTCATTTAAAAAGCACTCTTTGTGAGCGTGTTGCACTTGTTTGTTGCTCAGGTTTTTAATTAACATGCATGCTATAGCTTCAAAAAAAAAAAAGATTACATTCAAATGTGCAATTTAAAACAAACTCATGCCGTGGGTAGAGAGAGAGGAACGGTGCATTATGGGTCCTGCATGCCAAATAGTGGCTGCAAGTCACAAGATGTGTGTGTGTGCGTGTGTTCGAGACCGCGTTCTTAATGATGCAAGTTAATCCTGGGTTAGTTCAGGCACCAGTAGCAAGTCCACTTGGCCTTTATACATTTACATACTAATGCAAAGGATATAAATATAATAAACCTTCTATTCTATTCTATCACAAATGCAGTTGGTGTGTGCGTTTGTGTGCCGCTTGTGCATGTAGTGTGTCTATCGTGTGTATGCATAAATGTTTACATAAATTATATCTTCAATAACCATGCTTGGGTGTGTTAGTGTGTGTGTATAGTGTATGCATCAGTGTGGCACGTGTCGGAGTGTGGCAGAGGATTAGTGAGGCTCAGGGCCTGTTGCTCCACTTCCATGATTACTACTGCTGTCTGCTGCCATATGGGGTGGTTGGGTTGCAGGTGGGGGTGGATGGTGGTGGGGGGGCACAAGCTACTGTACCACGCTATACACACACACACACACACACACGCACGCACACACACATATACACCCACCCTCCTCCTCCTCTTTGCCAGCACACCAGCACACACATGCTCCCAGAACACATGCCCAGAGGGGGTTGACACACACGCACAGTCCGTCATAAGGCAGTGCATATGAAACCATGCATGAATGCCCGTATGGGCTTTGTTTTAACAAGTTAAAGACTCCTGTGTGTGTGTGTGTGTGTGTGTGTGTGTGTGTGTGTGTGTGTGTGTGTGAAAAAAAAGTTTTTACGGTTATTTACCGTAATAAATATGGTATAACCTTTCCCAATACTACGGCAAAAGGATATTAGTACTATTTCACGTGTAAGGATGGGGTTTTATTGCATATTTTATACATAATATCTGTAGATTTTACGGTGAAGAACTGCTTAACTATGACCATTAAATATTACAGTGTTTTACTGTATAATTAACAGTCTCTTCGCATATAATTATTAATTATCAGTGAATAATCTCACTTCAAAGAAAAGTCTTATGAATAATCAGTTAAAGAATATGTACATTATTGCTGCTGAAAATGTTCATGGAGCTCCTTTTTATCCCCGTAAATGACTGAGCTCATTCAGGTTTTATGTCCAGAAAAGAATAAAACATTTTCACGTGGTTTGATAACAGTCTGCATTGTAAATGCAACTGAAATTGCTCAGCTTATCTTTCTATAACTGTATGAGTATGAGGGCATGAACAGGTGTTAACTTGCTAAAACCCCAGACAGTGGTCAAGGAGGGGGCTAAATGATGACACTGAACACACACACACACACACACACACACACACACACACACACACACACACACACCCCACCTGCTGCTGTCTGCAGTGGATTAGCGATCTGTCCACCGTCAGAAGACAGCAGGACACACATCTACGCAGCAGGGGGTCTGCAGTCTGTGAAATTGATCAAGATGCTCGACAGACATTATTTACAGATGAACTCATGCTCAGACTGTTCTGTCACACACTACGCTTGCACTGACTGTTCAGAGGCTGGTCAGGGTGCCATGTCAGGATAAAGACATATAACCACGATAACATAGTTCTTTTGAACAATTTGGAAGAAAATTACTTGGAGTAAGTTGTAGGCTACAGATCTTGGCAGTGGAGCTAGATCAATATTTTTGTAGTAACAATAATCAGTTTAATAGTAATATTTTTTGTTTGTAATGTGCAGTACACTGTTAATGTGAAATTGCACAGCAAATGTGTAACCATATTAAACAACATAAACATACAACCATAACCACATTACATAATTTAACTAGTAGTTAAGTGTGTGTTTAAGTGCAATGTCTTTATGTAACCCTGTAGGTTATATATGCATATTTATACTGTATATAGTACACAGACTACACTTACACCCTTGTTATATAAGCAAGCACACACACAAACAGTTTATCTTTAGCCTAGACTCATGACAGACTCCAAGTCCTTCTATAGGGACACATGTACACACATACACTAATGGCAGCCTGACAGCAGGGCCCTTTAATGTAACCTGTGTGCAGTGCGGGACCTTCATTTGTGTTACTGTAGATGTAAGTGCTGTGCAGAGAGAGACACATGGCCTGGCCCAGACTCACGCAGCGTAATCCTCACATCACTTTAATGAGGAGTTGACACACGCTGACCTCAATACACGCGCTCTCACACAATACACACACGCACTACTTTTAACTATATGAGCATATGAAGTTGCATTCATATGATAAATATTGAGACAGAATCAGACCAATCCAAATTATAAATGACACCATGTCAGTAGTTTAACACAATCTAAAACAACAGAAGCAAAAGACCTCCAGAAAACGAGCTCTGTCCCAATGCCCCTCCCATACCTCCCCTTCCCCATCTGCCTCTCTCTCTCTTTCTCTCTCTCTCTCTCTCTCCCTCTCTCTCTCTCTCCTTCCACTTATTTCTGCCCCGTTTTATCATGGCACTCCTCTACTCTTCCTTCCTTCCTTCCTTCCACCCCACCCCATCCATAACTTTCCACCCAGTTTCCTCCAGTAACTATTTTGTCCTCCACCAGTAGATCACAGTAAGCACCACATGCCTTCCTCCTGCTCTGGCGCCCACTCAGTCAGCCTCTCCATCACACACACACACACACACACACACAACATCTCTATGAGCGCCGCTCCTTCCCCGTCCCACAATACTCAGTTACCTTATCAATAGTGATCGATCCAGCCCCAGAGCTGAAGGTCCTGCTCTCTGTCCCTGTGCAGTGAGCGCTCGGTTCTCTCCATCCACCCTTCCTCTGTCAATCTGGCCACAAACCCCTCTTTCCTCCCTTTATCCCGAGGTAAGATACTTACTTTTCAGATAAAGCATATTATGATAAATCGGCTGAACTCTGTGCGTGTGTGTATGTGTGAGTGTGTAACTGTCCCACACAAACACACACGCACACACACACACACATGTAAGCACACAGTGTGCACACACAGACATACAAAAATACAGTGTGTGTATCGAACAACATGATGTCAGAGGTGCTTAACAGCTGGAAAAGTGTTTGTGTGTTTATATAATGTGTGTGTGTGTGTGTGTGTGTGTGGGTGTGTGTGTGTGTGTGTGTGTGTTGGGTCTTTGTGATGGTTTTCGGTCTTTGTCATGTCATTAATCATCGAACATAAATGATTACGAGGCTTTCCTCTTTTCATGTTTTCATCCCCACATAAACAAATCAAATGCACGCAACAAGAGCCGGTTAAATAAAAAGTATTCTGGGAAAATTTACCTTCATTATGCTCAATTTTCTATAAACAAAAAAGGAAAGAAAACAAGCCAGACCTGTACTTTCTGTTAATAAAACAGGCCTGGGAGGCTTCATCAGAATGATGATTGTGTCTGAGTCAAACTTCATTTCAATTTCAGCTTGAAATCCTTTTTCATTTTTGATCTGTTGGGGTGGTTGTACAATTGTTTGAATATTAACACATTCAATATCACACAGATCTGACTGAAGAAGATTGTGTGTGTGTTTATTTGTTTTTTTGCTATGATTGTGTAGAATGTATCAGTTTTCTTTCAGTTCATTGAAGGACGTTTGCTAATGAAATGGGATGGGGACAAATAACAGAGCATATGGGCAAATGTTCTCCGACAAAATGGGATGGAAGTTAAGGTCAACAAGGGGAATAAAAGAGTTTGGAGAAAACGAAAACTAAATGAAAATATGATGGCTGTGTCTGCCTTTGGGACGTGTATGCGTGCTTGTTTCAAAATGGGATGTTTATGAAATGCTGTGTGTGTCTGTGTCTGAGTGTGTGTGTGTGTGTGTGTGTGTGTGTGTGTGTGTGTGTGTGTGTGTGTGTGTGTGTGTGCGAGTATAGATTAGATGTACTAAGCCTCTTATGTGCTGGTTGTCCTTAATTTGCGTCTGCTCCGGGTCCTAGTGCATCCAAACTACCAGCAAGGAGCAATTTCCACACAAATAACTCAATGTCCTGTCATGCAATAATAAAATACATAAAGAACATTAATGTATAGTTCTTATCTAAGGCCATGCCTATATAATTATACATATACCCATATAAAAAAAAGATTAAACTTTGTCCAAGTAAGTTACATTGGGGGTGAAAGGATGACTTAAATTAATAAAACTAAATAAATTAAACAACCAATGGCATTAATCCATTGGACAAACTGCTGTCTTATGAAAAATAATAAATGCATAGTGGCTGGTAACTTTTCTGATCACTCATTGTAGGTGATATTAAACCAAATATTGACAACCTTATGAACAAATCACTATGTTTTTATGTCATCTCAATACTTCTGGTGTGTAACTCTTTAGTGCCTATTGTACTTAAGGTTATATAAATATATAATATAAATAAGGTTAATTACAGTATCTCTAGTAGAATTCAGAGTGTCATTTGCAATATTTGCACAGTGGGCCTATCCAGAAATCTGTCACTGTATCATTTTCATTTAATAATTCCTGGGGGTTTTTCTGGATATTTTACAGTGTAACTAGCACCATTGCGATAAACAAATAATTTCTTATTAGCACGCACACACATAGCGTAGCATGGCCTACAGGCCTCTTGTATTTATTCAGACCATGCTGTTCTACTGCTATTGATAATAGTTTAAGCTAATCACTACGATTTTTTTTACTATTATACAGACATATTTTCTTATTGTCCGTGTGTTATTAAATAAAGCATAAGGAGCTTGCCGCTGAAAAACAAAAAAAGCCATTTGTTGTAGCTAACGTGTAAGCTAATGGATTTCTTTCTTTCTATGACATTTTGTACAGACTTAAATCAAAATATGTCGTCAAAATGTGCGCGGAAATTAGCAGAATAAATAAAATACTTTATGAAATACGACAGAAGAGTCTGAGTGAAGCAGGTGCGTGATGTGTGCGCGTGCACATGAGTGTCGCGCGCACTGTCGCGAGCTCTGACGCATTTCTGAAGTCTGTCGCTATTCCCGCCGTTTTTTTTTTGTTGTTTTTTTTTGTGTTTGCTTTTTTTCTCCTGGAGTTGGAGGTCTCGAGACATTCAGACTCCCCGCGGTTAGCTCGAGCACGTGCCCTGCTAACGGTTAGTTTAAGACGTACGAGCTACAGCAGCCAAACAAACAAACAAACAAACAAACAAAGCGTACCTGAAAGTGAGGCGTCCACTGCAGACAGAGGGTATCCAAACCTCGACAACACACACACACACACCCATACACACACAGGCGCGCGACTCCTACTCTCAAACAAATCACACACACACATACACACACACACACACTCACCTCAGCAGGTGAAGACATTTTATTCAGAAACGTTAACACGCCGGTAAAGTCTCTGTGTCGCTCTGTGTGTGTCTTTATATCTCCGCTTTGGCTTTACAGAGCTCGATAAACCCCTTATACAGTTTGGGCTGTAGCTACATGGGTCTGTGTGTGTGTGTGTGTGTGTGTGTGTGTGTGTGTGTGTGTGTGTGGATTTTAAACTATAAGAAATCCGATTCAATTAACAAGCGCAGAGAATCGGCTTTGGACGCTGTGAAATTGTCTCGCAGCAGAGGATGGCACAGGCCAGACTACAGACAGACAGGGAGAGGAGACACAGTCAGTCAGTCAGTGTGTGAAAAGACACACAGAGGAGAGGAAAGAAAAGAAAAGCCCCGAGGCCTCTATACTACAAATATTTTGTAGAAAATAATTAAACAATAAAACGCAATTATCTTTAATTATCAGCTCAGTCGTTTGATTTAATTCTGGAAATACTAAATCTATAAAAAATGTAGAACAAATAAGACACATGTCCTCTCCTTACCTTTAATTATTCCACTATAGTTCAGTTATTCATTTTTTGACATGAAACAGCAGGGTCAACACAGGTGCTTCCAGTAACACTAATTAAGGTTCCGTTCCATTTATTGTAGCAGAGCCTTCCTAGTGAGCCAACGTGCACCACCGCAGCACCCTGACTCTGTTTAACCTGAACGGAACGGGACCTTAATTAGTTAGTCATTGGTAACACCTGTGTACGATTTCATGTCAAAATGGCCGCTGTGAAAAAGGTCTGTTAATTTAAGTTTTCCCATAGAACATTTTCTTTCCTCCAACATAAAATATCTATGACGTACGTTATAAATTTCAACCAAAAATATTTGTGTAAGTCTACCAATAAATTCTGTAAATGAACCAGTCACACCTGATATAAGGCTGGAAGTTATATTATTATTATTATTATTATTATTATTATTATTATTATTATTATTTGTATTTGTATTGACTGTATGGTGAGTGAATGGATGAATGGCCGGAGGGAGCATGTTGGGGATCAGAAGGGGATTTAATAGCAGAACAACGCGCTCTTTGTGCTGCTTTTAATCCGGCATGTACCCGCTTCTCCGCCTCTCTGTCGCTCTGCCTCCACACTCAGACAGGGTCGCACAATTATTTTTAGGA
The DNA here is from genome assembly GCA_946959425.1 of Argyrosomus regius. Taxonomy (NCBI): domain Eukaryota; kingdom Metazoa; phylum Chordata; class Actinopteri; family Sciaenidae; genus Argyrosomus; species Argyrosomus regius. Next base: position 24,068,977 of record OX336889.1, on the reverse strand, counting down.
GGCCAATTTACAAAATGGTTTTATACCAATAAAAGAAAAAATAGACCAAGATGGTTATTCTCTTGCCAAGTGCTGTCATGAACCCAGACAGACTTTAATTCTGCCTCATTTCTTTCTTCTTTTTTTTTTTTTTATTATTGTGTTTTTCAAATGAATCTTTATGGATTATATTTAGGCCACATATCAACAGGTGTCACCAAAAGTTGGATCCTAGCTGAAACATTTCAACAAACTTAAATATAAGAGACATATAAATCAACATGGAACCTCTATAAGGCATACTCTTGTATCAGATTATCTTCCCAAAAAAACTAAATATTCACATGCACTACAGGCCCAACATGAATGGTGTGTGAATGTGCGCGCGCGTTTGCGTGAGCGCGACCGAGAGAGAGAGAGAGAGAGAGAGAGAGAGAGAGAGAGAGGGAGGGAGGGCTTTGGGTGTCTACTTGGGTAAGAAGTTACTTCTAATTAGCCAGCCTCTTCTTGCTCGCCTCACTTGTCCACTCTGCAGATCCAGCAGATCCTCTCCTCAGGGACCAGGTACCGTCAAGGACCCCTGCTGCGCTTTTTCAGCACCCATCAGACCGCAGACAGCCGAATTGTTGCGGAACTTCTGCTTTTTGTACCTTTTTTTTCACCTGGCGACGTCGGTGCGCAGCGCAATTACGCACGACTTGGATCGACAAACTGCATCATAGCACTTGTCTTGTTTAGTTAGCCTTCATCTTTTCTTAAAGTCCTATCTTAATTCAAAGTCTTGAATTGATTTGACTTGAAGCACAGAATATACACCCGCTCACTGAATCTGCTGATCTGCTGTGTTTTTACGGGTCAGGTTGACAGGTGTGCAAACGCGCACCACCGTTTCTTGTCCAGTTAGAACCGCAGGTGACTGGTTTCTAAGTCAGAGCAGCAAAGTGAAGGACAAGACCAGCAAAGAAAAATCAAAAACAACAACTAAGTGACAAACAACCCAGGATAAAAGAAAAACAGAGAGGGAGGGAGTGACAGAAAAAAACGAGAGAGAGAGAGAGAGAGAGAGAGAGAGAGAGACCCCCTAGAGACTATAGGAGACTCGGCCCCCGGCCTGAGAGAAGGAGAGAGAGAGTGAGGGAGTGAGGGAGTGTTTTAAAGCCGGCAGGAGGCATGATGTCCTACATTAAGCAACCCCATTACGCCGTGAACGGGTTAACGCTGTCCGGCCCGGGCATGGATCTGCTCCACTCCGCCGCCGTTGGATACCCCAGTAAGTAAAGGCCTGTGACTTGTGACTATATGTTATTATTTTAAATATTTAAACCTGTCGTTTTATTGTTGTTTCAAGTGAAACAAGTTTATTTGGGAATGTAGAAACTGAAATAATTCGCAGATATGTGTTGCGTAAAATTCACTCGTACGTCATATTTTAAACTGTAGCTGCGGATGATTTCTGACTAGATGTCTCTGATTCTTCAACCATCAGAACATGTGTTCACTTGACCTATAAGTTCAGCGGATTATAGAGTCAAAAAACAATAAAAATGTGTGTGTGAATAGAAGCGCAGCCTGTTCCCACACAGACTTAACATCAAACCAATCTGTTGCTCTTATCGTGTAACCTATTTACAAAATGATGCTCATTGTATTTTTATTTGGAGCCAGAGTGTTTTTCATGAATGAACTCTTCTTCTTATATCGGGACTGCATGTCTCGATCAGCATCTGTCATCCTTGAGGAGAGAGAGTTTGAATGAAATTCAAGGCCGGAGGTTTGGCACTGATGACAGAAGGCGTGTTGGCTTTCTTGACGCAGATTAGAGTTTGAATCAACGAAAACAAAAGGCACATTTTTAAATGTAGAATCTGAGCTTCACGGTGACTTTCGTTTCTTAAATTTGTAGATTTCGATCCAGTCTGTGTTATAAAATATAAAAAAAAAACATACGAGCTGTTACTCCATTTTATTCGATCCGATGAAAAGCAGAGAGCAACGAGATGCCAACATGGTCCGAATCGACTAAAAGTTATTAAACTTCATCCGGTATTTTGCAAAATACATTCTGTAAAAATAAAATCTATAGGTATATAATAAAATATATATAGAGAGACATTCGTGCAGTTTCTAAAATGTAGAACCGGATTTATTATTTGTGAATTCAAGAGAAGGAACTCAAATCATTTACTCGATTTCTACGAAATTAATTATTTTTGATGCTTTATTAAATTAACCTTCCTTAATAATGCACGAGGGATTTTAATATAGGTTATAACTTTGTGCTTTTTGTGTTAAATGTTCGAACCGATAAAATGATGGTCTTCACAGCTGTTGGCCTTTCGGTACATGGTTATTAATGTCAACAGAATAAAAACAACGCAGTAATGATAATAATAATAATAATAGTAATAATAATAAGTTGTTTTTACAGGCACCCCGCGTAAACAGCGTCGGGAGCGCACCACCTTCACACGCGCACAGCTGGACATCCTCGAGGCTCTGTTTGCCAAAACCCGCTACCCAGACATCTTCATGAGGGAGGAGGTGGCCCTCAAGATCAACCTGCCCGAGTCCAGAGTCCAGGTAAGAGAGTTTGAGAGAGAGAGAGAGATGACATCATGTATAAATGTAATATTTAATAAAAGCAGTGGGTTTGATAATGGACCTCCTCTCTGATGCCATCCTCCAGGTCTGGTTCAAGAACCGTCGTGCCAAGTGCCGCCAGCAGCAGCAGCAGAGCACAGGCCAGTCCAAACCCCGGCCCCCTAAAAAGAAGGCATCCCCTGCTCGGGAGGCCAACACTGAAGCCAGTGCCAACCCCACCAATGGACCCTACAGTCCTCCACCCCCTCCTCCAGGCACAGCCATCACACCCAGCTCCAGCTCTGCTAACGCCACTGTGTCCATCTGGAGCCCGGCCTCCATCTCCCCGCTGCCAGACCCCTTGTCTGCCTCCACCACCCCCTGCATGCAGCGCACCACAACCTACCCCATGACCTACACCCAGGCCCCAGCCTACAGCCAGAGCTACGCAAGCTCCTCTTCCTACTTCACTGGCCTGGACTGTAGCTCCTACCTGTCCCCCATGCACCCGCAGCTGTCAGGCACCGGAGGCGCCCTGAGCCCCATCACAGCCTCGTCGATGGGTGGGCCCCTCAGCCAGTCCCCCGCCTCGCTCTCCTCCCAGGGCTACACGGCCGCTTCGCTGGGCTTTGGAGCAGTCGACTGTCTAGACTACAAGGACCAAGCTGCCTGGAAGCTCAATTTCAATGCCACTGACTGTCTGGACTACAAAGACCAGAACTCCTGGAAGTTCCAGGTCTTGTAAAATAATGGGAGGTGGGGAGGGAAGGGGACAGGGGAGGAAGTGAGAAATCGAAGTAGGGTGAATAATCCAAGATTACTTTTGGTGTATTTTAGAGGGAGGAAGAGACCTTGGGACACAGAAATCATAAATAAATCATATCAGTTGAAGAACTAATCAGTTGGAAAAAAACAAACAATACACGTGGAAGCAAATTGATGTGTTGATGCTTGGCTTGGTGATTGTAACAAAGAGATAGTGTTTCTTCTAAGTTAAGCGACATAGAAAACAGCCTTGAAATCAAGGAGTGGCTGCAGTGTAAGAACAATATCTGTACAATAAAATCAAAAAAGAACAACAGCTTTAATTCTCCAGCTCAGTGGATTAGAGGAAATTATTGTGATTGAAACACAGTATAAATATGTTACTGATAAGACAAGAGAACTGAAGGTGCGTAAACAAAGAAAACCACCTTTGACTGATGACTTAGTTTTGGTTTTTAGATATATTGTCTCTGATTTGTTTGATAGAGCTTCATTCAGAAATGACTGGCCTTGACTTAGACTCACATTTGAAGCAGAGCTTCTGTTTTTTTTTTGTTTGTTTGTTTGTTTTGCCACAGCACAACAGTTCAGTGATCTACAAGTTTACTGCATAGACAGCCTTGAAATCGACGTGTTGAAGCACAGACGAGAGCCCAAGCTCGTGTTTATTTCTCCCTCCTAGACCCCGTCTCGTATTTTCCTGCTTTTCATCAGCGAGCTGACTCAAAAAAACAACAACTTTGAGCCAAACAACCCAACTAACCCAAACTGACATCTTAGGTGTCTTAACATGGGTGCCCAACGATTTAATACCATGTGAAAAATACTTAGCTAGACAGAAGCTGATGATTCCCAGTAGCCTTGTATGATACTAACCCTCTGCAGCCTGTGTGTGATACAAGCGGAGGGGGTAGAGTTTGGTCACTGAGGTGACTGCAGTACAAACCTGTTGCCTTTGAGCATGGTTGAAATCATTAGCAGAATGGCTCATACATTGTTAGTTTAATAGGATCACTTCCAGACAATTTGGGCAACAATGGTCTCATTGTGGCTTTTGGCAGCCGAGTACTTTTTCTCCACCACCCCCCCCGCCCCCACACCACCCCACTCCATCTCACAGCGTTTGCATGAGGTTTAGCGGATTGTTGAAGCAGTTCTCGAATCTATGAATGACTTTTATTATAAACATTTTAGCTGATAATCTGCTCCGGTGAAGTCATTTGACGGGAGAGAAGCCTGCACCAGAGAAAGGGAAGGGACTGGGCCGCCATGCAGCCCTCCCCCTTTGCACAGAGAGTTCGGTGCCTCTCTCAACTCCAACCTGTAAAGATGTGATGGGTACCACTTTATATGTTTGATGTTTCGTTTGATTTTTTTTTTTTTTTTGTATTAGAATTAAACAATATTATGTTTCTTTAAAAAAAAATTGTGAATTCGTTGAAGTAAAATTGTGGTAATTTGTTTTGAAGTTATTATCAGTATATTATTACTATCATTATGTCTTCAGCTGACACGGACGTTGCTTTTTTGTCGTTCTTTTGTAAATATTAAAACTTGAAAATGCAATCATGTCTGCTATCAGCAATGAGTTGTTACGCAGGCGCTCCACCCAACAGAATCTTTCTCTTTCTTAATTTCTAGAAAACTGCCAACTTTTTATTTTTTCTGTTTATATTTTTCTGGTTTCTGCTTCTTCTTCTTCTTTTTTTTTCAAACTCAGGGGTTTCTCCAGTAAAAGTAGCAGTAATAGGACACAATGCCGTTTATGCTTCTTAATCATTTACTGAACTTTTATGTTTTGCATTACTATAATCTTCTCTGCTTATTTTTCTGACATGAATTATTTTGTATATTTCATTTGTCTTCTGTGTTCGACCAGTCTCACCACTACCATGCTAGATAGCTGATGTTTGAGACATTAAACAACTTCATTAAAACTTATTGTGTTCTGTAAATCATTTGATTTGAGTGGCTCACCTTTCACCTGTGTCTTTCTAATACATCTCTGCTATTTGGGGCTGCAAAAAGGAGACCAACATCCAGAGAGAGAGAGGGGGGAGATTGGGAATCAGTTTCTGGGAGTGTTCCACTAATCCACACAAGAGGTTGAGTGGGTATAAGGCAGAGATGAGAGGGAACAGGCAGAAAAAGCAGAAAACAGATTAGATCTAACAAAAAATGCCACCGCCCCGCCAGCTCCAAACTGAAGTATGAGAGACGGGCAGATTATTTTGGATTGCTGTATGTTTCTGTCAGTTGAATCCAGAGAGTTGACGCCACAGGGGTGTGAGAAGTGCACTGGATGAAAGGTTTTATCGCATGGTGTGTTGAGATGCTTGAAACAAGATGCACAGCCTTGAATCCTAATGACACAATACACCTATGAGGAGAAAATGTGAAAGGTCCAGCCCAACATGTAACTGTTAACTGGTGTGTTTGTTCTCAGCGTAGCCTAGTGTCATGGGTCTTAGGATGGCAATGTCGGTCTGTCGGTCCACCACTTCTAGGTGCCATATGTTCTGATGCATTTTACATGCTAATTTTGTGTTTTTTTATGACTTTTATTGCTAATTCATCAACAGGTTGTCCACAACTTTCTCACTTACCTATAACACATTTTGGGCTGATTTATATGTAAAGGATGAGACGTTTATGCACTGAGTGCCTTCTCCGTCTGCTCCACTAACTAACATAGAAATGGTCTGATAATTTCGACAAGTGACCAGTCTCCACTACATCAGAGAGTCCAACACCAAGTCCAAACTCAAAGCTATTGTGGATATTGTGGTTTTTAGCTGGCAAACATTAGCTTGCATCTTGGGCGGGTAACGTCAGATAATTCATCGGGACTACTGTGGCTGATCTTGCTGGTGAATTGGCTGGCTTGCTGTTTGCAGGTTACATTTTCGGCTGGCATTGTAAGGCGGCCTGATGTATGCAAAGTCACTGGGTTGCAGCTGGCTAGTCAGCCTCAGCTTGCTTGCTTAAACACTACCTGAGGGGATATATTATAGCTTGCCAAATTACTAATATGATCCATAATACTAACTTATGTATTAAGTACTAGTTAGTATCATGGAGCCAACTGGGACAAATAAAATATGGGGATGTTATATAGAGTTATAAGGTTTTCTACACATCTTTAACTTTGTAGAATTTGTTTGGACTGTGCTCATTGCTGTTGCTATTTTGTGACTTTAGGACATGACTATCCTACATAAACATTTTTAAACAAGATGTTTCATCATAACTCGAGTATAAAATACTGTATTGTGCACATTTGAGCTGATGTTAAACCTGCAAATCTTGCTAGTCTGAGGCTGAAACTTGGCCACATCCAGGCTGGTTGTTGCACCTCTCTTCTCAGACTTGCACAGTAACAGTGCAACCTTCTGACTGGGATTTAGAACACAGAGCTGGGTTCAGCCTCATGGTGACACAGCATAACACTGGCCCTGCAGTCCAAAAGCTCATTATAAAGTGCAGCATAGGCTGCAAAGGTGGCAAAGGCCACTAACGGGGCGTTAATTTTCAAAGTTACATATAGATAGATAGATAGATAGATAGATAGATAGATAGATAGATAGATAGATAGATAGATAGATAGATAGATAGATAGATAGATAGATAGATAGATAGATAGATAGATAGATAGATAGATAGTGTGTTTTGCAGGCAGTGCACTCCTGTAATCCCCCAGCAGCAGCATATGGACTCTGAAGCACAGAGACACAGACCCAGATACACTCAGGACTTAGAAATATGATTCATTTCTTTCCTCTCTCTAATCCCAAACAAACAAGCTGGTGGCCAGCCTGCTCTGGAGGCACACTGTAATCATGCCACAGGCTGCTGCCAGAGCTGACCAGCCTCCCCATCATCACCCCCCCTCTCCTCTCCTGTCCTTCATCCCTTCCTCCCTTCTTCCTCCCTCCTGCCTGCAGTCCATTTTCCTCTTAATCGATTCCTAATCCCAACGCCGCCAAGCATACACGCGCCGAGCACACGCCCGAGTATACACACACACGTAAGGACAGAGTCTCATGAATATGAACATAGACTGACACACACACATGCGTACACACAAAGAAATACCCAGAAATATTGTTTTTGTCTGGGTTAGAATAAAATAAAATGAAAAAGAAATCCATGATGAAACAGAGTTGAACTGAGCTCATTTCAGAGAAGAGTGACAAACATTTTGCAGTGTTGTGTGGGAACAGAACAAAGTTTCTCAAGCTGTGTCTGCCCACACATGAGTTGATATACCTCTTTTAAATTTAAAGTGGCTCAAATTGTGATCAATTTCCTTCATAGTTTCACAGGCCTTTATGTTTTCATAATGGATGTGTAAAGCCAATCCTGTTCCTCACACGGTAGATGAGGAACTTCCCTCTAGATCACCAGAGGGAAGTGTTGATGATCAATTTGATGTACTTTATGCATCAAGAATTTGAACTCCACCAATTTCACACGTCAAAGACTTTCTTTACCACTCCTGTATATGTGAAAAAAATTGTGTAAAGCCTGCGTGGCTGCCCAGAGGGAGCTGCATGAAGTCTGAGAAATGTCTTCAAGTGTCAGTGTTAAACTACAAGTGGGTGTGGAATTGAAAAAAAGTGAGGAGTGGGCTTGAGGCAAGCTGTCAGTTAAACTGTCAGTGTGAGTCTGATAATGTTGCAATGCTATTGTTAACAAATAGCATGCCTATCAGTGTCTGTTGCTAAAAACAATTCACAAAAGCTGAATTTACATTTTTGGGGAGATCCCAAAGTTTCCAAAGATACCAAATATATCAGGTTGGATTTGTGGGGAAATGTCAAGCAGCAACCTCCATGGCTGTGAAGTGGAGCCAACTTGTGTGCAGTTCCTCAAACGTCCACTTGAGGCTGGCTACAGAACGAGTCCCCATGTTAAAATGTCCAACTTCACAGCAGAAATAAACATGTTTACAGCCTGGTACAAAAAACAGTTTTGGTCTCTATAGCTAATTTCCCGTTCATGACAACTGTACTGAGGGTGAATTTCTATACAACTCACCTGTTCAGATTATATTAAGGCTTAAAGTTATGCAGAATTAACAGCATAGCCACTTTGACTGACAGGTGGGTGCCGTTACATGTGGCTTGTTTGAGCAACCAGGCTTCATTCAGCCCGCCTCAACTCCACCTCTTTGCCCATTTTTTGGATTAGTGGGGAGCAAGCGGAAGCAGGACTGCCAAGATGGAGGCGGCCAGAGCCACCACACTCCTGAGAGTGATGTCGCAGATACTACGTCCATGTTTTATACAGTCTATGAGAAATGTGTATAAAATGCTATACAAGATGAATTGATTGGAAAATGATGTAAAAATTACCCCAACACTGAACACAGTAAAGCCAGTCACACCTGTTCTGAATTGAACTTAATAAATCTATGGCTTTTTTTATTGATCATACATTTTAAAAAACAATACAATCATTTGCATAAGTCGTTAAATAAGATTTGCAGACGTGCTGTAACACTGCTCAAACAAACAGCGCTGCAGTGTAAGTAGGTGTGAGTGATCTGCAGCTAGTAGTGGTAACAGGATCAGTATTACAGTATGAATGGATCAACCAGCCACTGTCAACCTCAGCATACACTTCTGCTAAGGGCTTTACTGCAGATTACAACTTAACACCTAGTTAATATCACTAATAGTAAAAGTCAGAGTTTAGAGCCACAGATTAATGATATGTTGGACTGAGACCGTTGTCTGGATTATGGGAGTGTTTGGCGTTCAGTGCTATCAAATGTGATCAGAGTCACAGTGACTTTTTTCTGTTATCGGAGGCAACAGGTTGCTGATCTTTGCAACTTTGCCCCTGTTTCACAATCAGTTTTTCAACTGAGGCAAACTCATTTTCCTCAGAGATTTCATGCCATTTTCCTGCTGCGCTTCTGTCCCAGCAGCCTTCTGCTTCCACCATCACTTCACATGTTCCCTCCTTCGTGCCACCTTCCCTCATCTGCCCCTTCCTTCCTCCGTCCCTCTCCCAGTGTGCCCCCTCGTTCCCTCCACTCTACCTCTCCTTGCAGTTTGTTATTCTTGCTGATCTAATTTAGAGAATGTCCCAAATCCTCTTAGTGTCCTGCTCCCTCAGCGCAACACTAAGTGAATTAGACAGGATTACCGTCTCCCTCTTCCTCCTCCTTCTCGTCCTCTTCTTCCTCCTCCTCCTCCTCCTCTTCTTCTTCTCTGTGCTGTCACTCTCTCCTCATCATCCCCACTTTCCCTATCTCCACTTGTATGTCCATCTATCTCCTGACATTTCTGTTTTCATCGGCAGGATTAAAGCCTTTTTTCCCCTCTCCAGATGACAAATTGGTTCCAATGTTCCCTCGGTGACAGATGCTCTCGCATGCCCAGTGCATCATGGGATATAAAGTATCGTTAATTAAACTTTGACCTCTTGCAAATAAAAATAGAAGAAAAAAAACTCTGACATAACACAGATGAAGTCCACCTAACATCAGCATGTACTGTACAGCCTGTACAGGGAGATGCTGCAAACCACGCTTCTTCCTCTCACTGCTCTGTTTCTTTAATAATAATAAACAAGATGAACGCTCTCCACTTTACACTCAGAAGAGAAACGTCAGAGCCATGTTTCCTCGTCGTGTCACTGTCTCTACATGACCTTAGTTGGACAGCAGGCTGGGAGGAACCTCAGGCCCAGTCAGGCCATCCAGTTCCAGTTTGATGCCAGTGTGATGTAGTCTAATCTGTGGTCTGGCTCTCCCAGGTTCACCCTGATCTCTGCCGTGCCAGCACAGGGTCAGTTTAGGATCCCTGGTGTTTACCAAGACAGAAACACAGTGGTGTGATTCAATAGTTTTTTGTTTTTTTTCCTCTTTTCATTTTTCTGGATTAATGTCCAGGATTCACGCATGCCAGAATACTGTTAAACTGGCCACACTTCTATCAAAATCACCACGTGTACAAATAGATACAAATGAATGAGATGGTAGTGGTGGTCACCTGCCTGGGGGTCATAAGGTAAATCAGAGGGGTCATGAGATGATTGAACAGTCATAACCAGAAAAAAAAGAATGATTAAAAAAAACCCAAAACAAACTTTTCTATTTTTAGCACATTACTGGGTAATTTCCCTCTTTAGTTTATAATAGTTTATAAATAAAATATAAAAAATTGATGACAGCCAGAAAGTTGTGAACCGCTGATTTAAATCATCACCAAACTCTAAATTTGAAATACTACCTGGAATTAATGAAGAGTTAGAAAAACAATTTAAAAAACAAACAAACAGTGAAACACAAAGAAATCACATTTAATGTGTATTACTGTGTTACTGCACTTTAAGTTTTGTTGAAGCCACTGATTTTATTTAGGTCTGTTTTGACAAATATTGCAATTGACTGTTTTAAATTATTAGTCTTACTCTTGACATTTGACATTTAGCAATAACACATAGTCATATTTCATGGCAAAACCTTTATTTATACTCCGTTTAGGGGAATTTGTACAGAATAAAGTAGTATGTTAAATGACAGACTGTTAATTCTACAGTAAAACCCTGTCATATTTTTACTGTAATTATACGGTGAAATATGTAATAGAATGCTAACCTTGAACCTTTGGAAACTAAGAGACTGCACCTCATCTCCTACTGCTTTATTGCACCACAACTCCTAATAACATCCTTTGACCGTAATGTTAGAAAAAGTTATACCGTATTTATTCTAGAAACCACATCTGCCAGTTTTTTTAGCGTAAAAACAACGGGTTGTTTTTTTTACAATAAGGTGGCAATTTGATTGAATTCAATTAAAAGTAATTAAATGAAATTCTCAAAATCATCAGTCTTTTACATTAGTTGTAAAGCTTCCGGTCAAACTTCATTCTTGTTTTCTAGAATACATTTTGAGGCCAAAATATTCCTTTTGAATATCAAACATGTTTGAAAAATAACAATATTTCAAGTTTATAACTTACGTTTATTAAAAAATCAGATGATAATGCTGAATATAGACCATGGGCTATAATAATATATAAACTAAGACATACTTACATGCATTTAAGTAAAGACTAAATGGAAAAGCATACTGGGTATTCGGTTGTAGTACTTTTCCCCTCAGTGGTTGATGACAGGCAGACTATGTGAGCTTCTGTGAGCTTTTGAACTTTGCCCCCATCACTCCACAACATTTCCACTCTGCATCTTTATGTGACTTACTGCATGATGAACACATTCATCCTCTGCAAAATGATTTTACAAATGTTTGATTCTTCCAACTCACTTTACAGCATTCAGAGCATCACAAAGACCTTTGCATTGTTCAATCCCCCTTTTTAGTGTAAACCCTCCTGTGCTCCTCGTCTCTTTGTCTCTCACCATCTCCCATCTCTCTTTTTCTCCCCCCTCCTCCCACTTCTCCTCCCTCACTTTCAGTAATTCCAGCCTTGCCTCTCTTGCTCACTCGCGTAGCTCGGCCTAATCCAGCTCTGACCTCAATCCCGTGATGTAACGGATCATGTGATGTGGGGAGAAATAGAGAGAGAAACAGAAAAGAGATAGAGAGAGAGAGAGAGAGAGAGAGAGAGAGAGAGAGAGAGAGAGAGAGAAAGAGAGAGAGAGGAACAGGGGGACGTAAAGTGGGGAAACATGGTCTAATCCCCGATGCTGGAGCCACAGACCAATCACAAACTGATGGGGTGGGGAGGTCAGGGGGTGTCTCCATTAAGTTACAAAATATTAGTCGGACACACACTGATGCACACACACACATACCATCACGCAGGCACATTAGAGCACACACACACACACACACACACACACACACACACACACACACACACACACACACACACACACACACACACACACACACACACACACACACACACTCTTCTGGAAACAAGTCAACATGTTTGTTTCATCTCTGTGACTCGGTGGATCAGTTTGTTTGCATCCAGCCAACAACAGCTCTGTTTATGACTGACAGGCAGCCTCACACTCACAAATATTGACTGTGTGCCATCATATATAGATTATATTATAATCTCTATAGATTTGTATGAAAGTGTCTTTACAACACAGTGACCATGCGGCCGACATGTGAAACTTGATATAGACCGACATAATGTGATGTTTATTTCAAAACGTGAGTAATTCAATCTTATGGATGCACATTTCTGTATTTTTCATCTAATATGATGATGCATTATGTCTTCTTACAGGTATATAAGGTAAAATAATATCTCAATTATGATTATTTAAAACAAAAAAAAGACAATAAATGTCACAAAGTTAAAGAAAAATAAACAAATATGTATTTTATTGTATTTTACATCTGTTCCCATTTTGACTTGACTTTGACTTTTATACGACCAAACACAGTTTCACTGTGTCTTTTCTTCCACCATCACAATATTTAAGTTACTCAGCTTCTAAAATTAAATTAAAATTAAAAACAAAACATGAAAAGTAGAATTTTAGAGCCTGAGGAAATGTGTTTGTGTAGTATTGACTTGATTTTTCTTGTACCGTGTCTTATGTAATGCAATGCCGTAACTGGTCATTGGGGGGCGCTGCAGAGAAACAACAGAGTTCAGTGACAGAGAAAAGGAGAGAGAGAAAACTCAAATAGAAATGTGTATGTTCTCCTCTCCCTCCCCTCTTGTTTCTGGTAGCAGTGTGACTGGAGAAGCACATGGCCTTACAGGACATAGGCCAGCACGCACACACACACACACGCACACACACACACACACACACACACACACACACACACACACACACACACACACACCAGGACACACACTGGCACAGCACAGCAACACAACAGCAATTAAGAATGATGTGAAATGAACCCAGTAGGTCAAATCATGTTCTTCCAGGCACGGTTCCCTCTACTCAAAACTGTTTTTTGCTTATTGTTCCTTGAGTGAAATGTTTGACCTCCACCCTCACCCTGTGAGATGATTTTGTGACATCACGACTGTTGTGGAGCATTCTGTTCATCAATGGTCAATTCAGTCAGTGTAGAGAAAGTGCACAGGAGTCCAAGATGTCTCATGCTGAAAGGTTTATTGAAGCTTGATCAAATAGAATGGCCTCAGGACAATGACACAACTACTCTATGTCCACAAATGATCATACTCAACACATACACAGTATAGTTGTAAACTACACAGTAAGTTATTTGCCAACTGGTCATTAGTCTACAAACAAGGGAACATGTTTACCCTTAGGGTTCTGGAATTGTTTCTGACTCTTTGGAGGCTTCTACATTATGCACCTATCTGTTGTGTCAAGGGAGTGAGACAGCTCTATTCTCAAGGAGAAGAAATCGATATCCCCATAACAATCTTAGATTTAACACTAATCCTACCGTGACCTCAGGACGTAGGCTTGACCCTGTGTAGCCCTGATATGTGGCATGCTAGAATAGAAAATTCCCTCACAACGACTACTGTAGTTTGGAAGCAAGTTGTCGAAACTTGTAGCCACCATTGAACTTACAGTGTGAATGGACTTTTCTGTGAAGTAGGAGACATTTTGTGTCCAGCAGTTGACATATCATCGTAATGGTTGTCCCAGCATGCTATTAAAGATCAAAAAGTCATTTTAGCAAAATGGCTAGCTAGCTTTTGTGCACTATTTCATGTCATGACAAAAAGTCAATTTGCTACATTAGACCTAAGACTTCAGGCAGATCTTTCATGAAACTCACTGTACTGAACTGTTTTTGTTCAGCAAACTTTGGATCGGAGTTATAAACTTTATTAAGTAATACTTGTTGCAGACCCATCATTGCCTGTAATTTGTATTGAATGTCGTGTATACAACAAACCACCATGAATTGTCAGTGTTTCTTTAATAGAGTTCTTGTGTGGCTCCACTGACCCCTGCGGCGTTGCTAGTTGACTACCACGTTGTGCTAATGGCTGAACATGGTTAATCCCTGGGAACAATTCCCGGCTCCCTCCACGCTCCCAGACTCACTATGTCTCTTTGTACACTACATTAATCTCAGTGGTGTGCTCATCTAGTCTGAACCCACTCAACCCCCCCAGGTTGAGCCGCTGCCCTCCCAACATGACTACACCACCCCCCACGCACACACATACACATACAAAAAACACCACCATGTCTTTCCCATCTACTGCCAATCGTCGCTTCTGGACTTTCTTATCCTCCTAAACACATCTAACCTCAGTTTACGCAGTGCTTACATAATTTTGCTTTTTATTTATGGAAACACAACGCAGGTATCTCCTTGTTCATGACGTCCATGTTGACTTTGTGCTGGTTAGTCCACATCATGTTTTCATGAATACAATGTTGGTTGGAAGCCCACTCTCAAATTGTGGATGTTCCCAACAGCATGATAACTCTATGATTCTCTTTTGACTACCTTTCTTATGCTTATTTGCTCTGAAACGAAAACTGATATAACCTTTTGCATTTATACAGAATACACTGTGTTGTCAGCAGGTGTCACATCAGCAAAAGGCAGCCCAGACTCTTAAGGTCTTAGTATGCATCAAACAAAGCTTGTCAGATCTTCACACAAACCTTCACAATCAAGGGTGGTGGGTGTTGTGTCCAACAATTTTTTCTAACTTTCTGAAACAATCAATTCAACAATCACACCCACGTCCTGCAGTGATTGGCCAGGTGTGTACAAAGTAAATGGTTTCAAGCACTGCCGAGCTTTGAGATCAATTTTTGTAACTTTCCAAAACAGACAGTCCTGTCATCCAATCATTACTTTATCTTTATCTGTAACTGCCAGGTATGTTCAGTCTTTACATAATTACTTCTGTCACTTTTTGTGTGTAGAACTGATTTTAACACCATTAATGAGCACCGATCATCCTCCCACCCATCCCTTACGCACAATGGCTTTGAGTGGCCATTTTTTAGATGTGGTTAGATGACATGCAATTGGACTTTGTTCGTTTGAAGCACATTCAGACCTTTATAATGTAGTTGTCTGAACCTGGGGGATATTTATGTTCAAAAGTTGTAGTGGAAGACTTTCAGAAAACTTACCATGGTCTTCCCACATAATGACAGGGGAGATCGCTCAAACAATTACAGGTTAAAGTGAGTCTGGCTTTCAACTCTGTGTCTCTATCTATCTCCATCTGTTCCTCCACCTCTACTGCACTCATAAATGATTGTCTGGTTCAGCTATAAAAAGTACTTCAGCAACCCCTCCATCCACTGGGTTTTGTGTTAACTATGACCCCCATCCATCCATCCATCCATCCATCCATCCACAATATACTGTACATCTGTCCCTCTTCCTTCTTCACCTCCTGTCCATGTCTATACACCCCCACTCCACCCTCCCTTCCCAAAGACACACACACACACACACACACACACACACACACACACACACACACACACACACACACGCACACACACTGTACCAGTTATGTACTAATCTGGGGTCGACCTCCCAACCAGCCCTCACCCACTCATGCCCCCCCACCTTCCCCCAACCCACACACACACACACACACACACACACACACACACACACACACACACACACACACACACACACACACACACACACACACACACACACACACCTCTCTGTCTCTCTCTTCTCTTCCTCAACATCCATCCACCTCTCCTCCTCCATGCTCCATCCGCTGCAACCCCCCCCCCCCCCCCCCCCCCCACCCCTCTACCAATCCCAGCACTGTGTTAATCTGGTGCTGGTCTGATGGTCAGCACTTTGAGCGGCAGACAGACAGATTGGCTTTAATCCCCTGAGTGCCACAGATGGAGCGCAGACCTACGCAGACCTTGGGGAAGGCGAACGCGCAGTTTTATACACCCATCCACACACACACACCCACACACAAACACACATGTACAAAGACATACAATCATAAAAAATAACTATGCACATACTTTCTAATTTTTAGATGTATAACATTTACAGTCCATTAGATTCTCAGCTATTAGAGCAGCAGACTGCTAATGAGTGGTCACATCATGATGCTCCTCCACTGTAAAAGCACTCAGATGAACAAAGCTACAATCTAAAACAAAATGAAAACTCATTGAAAAAGATTTGTAATCATCATAATTCATAATTATTCTGACTCATTTAGAACAATAAAAACTCTGACTTTTCTAGTCCCACATACCAAGCTTTTCTCATAATGTTTTTGAAAAGAAACGGTTCTTTGATATGCTGCCATGTAATCCTGCACTTAGATTAACTAAGGGTTAGCTTTTTTTTTTTTTTTATTCTAATCCAAAGAATGAAATTATTTCATGTATAATTGTCTGGTAACACTTTGCTGAAACACTAAACCACATTCTCAGTGCCCTAGAGCCATTTATCCAATCATTCACTTGGACTTGGACCTGTGGTGGTATAGGTGTGGAATCTTCTCAGGGCTGGATCCAGGAAGAAGGCTGCCTGTGACGTCCTCTGGCCTGACCTGGCACAAAGAGATGAACCAGAATGAATCCTTTTTCAATATACAATATTTTCTGTACTAAATTGTGAATATACATTTATTATTTATTTTCTTTGAAAATGCAAAATGCATTTATTATACGCAATAAAAATGTTTTCTTGTTCTTGTTTTCCATGTTTCGGTGTAATTTGTATTAACTGCTCAGTAGTGCTTATATACTGTGATCTGAAGCAATGATAAAATGGGTTGGAAGTGATTGTTTGATTTTGTCAGAGGTTTTGTGAATGTAGTGTGAAGTTTGGGTTTTGTGTTTACAGTTTTGAGAAGAAGGCGGAAAGTTTTAAGAAATGTGTTTTAGTAATCGTGAAAAACTGTAAATGTGTGAGGCCAGTTTTCACTGCAATCTGTGAATGTTTATGTGTACAAATAATCCTTGGTTTACAACACTTTCGTAGCAGAAGTGTACATTTTCAAACAATATATAATAATTGAAACACCTTTGTAATTAGAGCAGCTAGACATACAGTATCTAACTCCAGTGATCCTCAGGCCAGGAGTACTTGCACTGTACTTGTTGAGAGATTGTGACAAATATGTATATATATATATATATATATATATATATATATATAATATTTACAATCACAGTAACCACTTAACTACTAGCTACACATGGGCTGCCTGAATTTGTTGTAACATTGTAACACTTAACATGCTGGAACTGAGAATGCATAAATATCAGTTCTGTAGTACTGTAACTTCCAGTACTCCAGTACAATTACAAACTTGATCAAACCTCCTGGAAAAAATACAAATGAAGGAAAGTAGGATACACAAAGTGGACAAATCCAGAATCTTTGTGTACTGTATCAAAAAAAGAAAAAGAAAAAATAATTTGAAGTGACAACCGATCGAACTGTGGTTCTCAGAAACACCTAACTGGCTGGAGACAGAGCTGACCTTCACCCTGAAGAAGTGGCAGTGTGTGTGTGTGTGTGTGTGTGTGTGTGTGTGTCCATACCACTGTAGCTGTGTTTCCCATTCAAAACAACAGGATTAAAGGCTGGTGTTTGATTAGATGTTTGTTTGTCTATGTGTGTTTCATTGTAATGAGTATAGCTGAGGCCACAGTGACATGGGTGTGTGTGTGTGTGTTTCATTGTAATGAATATGGTTGAGGGCATGGCTTTATCCCTTTTAATCAAGGAAGTAGAAGGATAGAATGAAACACTGATGAGGGGAATGATGTCAACCCAGAAAGGGATATTAATTGTAATGCCGGAGTCTCACGTCTGTTTGTTTATGTGGGTATATGTGTGTGTGTGAAAGATGGGCGCATAACAAATTATCCAGAAAGAACAGAAACCTGGGTAAAGAAGTCACTTCTAACTATCGAATCATCCAACAAAAATGTATAAAAAGTAGAATTACATCAAGAAATTGACTTCAGTTTTGTTTAGTGGTCAGACAATTATATCAGACTAATACATTTGAATGTGTAGTTTTGTAATTATCATTCACTCCAAGCTGAAGCACAATTTACCATCAGCAGGAGCTCCAGTCCTCAGTATGAAGGAGCTTGAGAGTCGCTGTCGCCGCCTCTAACATGGTGTTTTACTTCCACCTAGTGGTGCCACTGGCATCAGCATCAGGAGTTTGTTCAGACACATTAATGTTAATGATTTATTACTGATCTAGGATTGTAGTTTTTTATGTTATGGTACAGGAACATAACTGCAATAGTGTGTTTTCATTTTATTCTTCTTCCGCTTCTAATATTTCTTTAAAACCTCAAAATATTCAATGCTTACTTCAAAAAATAATAATCTAGCTGCTCTTTTGAAAGTAAATAGGATTGAGTTTTCAGAACAATTTTTTCATTTCCTGGTTTGGTTTTCCTACTGTAATAAAATCTAGTTAATTAGTATCAGGAATGTTTCAGCCTTGTTTGTCGTGCTGTTTGACCTGACTGTACTTCTTATGAGTGGGTCCAAAGGTGATCTATTACGGGTTATTTACCTCATCTTTTTCAATGCCAGTGCCACTAAAACAAACTGGATACAGGCAAAGGCACAGTGATATATGAAAGTCATTGTCCTCTTAACTTTTCTCTGTGCTGTAAATATCACAAGAATGTGACATATTTGTATTATTATAAAAAAAGTGGGCACAATAATAACAGATAAAAGCGGGAGTGTGCATACCGCTGAGACAGGGAAGTGTGTAACATCCATTTATTACCACCTTATATGACAAATCTGGAAATTACAAACATTGTTTAATTGAAACATTATCATCAACATTTCAAAAAAAAAAAAAGAAAAAGAAAAATCAAATTGAGCAAAAAAAAAAAAAAAAAAAAAAATTAAGTTAAAAGGGTGACGAGTCAACCTGAGAAACGGTATAAAGACGATCAACTGATCCGGAGAAAAAAAACTGAAGCACAAGGGGGGACGTATACAGAAAACATGACCTGCATTATTTGTCATGTAACACTGATTTACGATACATTTTCACATTTTAATCAGCTGTTTTGTTTTTTAAAAATAAATCATTTTCACACTGTGAGAGCTTTTGGTTTTGGAGAACATTACAAACCTAGACGAACCTTTGTTATAAAAAGGTCCTTTATTTAAAAAATGAGCCACCACTTAAAAAAGTCTCTCTGACACCGTATTTGAGCTCTCGAGCTTTGGCTTGAAATAATTAGATGAAACCAATTAGAACGCCACAAAAACAGGTGAGGTTAGACTCTTCTGTTGGTTAGGAAAAGAGTGTCTACAAGAGGATCCAACTTTGGTGCCAAAACGAGTCAGTAGCTTCACATTTCAGTAGAAAAAATCTGTTCAAATCTGTTTTTTTTATTTTTTGTTATTGTTCTCTGTCGGTGTTTTAATCTGATTTATCCCCCCATCTCCATGTCATTCACAAATGGTTTGAAATGAAAGAGAAAAATCCTGTGCATGAGACTTGGAAGGAAAGAAAAACAAAACTGAAATGATGATCAATATGGTAATCATAAATCAACTTTCCCAAAGATGCTGATGGATTGTATACAATTTGCTGTGGTGATCAGAGCCAGCTCTCATGCAAACACATACAGGGACAGAAAGTCCAGCCTCGGCCGTCGTGAGAAGAGACCAACAGTATCGTCTCTGCACACTTCGGAGGGAGTCTGGTGGAGGATAGAAAGCAGGAGAAGAGGACCGGGCATGTTCTTCTAGCACCTTGCTGCAGGAAAGAGACGAGAGTCCCCCAGCAGACAAATACCCATCCTCTCCTCCTGTCTGTCCCTCCCAAATTTGCATTGTTCTGATTTCTCATTATTCGATCCACAAATCAGCCTCAACCCCACAGTCAGATTAGAAACAGTGCAAAATATGAGACGTGTGCTTGAGGAGATCTCATCACCAAAGAGTCGGTACATGCACAAAAAGAGAGTACCCTAGAAGTCTGCTGCCGAGAGCACTAAGAAAACACGACTATACACTTTATCCATAATATAATCAGTTTTCCTCTACACACTACTAACACAGGGAGGGGGAGAGGAAGGAAGCGGGTGAGGGGAGGTGGGACGGAGAGACAGACCGGTGAAGGAAGGGCAGGAAGAGGTGAAAAGGAGAAAGACCAAGAGGAGTGGGGGGGTGTTTAAGCGCGTTCCCCGCGGATACGGCGTGCCAGCTGGATGTCTTTGGGCATGATGGTGACACGCTTGGCGTGGATGGCGCACAGGTTGGTGTCCTCAAACAGACCCACCAGGTAGGCCTCGCTGGCCTCCTGCAGAGAAGGAAAACAGTCAGTGGAGCAAAAATGACTACTTTTGGCTTTGGTAACTTTGTTATGGCCAATCGTCAATCGTAGTTTTGATGCTTTTATAGGCTAAATGATGAACCCTTTTAGTAACAAAAACAATTAATAGATTAACTGTCATCAGTCCCTGCATCTACAGACTTTTATAAATGTGTCTTTAGTAGGCTGGCTGACATGCATTCTACACATTCTGTATTTGTGTATGCCAACTTTGTCTACATTTGCTTATTATTTATATGCATATTAGCCAACTTCAGAGTGTGGATTTGATTGTAATACAGACCTGCAGAGCTCCGATGGCTGCGCTCTGGAAACGCAGATCGGTCTTGAAGTCCTGAGCGATTTCTCTCACCAGGCGCTGGAAGGGCAGCTTGCGGATCAGCAGCTCAGTGGACTTCTGATAACGACGGATCTCACGCAGAGCCACAGTTCCGGGCCTTTGTAATATATAAAAATGTTTTAATTAATAAAAAAGTACAAAGAGTTTACACTCTTGTAAATATTTTGTTCTCCTGGAACTTTAAAGACGTCAGTAACTCGTGGTTTAGAATTTTTGTCTGTCTCACCTGTAACGATGGGGCTTCTTGACACCGCCGGTAGAAGGGGCGCTCTTGCGAGCAGCCTTTGTGGCCAGCTGTTTACGTGGGGCTTTGCCTCCAGTGGACTTACGGGCAGTCTGCTTGGTACGGGCCATGGCTACTAATGATCACCTGAAGAAGATGGGAGAAAACTTACAAAATTACAGACATGTTGAAACCTTTTTAAAATTTCCCTGATGTTCTTTACTGTTAAGGTTTAATAAGAAAAATACTTTGACGGCATCAATAACGCATGTTACAAACGGAAAGTGAAATAAGTTGTTCATTACTGTATTTTGTTGGTTTGATACTTGATACCATGTTGTGGAAGACACTTATTATAGTGATAATTAATCCTCTTAAAGGCACTTATGTTGCTAAATATAAACAAACACATTACATAATGTTTAAACTGGAACAGGAAACTTATTTCAAGTTAACTATTTGGGTAAATAAACATTCAAGAGATTCCGTATGACAATCAGCCCGTCAAACATCAATCAAATATGAACGGCGATCTTATTGGTTGGTAGACCAATACGTAACAGAAAATATAACACATGTACCAATCAACGTGCAGAGTCTTCAAAGTAGGCGGGATCTACAACTGCCTTCCACTGTTGGAAGGTCCGCCTACCGCGCTCTGATGATGGCGGCGGTTTGATGCGCAAACGGGATAAAGACCCAGGGCAGAAGAGCAAAGGAGTAGCACATAAACAACTTCAATTTTACTAAAAACCGCTGCTCCAGCGTGTCGGAAAATGAGAGAACACCACAGGAGACATTTCAAGGAACTCATAGATGGGCATAGGAGAGCCGAACGGTCCCTAACGGCAGCGTAGAACCGAGCTGAACCGGCGCATTATTTGAAACAGCATTTCCCCGTGATGTGAACGGCTGCAGTAAAGACTGCATTTCACCGTCGCTTCGACAGCCGTGTTTGTTATTTTCTCACACGATGAAATTACAGCTTTTTTTTTACTGTTAAATGTGTCTACAAATAAAAAAAACTAGAACTTAAAAATACAAAGTTGAACCGCAAGCACGGTGACACATTTAGAAAGGCTTACCTCGGGGAAAAGTGAGTAGAAGTGGTGAGAAATGTTTCGCTTCTCTCTATTTTCTTCTTCGTATCCACAATGGGAAGCAGCGTCCAGCGGGAAAATGGCCGCCGCGTCAATCATCTGTCCCACAATGCAACAGTGTTCATAACGTTTCTGTGTACTGTTTTTTATTAATTTGACACATTCCGGCCAAAGAGGGGTGATTAGTTTGATTGTGTTTAATTAACATGTGTCGGATAAGTCGCTACTTTAGTAAATTTAGTTTCGAAGAGATGAAATACAGATGTGCTGTATCGTGTTTTCTACATTCAACGTGAATGTGACCGCTCGGGTCGAACCGAAACTTTGACGTTTGGCACTGAAAAGTTCGTCCTACTTTTTTACTGGTTGTTAAATCTTTGTTGCACAGCGTAGTTATGAATAAAATGATATGACAACTGCCTAAAACTACGTATGCAAGTGACTTCTCAGCCCCAAAAGAAGTCATGAAACCACAGCGGAGAGATGTACATTCAAATTAAGATTGTGTATTGACCTGTGTATTTGTCTGTATATCTTTAAATAAACTTATTTTTTATCAGTAATTTGTCTCCAGTTTTTTAAGTTAACAAATTTAAGTAGTTTTGAAATTATTTACAATAAAATTGATTTTTTATAATTATATTACCTCAGCTATGTTATGCAATTGGAACTTCTTTTCTTTGGCAATTATAAGTGTTTATCGAGAACAGAAATGTACTAAATATATGCATAAGAATATCAATTAAGGCCTGGGAGAAGAGGAAGGTCTTCTTTAACAAACTATTATTCTTGTTATTTATTAGTCTGCCCATTACTTTGTTTGTCTGGTCTGTAAAATTTAAGAAATGTATGAAAAATACCCCTTCAAAAGTCCAAGGTGGTATCAGTCAGCTTGTTTTGTAAGACCAACATCCCAAAAGTCAAAGAAATCTAGTTTACAATCACAATAAAGAAAATTTTAATTGAAAAATGACAAATTATTAAAGTAATAGCAAATTATTTAACTTAAAACTTCAGCTGATGTGTGAATGGTGTTTAAGCGTTGACATTCACTCACACAACTTCTTAAACCACAAGAATCTGTTTATTATGTTTGTATGTGAATTTTCAGAGTACAAATATTTTGCCTTTAAAAATGACTGAAAACATAAAATCAAAAACACAGTAGAAAAAAATTAGGTTATCATATCAACCTGAGAGAGGAACAAAAAGTCAAAACATTACCTGGACATAATAACGTGGCTGAAAAACCAAAAATATGATCAACATAGGTCTGCTACATATATGCCGCTTGTAATCTGCCAAAAAATGCAGTGTAATTATAGCACAATGACGCTTCTAATTGACATCCAGAATCAAACTTTTGTATTTTGATACATTGAACAGCAACAGTAGAAATACACCATTATTGTAAAAAAAAAGAAAGAAAAAGAAAAATCACTACTTGTACAACAAATTTCTATTTTAAAAAGAAAAAAATCAGAAGACCCATTATATCAATGTGTATCAATATGTCCGTCTGAAGATGAAAATGCCTCAACCTTAATGCTATTTCCTATGCTTAATTCAGATCACACACTATTCTTGGCTTGCAAAACACCTTAATCATAGAGAGAACAAGGCATTCCTTTGAGCTAGCTAGCTAGCGAGGAGTGTAACTGTGATTCAAAGTTTCAGACATACATGAAGATATCTCTAAGGAAACTCTGCTACTAGTAGCACCGAAGAAGACATAATCACACGTTTTACGGTTATCACAATCATATGATATATATAGAACCTCAAACCAAACTACCAACTAAGTATAGAGGGAGGAAAGGGATAGAAAGAGAGGTGAAGGGACAAGAGGACAGGGCATAACAAATCAGAAAACATTTTAAGCGCGTTCCCCGCGGATACGACGTGCCAGCTGGATGTCTTTGGGCATGATGGTGACACGCTTGGCGTGGATGGCGCACAGGTTGGTGTCCTCAAACAGACCCACGAGGTAGGCCTCGCTGGCCTCCTACAGATAGAACCAAAATGTTTTTTAGTCGAAATGATAAATCATGCTATTGAGTTTAAACATTTTCTGTAGCAAGCGCTGCTGACCTGCAGAGCTCCGATGGCTGCGCTCTGGAAACGCAGATCGGTCTTGAAGTCCTGGGCGATTTCTCTCACCAGGCGCTGGAAGGGCAGCTTGCGGATCAGCAGCTCAGTGGACTTCTGATAACGACGGATCTCACGCAGAGCCACAGTACCGGGCCTGAAGAGAAGATGCAAAAATTAACGATTGCAAAATCTGAGAGGAATTAGCCTACTGTGCACAAACTTATGTTGTGCTTCTTAGATTTTGACAGAACACACTACTCTTCATCTTGTGCACCTAAGTTCATCTTCGCCCGACACCTCTGCATACTGTTAGTATGGAGGGTAACTGAATCTTTAAATTCAGTCTCAGCCCAACAGTCAAAATGCACAATATACACAGCCTACTGTGTTTTCTGACAAAGTTAATAAAGTGAACTGCAAGAAAACTAAAAACTATCTTGTCTTGGTTACCTTTCCAACACAAACAGTACTATGTGAGCTCTCACCTGTAACGATGGGGCTTCTTGACACCACCAGTAGAAGGGGCGCTCTTGCGAGCAGCCTTTGTGGCCAGCTGTTTACGTGGGGCTTTGCCTCCAGTGGACTTACGGGCAGTCTGCTTGGTACGGGCCATGGCTACTCACCTGAGGGCATGTGACAAAGTTTGCTTTGGTTAGAGTAAGTATAAAGGGGACATGTGCAACAGAAAAGTGTTAAGGGTACAGGATGTTGTGGATAAAAATCTATTTTAAGTTCTATTTTTTTAATTTTTATTTAGAAGTTTACATCAACATGAGAGTCTGTACTCTTCAGTCAGAGTGGTTTGTAAACAAACAAACAAAAAAAAAAGCACCACAGACCTCAGTTTTGTTTTTTTCAAGTTATACCCAAGCAGACAGCTTATGCAATGACTGTAGTAAAAAGGACAGCGAAGCTATCCAATCATAGAGCAGCTCGTTATCACTTCAACCAATCACATTCCGTACAAGAGCCTCTGGGGCGGGATATTGTGAACCTTCCCACCAATCACAAGACGACGGTTTCCCGACAAACCCCACCCCTTGCGCATTGAAAGTGGGTTCGCTCGTTTCTTCACATCGTGCTCCCCGGTTGCGCACAAGACGATTGTTTTAGTTCAGAATAAGCTATTTTGAAGTAAAACCAAGCGACCCCGCCCGCGCCGGCTGTCCGGTGTCTACAAACTAGCGCACCCAAAAGATGATGGCTGGCTGCTGGCTAGAAGAATGTAAACGGGAAGGAAAAATCGTTGTAGCAAACGATGAGGGGTGATGATAAAAACGACGAAAGAATAGAAAAACCGCGGCGTGAAAGTGGAATATGCTTTTTGAAAATGACACTAGACATGTCAGGGGATCAATTGGTGAACAATACTTTGTCAGATGACCCCTCACTTTAGGCGCATTTCCGAGTCAAATTTCGAGCAGATCACAAATGCCTTTTCGGTCCCCGACTCCCCGAGCAGGCAGATAATAGCTCGACTGGCTCTGCGTTTTTCTTTTTCAACGAAAATAAACGAAAAAACACGTCCATCCAAGAGCTAACACAACATTAAATGATAGATTGGAGTTTTATTAAAATGGTCATACTCACCTTTGAAAACTTGCCGAAAGATTGCAGCTTAAAAATGGGAATTTATTCTTGGTGTCTCTAAAGCGTTGTTCTCGCAATAGAATGAAGGGAGGGAAAAAAAAGGAAAAAAAACATAGGAGAGCAACAGGAGACACGTTTCCCATCATGCATTTGGGACAAACATATAACATACATGCTGCAACATGACAAACAATTGCATGACCACACTCACATGCAATGCAGTGCAACAAGTTTTACCCCCAACCCCTGATTATTAACACTTTTGTCAGTTTATGTTATTTATATTAGTTTTTTTTTTTTTTTAGTATTTTACCTGGAAAGAAATAAAGCAACTAAATCACTATCAGTAACTGAGGAAGAATATAAAGTTAGTGACATTCAGTCTTTTAGACTTTTAAAAATTCACGTTATTCATTTTATTTATTATTCAATTTATGTAAAAATGCAAATTTAAAATAAACACAATGCTTTTCTTTGTTCTGAGTATCACGTAAAGCAATGTTAATAGCCGCACTATATATATAATAAATAAAATAATGATCATAGTCTAAAAACATGTGACAGTGAAAAGAAAGTTTAAACTTTTATTTACATGTAGACAGCTTTTTATTGTAGTTACACTGTCCGCCCTGTAGGTGGCGCCAAACACAAGTCACTACAACACGAACGAAGAAGAAACGTGTTTTCTCTCTTCAGTCCACCAACATGGCGTCCGCCAGGCGGTTAAAACGCGTGGCGGCTTCACAGCCAGGTTTTATCAATTTAAAGTCCGCTTCAGACTCCGCGGGCTCGGCCAGCAGCCGGAGAAAACGCGTGAACAAGAACAAGAAGAAGAACTGGAACAAACACAGCGACATAAACGACATAGACGAGTTTTTAGAAGACGTCAGACACCAGGAGAGGACCACAGGGTGAGTTTGGTGAGCCGTGTGTGAGGAGGACGAACAGTGTGGTTAAAAATGTCCACCACGAGGAGTCCTCTGCCTTTAGTGAATGTTTTATCGTGTATGTCGTCGCATTTCCACGTACAGGCATCTCTGTTGTCTGTGTGTTTTATAACCGTTCATTTGGTCAGTCCTGTTTGGAAAGCCATCTTGATATTCTTCTGAAAATATGTCTCGTTAAGACCCCTTAAAAATCTGGTTTGGGAAAATCCAATCCAAGTCCAATCGACTAATGTTGAACTGAAGTTGAGGGTCAGTGTCTGAAAAAGACTGCCGAGGATGTACACACAGTGCTCGTTATGTTTCACACGAACTACAAACATGGTGTCATCCATGCTTCCATGACGTAGAGAGCATCAGCACCAGTCCGAAATTAATATTCAGTAAGTTGAGTGAAAGAATTAATGGAAAAAATGTCCATTAATTCTATCACTCAGCTTACTTATTAATCTTTACGTTTTCATTGACAACCTGCATCAACCATTCAAAAACTATAATAATAAGCTGGTTGCAGATCCTTTTTTTATTTTTATTTTGAAGGTTTTGGACTATTGGTTGAACAAAAATAAACTATTTGAAGATGTCACCTTTGTCTCTTGGAACCCATGAAGAGCATTGTTTTTGTCTTACATTTTATACGTGAAACAGTTAATCATTTACTTAGTGAAAGTACTCAGCATATTGATTGATCATGATAATAATTATAAGGAAAAGGCAGCTTCTTCAGTTATGTGACATTATGTGATCTTTATGTGTTTCAGGGGTCTGCTGTCGGAGAAGTCAGATGACAGTTTGTTTTTTTTGGACATCGGACAACCAAAGAAAGCTGAACAGAAAGGTATATATATATAATTCCAGAAGTGAGTAGAAATGTCTTCCAGTTTGAAAAAAAAAGTTCAGCGGTTAAAACAAACACATCCTACATTTCCCAGAGTTCCACATGTGTAAATTAAAGTGGTACTGCACACTTGCACATGTTTTTGAGCTGTGAACTAAGTTATATGACTGTACTGTGATGAAACGCCTCAATGTTGACAATTGTTTTAACTCACCATGAAGGTTACAATACCAGTGCTGACATTGTCAAAGTTACACTTTAAGTACATATTTGCATTTGGTAGTTGTTGTTTATCCTTATATAAATTCATATGTGTATGTAAATATGTGCCTGATGCTGAATCTAACTTATTACCTTATACTAACTTTTCTGCATTTCTCTGAAGAAGAGGAACCTGTCGAGGGGAAGAAGAGGAAGGGGAAGGCGTCGCGGCCATTGAGGATAGACCTGATCCTGCAGCACGACTCCCTCGTTCAACCACCTAAAGAGTCAGTATCTGCATCTGTCCGTTCTTCTTTGGCTGCAGTCAGCACACTTAACTGTAAAGACACTGAAAAAGAGCCCAGTTTCCTCCCAAATGTTATTTTTGGGGTTGGATTAATTTTTTTCCGACCACAAACCTACATTTTATGTAATTTTTCATTTCACGCCAAGGACATGCTAAGTGCATGCATTCTTGATAATAGCTATAGTTGGAAATGTCTAGAGCTGCTCTTGACCAGTTTTCCTAGTCAACTAGTAGCTGTTAGCTCAAGCCATGAGTTGACTAATTCTCGCACATTAGTTTTATTAATATAATTATTTAAATGTATTGGGACATCAGAAAATGGTTTGAGTTCCAGGGCTGAGAAGTAACATTGTCAATACCGTGCTACATTACAGAGAAACTATCAGCCTTTCATATATATATTTACAATACAAATTTTCAAGTATACAAAGTGAGCCGCCTGTTAACGTCAATGCTAACGGCAAAAGCGCTAATGATGATGAAGTGTCGGAAAAACCTGTACTGATGAGAGTATGACATTGTCCCTCCTCTGTCTCTGTCAGCTTTAACTTGGGCCAAGCATAAATAAAAGATTAAAGAAAAAAGATAAATGAAACATTCACTGATACTAGTCTACGGATCTGTATATAAGATATATACAGATGATATACATTTACAATCTTCGACAAATGAACAATGCGTTTCTAAAAGAGAAAACATTTTTGTATTTGTCAGGTAAAACATATTGGATTGGGCTGATTCTGGGCTGTGTGACTGGGTGTACTTGTGTGTGCTTCATGGCATGTTCCTGACTTCCGTGTTAAACAAGAAAATGTCTATGTTGCAATGATTCACCTAATACTTTAGTACTGGTCCAGACAACAAGGTGCAGCTCCTGAATGGAGTTTTTTGTTGTTTGTTTGTAAAATTTTTTTTTGCGACTCACTGACCAATGAAAACTTGGGCTGACTGAGACTCTTCTCATCTCATGGTGTTGCATATTATCTGATCTTTGACCTGACAGGAAAAATAGGTTCCCCAAGTCTGTTATTTGTATATATGTATCATCTGTTAAAGCAGAGGGTTTTAAAAATCAGCCTTGCATTTGTGTATTTTAATGTTTGAGTATCTCCGGTGATGATCTCATCCTTGCGCTCCCAGTATTTCCTTCATGGGAATGTGAAGAGGACATACAGGAGCTCAGGAGACTGTTGTGTGAACAGTGTCCTGGGATCTGAGGATGTACAAACACATCATGAAGTAGACGGTGTCAAGTCAAACACAAACATCTAGTGTGCTAGTTGCTGGTTTCATCATATCTCATGCTACTTTAATCAAATGATCATCTCTTGTGACTTTTCCCTCTCCAGTGTGCTGGCCTATCAGCAACCCAATGCCAAGAAACTACGTCGTATTGCCCAGAAGGCAGAGCAGCTGGCAGCCAAAGGCGTCGTCCCTCGGAGGCAGAAACAGCTGCTGAACAGACGGCCGGTCGACAGGACGGTGAAGAAGGCAGTGACAGAGGCCAACAACAACCCAGACAGAGAATATTACGACATATGGGGACAAGAGTGTGAGTGTCACTTGTGCTCTGTGTGTGTGTGTCAGTTATCGACCTGCCTGTCCAGTGATGATCCCATCCTTGCGCTCACAGTATTTCCTTCATGGGAATGTGAAGACCAACACGGTGCTCAGATGACTGTTTTGTGAACGGTCGTCTGGGATCTGAGGATACACGTGTAGAAGTAAAAGTTTATGATAAGAACCAAAGTGTAAATTTAATCCAGTGTGGTTGGAAATGGATCTTTGTAGCGATTGTCTTTTTACAGTTTTATACTGACTGCTGACTCCTCAATCCTCCTAACTGGCCAGTAGGAGCTGCAAGTTATCAACAACTCTTAGGCTAAAGATAAACCGTGCCTAGTCTGTTGTAGGCTTTGTCATGACTCAAAAACGGACATCCGTAGAATCGTTTGGTCTCGTCTTGGTGAACCGCAGCATCTGCAGATTATTTCCATACCTGATATGTTATGATCCGCGAAAGTTAGACACGCTATAAGATGAATAAATCTCTGTTTACATTAGATTAAGTCTGCTGCATGTTGCATCTCTGTGTCTGTCACCATATTGGAGAGGTCAAGATCTGCACGTAAACAAATACAGCAGCTTTAATCCTGATCTCCTGATCGTGTGTTTTTACTGAATAATGAGACTGAAACTAACAATCTGCAGTACCTGAATCGATGATAGATTTGTGCCTATGTAATTTTGGTGAATGTTTGCTGTCAGCTCCTTGTCAGCTGACTTTGGCGCATGTAACTGTTCATATTTTAAACTATTTTTCTTTTGAATGTAGCCAAAAACACAGCTGACCCCTGGTACCTTCAACAGACGGGCAAGAAGCTTGTCAAGGTGAGAAAAAACATCCTACAGTTTGATTTAATGAGCAGTCAGCAGTGGAGTAATCTTTCATAATGTATGTGTAGAGGTTTGAGTTTGACTAATGTGGCTGTGTCGCTCTCTTGTCAGCGTCCAGAGAAGTTGAATGAGAAGCCGTCTGTGCTTCCTGCTGTGGAGGTGATCGCTCCCGGAGGATCCTACAATCCAGATTTCTTCTCCCATCAGGTATGTCCCAAACCTTGTACACGCAGTGAAGTTGTGCAGATTTATGTCAACGTATCCTGCCTCATTAACCCACGCTGACCGTTAATCCCGCTCTCTGTGAACCCAGGCCTTGCTGCAGGAGGCCCACGAAATAGAGGTCAAGAAACAAAAGGAGGAAGACAAAATTGCGAAGCAGCTGGCTGTCAACAGAGACGACACAGCAACAGAGGTGCAGAGGACTGTTCCAGCCTGTCCTGTCATGTTTAATTTCTCCATCTTGGAACTTTGTATCTCTGATTTTTATCTAACACGTGTTTGTGTTGTGCAGGAGACGGTCTTTAATGAGCAGGTGGAAGGCCTCGTAGAAGAGGAGAATGAAGAAGAAGAAGCGGCTCTAAATGAGGAAGAGGAGGATGCAGCAGTGGGAGCCATTGTGCTGGCAGACAAGAAGACTGAGAAAAAGAGGAAGAGAGAGAAGGCTGAAAAAATTAAGGTACAGACACATCATACTTCAGACTCATCTTAAAGACTTCTACTGTTTAAGTAATCACACACATTCATGGGCAAGTTTGGACTGATTCACTGTGTCAATTGAGTTGGCTTCCAGAAAATGCCCTCCAAATGTTGCTGACAATCCACCTCACTGTTTCTCTTCCACTTCCCACCCCAGGAGCAGCAGCGTCTGGCTAACAGACGGCAGACTGACCAGCGGCAGCAGCTCTTCCAGCTCCGCTCCATAAAGGCCTCCATCAAACAGCAGGACCAGAAAACCAAGGCCAAACAGATAAAACGCAAGGCCAAGCAGGAGGCCCAGAAAGCTCAACCCAGACGCCTCGGCAAACTCAAGTACGTGCTGAACACTCTCCTCCCACCTGCTTACATATGTGAACGAGTTATTCCTGTGGTTTAGGTTTGCACTAAAAAAACACTCTAAATTTGGAGGACTCACAACAGACAGCTGAAAGTGGTCAAAACTGATAATGCACACATTGAGACATCCTGACTTTTAGTATGAGTCTTTTGATAAGACGCCTGATAAATCCCCACTTCTGTCACTCCACACCTCCAGTTTGTAGGTTTTCTCTTAAAAATTACGTTTCGAACCCAGTCAGAGATGAAATTGACGACATTTCTTAAACTTTAGGAAGCTCCTTTCAGAGCCATGTAAAACATACAACTATAGTACTGAACGACCATCAGGCTGAATGTTAGTCGTCATGACCGGAATCAGTAATAGACTGATCTTTGTCTTCTAACGCTGTAAAACCCATGTGACACGCAGGATTTTTATTTCCAGGATGATCATTACCTTAGCTAAAGTTTAAGACTGGTTTAAATATGTGCTGATCAAAATCACATGGTCTCTTCTGAGGTTTAAACTGCACCTGAAAATAATCTTTTATTCAGAGCTGACAACCGAACAATTTTGATTGCCAGACCGAAAAAAAACCTACTAACTGAGTTCAAGTATTACAGAGCTGGTCTAGTTTAGCACACAGCAGCATTTTACACTCCAACAAGTGCTGGTTTAGTTGGACTTTAGCAATTCTATGTAGCAAAATGTATTCAGTCATTTATTTACAAAAAGTATAGACGTGGTTATACACATTTATTGCAACTTAAAGCCTTCAATTTGTACTGTCCTTTTGTCACAAGTCATGGAGACAAATATGAATTTTTTATCTTATCCTGTGGTTCCGTCAATAGGGGGCAGCTTTTGGATAGATTGACTGTTTACTATGGAAATGGTTGTAAACACGTCTGTCTTTGTTTGCAGGTTTCAGCCTCAGGACGTGGAAGTTCAGCTGAGCGACGAGCTGGCCGGCTCCCTGCGACGACTCAAGGTACTCCCACCACGAACTGTTTTAATGTTCGCTTGCTCATCCAGTCTGACCTTTTCCAGCGAGCACACAGAGTCTTTATCTGTCAATGAGTTTTTGGTTCCTTTTTAATTGGTGTATTATATCAGCACTCTGTACTGTCTTATTCTAAGCTTTATCCTATTCTCTAATTCTGCAGCGACCCACTTTTAACCACAGGGAACCTTACAGTTTCACATCAGCCAATTACCAGTGGAAAATTCCACCACTTCTCTCTTATCTCCCACCATTATGTCTCAGATTAATACTTAAATCAGCCTTTGTGCTGTGAATGGGATTGTATAATTTGTGTGAGAATTGCACATTGTCTCACATGGACTTGTCTGGGCTTGTCTCCCCCCCCCCTTCTCACCTGTAATGCCGTGCCTCTGCAGCCAGAGGGCAGCGTCCTCAAGGATCGCTTCAAGAGCCTGCAGAAGAGGAACCTGATCGAACCCAGAGAAAGAGCCAAGTAAGGACCTCAGCTTCACTCTTACGTAACCTCAAAGCTCACAGTGATATACAGATTCATGTGGAGTGCATTGATTTTTTTAAAACTCTCCCTCTCTGTCGCCTCCCTCCTCTTTCTGTCTGTTAGGTTCAAGAGAAGACTCAAGCTCAAGTATGTGGAGAAGAGAGCCTTTAGAGAGATCACTTAGTGCTGATCCACAGACCACAGGAGCTGAAAACGAGACTGGGAACCATTTAAAGCCACAAACGCAACATAATGGAACTGTGTATATACAACTTAATGACTGTTGAAGGCCTGTTTGACCCCTTCAGACAATTACAACTGCTAACAAATGAATATGTCACGTTAATGATATAAACTGAAATTAATCGGTGGTGTGTTTCCTGCACTGGTTTTTACGTCTTGCATTTTTCACACGTCTAGTGAGATGATGTTTCAGTGTGTGTGTGTGTGTGTGTGTGTGTGTGTGTGTGTGTTACATAATATGACCACTATCAGGAAATGTTTTTTTCTTCTGTGGCTTCATAGTACACAGCTGAGTCTGCTGAGGCCGAGTGTCAGTGTGTCACTACTCTGCTTCTACATGAGTTAAGTCTCAGGTTAATAACAGGGTCAAACACATGAAGTGATAGCATCAGCTGCAGGGATGTAGTTCAGGTTCATGTCATCTGTCAGTACGCCTGATATTTCTCAAGATTACTGCAACTTTGAACATGTAAACACTGTAAGATATACAAAATTTCTTGGATGTTACCTGGTAAAATTTAATACAGGTCATTTTTGATAAAGTATTCAATTTTGTCAAGGTATTTAATCCATATTCCAGTGTGATTTAACCTCCAGGTGGGAACAACTATAGTAGCTGAAACCTTAATTCATTGAGCTTTTTATTCTTCATTCAGACTTTGCGTGTCCGCATGATTAACATAAAACCAAGTGTTGAACTGTGATTAAAAGGTGAAGAGAAGGGACAGCAGAAATTAAAAATATATGCATTTTTTTAATCCCATAATTAGATCACTTGATTAAATGGAGTTAAATTGAAGCGGATTCATTTTCTTTTATCTTGAGTGGAAAGACACCGCAGACAGATGGGTTTGAGGAAGTTGGCATGTGATAATTGATTCCAACCCACTGGCTTAAAACCATAATTGCCTTCAGTATCCTGCTGGTGTGAACAAGGACACACACACACACACACACACTGAGTGTCCCATGGTGCCTGGAGCTATGCCAAAGCTTCTTATCCGTTAATCAGTGTGAAAATGTAATCTTTTACCTTTAGAGTCCGCACAAGCACCCCACCCACCTAGCTGCCTAAATCAGTTGATCTCCACCTCAACCTCTACTCCACTTGTAAGACAAAGTGTATAGTGGACTGGACTTTCTCCCATTTCAGTGGCTTATCAACGTTGTCATGCCAGCGAACCTGCTGGTGAATTAACCCCGCGGACTCATGAAGCCACAGTTTGTCCCCAAAGAACCTCATCCATTAGTTTTCTACTTAAAGGATTAAGTGGGGACTACACTGTAATACTTGACTGTATATGCTGCAAGTGAGGCTGATGTGAATCCTTTACAACAGTCACCATGTTATCCAGAATAAATATTATATTAATAAATATATATTTTAAGATTAAACTATTTCAAACCTAGTAATGTGCTGTTAGACAAAACTCTTAACACCACTGACAGAATATTATTGGTGTATTACCCATTCACAACCCTGATGAAGCTGACTTTTCCCTTTCCACGGCATCACCTGGACACAAAAAGAAATCTTTCTGATTTTTGAGTGCAATAAGAGTAATAAAAGCTAGAGACTTTCTGAGGCTGTACTTGCTAACATCAGCATGATATCATTCTCACAATGACACAACACTCCGATGTTCAACTAAGCCAAAGTGCAACTAAGGCTGAAGGTTTAATTCTAACCCTGAGTATCGGACAAAACCACCAACGAAAAGTCAAGAGGATCCACAAAAGTTATTGCAACTAATTTTGAAGGGGACCATGACAATCCATCAAATAGTTGCATGGGCATTTGACCCCATTGTCACAGATGCCAACCTCATGGTGGGGCTAGAGGAAATGGCACGGGATCACTAAAATCAGTATTCATCCTCTGGGAACCATGAATGGCCGAACAAAGTTTAATTGGCAGTCCATCTTAGTTGAGAGATTTTAGTCTGGACCAACATGGTGGACCGACTGACAGTCACTGTTAGCTAGAGCCACACCACCAACCATGGCTATAAATGTAAATTAAGAACATTCAGGAATAATACAGAAATAATTATATTTTGAGGGCTCAAGAGAAGATAATGGTCTTTATAGGCAAGTAAGAGCTACAAGTCGCCTCACAGGATATTAAGAATTTAGAGAAATATCTTATTATCTCATACGCTCATGCCAGAATGAGGCAGATGCAGCCGAGTTGTTTTTCTTTGTTTCTTTCTTTTGCCTTACTCCTTTCACGTGTGAGACAGTGCTGCCAGATTGTCTTGGCATGGGGTGGTAGGACGGATTACATGTGTGTGCAGTCACTCATTACCTCCTTAAGAATAGATTACTACTACTCTCTTCTGGGGAGCCGGGGGTGACGGAGGAAGCCATTAAAACACTCATCTACACTGCACAGAGATGCTGCTTTGTGTGTGTGTGTGTGTGTGTGTGTGTGTGTGTGTGCTGATATTGTCATGTGATTTTAAAGTGACAGGCATTTATTTGCATGTTGGCTCAGTGACCCCCCTCCTGTCTCACCTCTTCACGTTGGGTACAGGTAGAGATACGTGGATAGGCTGAGGTCACAAATATCCCAGCATGCTCCATCCTAAGGTAATATTCATACATAAAAATAGCACTGAAACATTTATCATATACTCATTTTATATAACATATTTGCATCTTATTGTCGTAAAAACAGTTGCCTATTTACACATCCAGCAGACACAGCAACATTAATTCACGTGTAAATGAACTTAATAACCAATATTCACTCAAGTCAGCTAATTTTTCTCTTTGTATCTGGTTACATTTGGTGACAAATTACGTAAATAAGCTCATTTATCCCACTCTTCCCCTACCCGTCAATATTATGTGAATGCTGCGTTAGCCCAATATTCATTATATCTAACTCTGCTAACTGCTCCACTTTGTTCAATAGCCAGTCGCTAACCTTGCCTGTGTGCTTTTTGATGCTAAACAGTGTACAGTCAGTGTGTCTTGCTGCCTGCTGTGACTGAAAATGCTGCGAGAGCGAACCAATGATGGACTCCGGTCAGGTGATTAGAATCCATGTATAATATAAAAATATTGATTATAGCTGCTTCAAGCCAGCTATCAAACAAAAATATCAAATATTTGCTGCTCCACAAATGTTTTTGATTATTTTCTGCCTTTAATATTACTGTAAACTGAATGTAATTGGCATTTAGGCTGTTGTCAGACAAAACATGTTCATTGAAGATGCTCATCAGTGGCGTAGCCTAAAATTTTCAAAGTCCAAAAGTCCCCCTTTAGGTTGTTTAAAACCCCCAAATTTCTTTAAAAATACATGAATGGTAGCTGTATGAACCTGCCAACATGGGTTCTGAGGGGCATTTTCACTATTCACTGATAATTCATACACTTAAATTAATTAATCATAAAATGATCAACATATTAATCAATCATTTCAATAATCTTGCCATCAGTGATACCTTGTAATGATCATCTATTCTTGTGTGTGTGTGTGTGTGAGAGAGAGAGAGAGACGGCACATCCTCTGAGCAAACTACTCTAAATCTTAATGACTGTCGCTAATTCCATTTCCATCTTCAACATACGCACACACACACACACACACACACACACACACACACACACACACACACACACATTCTGTGTATAGCCTCTACATGCCACTGCCTCACATGTCTGTCTGGATATGTGTGTGTGTGTGCAAACAGTCAGTATCAGTGCACGCAGACAAGAAGACAGGAAATTATAAAAACATAGACGGAATACAAAATCATGAGCAATGTACTTAAAGACAGGAGTGGAAAACGGTTTGTGTGGTGTTGGTGGAGCAGTAAGCGATGAAGAGGAGGAGGAGGAAGGGGGGATAAACACAGTGATGGAGAGTGAGTGAGAGGGAGCGAAAGGGGGGAGGAGCGGAGAGATGATTCCTCTCTCTAATCCTCTAGACACACGCTCGGTCTGGCTGCCTACTGGCTCAGTGAGAGAGAGAGAGAGAGACGGAGGCAGGTGGAGGGCGCGAGCAGAGAGAGAGAGAGAGAGAGAGAGAGAGAGAGAAACCAAGTGGGAAGGAAAAAACAAGATGAAGGGAAGAGAAGAAAGGAGAGCTGCCTCTCGTAAACCACGCTGAGAGAAAAACAGAGAGAGAGGTGGTGAGGAACGAGGAGGACTGGAGAAACCAGCGACTCTTGCATGGTTTTCGTGCAGAGGGAAGGAGACGGAGCAGCACGAACAGGAGGTGGAGGAGGGTGATGCTTCAGTCCAGCGCTGCTTGAACCAAACCAGAAGAGAAAGAGAGGAGCAACAGAGAGGAGGTTAAGGAATCCATCAAGAAAATAGCTGGAAGAGAGGACAGAGAAAAGAAAAGAGGAAGAAACAAAGAGGATGGAGGAGCAGAGAACGAGCAGAGACACAGATCCCTGGTCCCTCAGGCTCACATGAGCGTATGGACCTGAGTTACTACAAGATGCTGTCAAAGAAGCAGCGTGAAGGCGGAGTGTTAGCGCGTGAGTGATGGATGTCCATTTGCACAAACTACGGCTGCTCCTGGAAGCTCAGTAGAAGTAGATGAGTGCTGTGTGTTGGACCAGGTGTGTGTGTGCGTCAGTGTTTAGGAGGTAAACAGGGTCAGGTGCACCCACAGGAGGGAAACAAGAAGAGAGGGGGTTGAAAGACACGCTCACCTGAGCAGGTGCATGGACAGCAAATTACACACACAACTAGCACATAGGCGAGCTTCAGTCCAACCATCTCAGGTGCAGATCAAAGTGTGTGTGTCTGTGTGTGCACCTCAAAAAAGGTCACTGCAGCAACAATGAAACACCACTGAGCTTCTTCACAGCTGCTTTTGACTCCTCTTTTACACCAAACACCTGAAGCCACTCCCTACCTCAACTCAACCCAACAAGTGGACTTGAAGACTCCAGCACTGGTGCCCTGCTGAACTGGGAAGCCCCCACCTGATTTCCTGTGTCCAGTGGATGCCACCTAACTCCAACCATGGGAGAATGGACCATCCTAGAGCGCCTCCTGGAGGCCGCCGTGCAGCAACACTCTACTATGATCGGAAGGTGAGTGCAACATGTGATGCTTTGACCATGGGGAAGTTTGCCAGGCGTAAAAACAAACTCTTCTTTCTTCTATCACGTGTACACGTGTCTTCATCAGTACGTGTTTCTACTGCATGTTTCTATGTACATACCACGCAATATTTGAAATATACCGATGCTGTGTGGAACATGCAGAATGCGAATCCCTCACTGCCACCAGTCAGTGATTCCTCGTCCAACGTGGCTGATAGCAGAGAGAGTGAGGCTTTAGCTTCTTTAATCCCCCTGATGGAGGGGGAGGT
This sequence comes from Argyrosomus regius, assembly GCA_946959425.1. Lineage (NCBI taxonomy): Eukaryota > Metazoa > Chordata > Actinopteri > Sciaenidae > Argyrosomus > Argyrosomus regius. The sequence continues at coordinate 24,030,263 of OX336889.1, read as the reverse complement.
CAGGCAACCAGGAGGGACACTATTAGCTCACACAGAGGCTTTAGATATGAGAGGATCCGGAGCAGTGTGAGGACATCTCACCTTAAAAGACCACAGTGCCTTCATTCACGGTTTCCTACTGTACCTCTCAGCGCTGATGACTTCATTCCTCCTCTGCTTCAGAAGCCATCACGTTACACAAGCACACCTCATTTGAGCTTTCCCACAATTTTGTTCCCCCTCCCATCCCTCTGATCTTCCTTTTTCTTTCTCTGTCAAGGATGAAGTCATAGTCATAGACCTAAAAAAACTAGTGCAAGGTGACGGCACTTATGATTTATGCATCAGTCGACATGCTGAGATGTCTTGCATTTTAGTTTGAATAAGTCACTCTCGTCTGTTGTAGAATGAGCAATTATTTATGAGGGCTTTAGCCGCTGAGGCAAATCTAGTAACGGACATACTCCTGAGTTTGGGGTTTTCTTGGGACATCTTTGAACACCACAGGTTCAGCATGGGTTCATTAGAGGCAGTCTGAATTAGCAGTTTAAACCAATCCCCTGAAGCTACTGACTCACTCTGGCTAGTGGTACTCTTGAATTATTGAGTGAATAAATGTCAGCCAGTTTATAAAGTAAGTGATGCGGAGGAATATTATTTTTTGGCAGAACACCTTCTGCTGACAGAGCTCAGAGTGTGAATTCTGTCATGTTGAGTTGAAGACATGACAAAAACTGAAGTGGTTTCGAGTCTTGTTCTCAGTGCAATCTGCTGGATGAACGGTTAGTTAGAGTTGTTTCCTTTGGTGGTATGATGAATGATTGGTCAGCGTTTGTTTCCCCTCATTCATGAGACACTCAGCAGCTGAACTAGTCATCCTGGCTGCAGGGTCTCAGCGAGAGCGAGAAAGAGAAGATTGTTAAGGAGGAAAGGCAGTAAATAGTCCAAAATCCAAAAAGGCAACCAAGGAGAAAAAAGAAAAGAGTTTGCTTGCGAAGTAGAGAGTAGATGATCCGACAATCAGAGTGTGATATGTGAAAGACAAGAAACTGATGAATGAGAAGGAGTAAAAATGACAGAGTGAAGACGAAAGGCAGCGAGGAACAGTTATTCACAGACAAGCGAGCAGACACATGGACTCAGTCTGCAGGGCGTTGGTAGGAAGCCAAGAGGACTGTCTCGTCACGAGATGGTGCTGCATGTCACGACCTAAGTAGGGCAACCAGGACACCCGGCGGCAAAAAGCCTCAGATCATCTTTGCGCAGATTATATCTGTTGTCCAGACAGTTGAAATGTTCAAATGACGGGACTAACCGGTTAAAACTTAAAAAAAATATATCACCTTTTACTCAAGGATACTCCAACAGAGTATACTCGCTGTCGAGTGGCTTGAACTCAGGTTGACACGATGAAGGATGTAGTGGCTGCATTAGCTGCATTAGCAGTTGATGGCAAGAGATCTCTAGAGATGGCAATGTCTGTTGGTTTGACTTGTGGTTTTCATGATCCCCAGAGGATGAAGCTCACTGCTTAATGTTTCCTTAGATAGATTTTCATTTGGACAGACAGAAGTCCCCATGGGGATGAATGGTGCTAACGTACCAATTGAATTGTTTAATTCAGTTGTCATTGATTTATTGATTTATGACCAAATACCTGCACAAATAACTTCCTAAGTCTCAGCTATTTTAGGACTAGTGCTAATTAGCTGCAATGGTGAACACTGTAAACATGCTGCCATTAGCTTTCAGCTCAAACCATCACTGTGCCTCGTTGTTTTCTTGAAGTCACTGCCCAACAATCATTTTAAAAGTGTTATTACAGTTAGCAGTTAACCTGCAAGTGGAACCCTTTTAGCATTCGATGGCTGTAAAGTGACATGACTGACATATTGACTGACTGTCTAATTGGCCAACTGACTGAATATCGGCCGCCCTTTCCTTCTGAAAGTCTTACTGACTCCACTAAGAGAATTATATTTGTGGTGTCCATAGTAAGCTAGTTATTTATCATTATATTTAGTATACAGGAGGACATACTTATGATATATACCAAATATTCCAGTTCATCATTCACTGTATTTTTTTATCTCCTACATTTTGTTAATGGGAGGCACTCCTAATCACTCAGTGCAATCACTGATAATATGAAAAGAGCCAGTTGAGCATTTTTAGCTTTAGTTTCTGTGTGACAGCCTGTATGTTCCCACATTAAAGTGCCTTCCCCACATCTGGCTTTTCTGCAGCTCAAAACCATCTAATCTGGGACATCACTGCTGACATGATTTTTTTTTTTTTTAAACGCACACTAATACTCCCTCAATCCTAAAACCTATTGGTCCCTCCGCTGCGGTTTCGTGCATCTCATTGGTCAGCGCAGGTGCCGTCCTGCCGGAGAAAGCGTTGGACAGGTTGCTGTCCCTCTGGTGATGCCAGCATGTGTTCTCATGAGCCCACCATGACAACAGCCTGCAGGCCTGAGTCGATTCATCATGCATGAATCACACACACATTAGGGGGAATGTAACACTCGTTGTTTGTGTAAGATTACAACTGGCTCTGGAGATTCCCTTCTATGGTCGGTTCCACAGTCACAGGGTTTGTGGGTGTGTGTGTGTGTGTGTGTGTGCAGAAATACTCAGACTGTGTGTAAAACGTGAGCTTCGTTGTCCTTTGTGGGGATATCACATGTGCTTGGACGCGTTTCGGCCCTGTCAGTGAGTGCCTGTTTGTGTATTCACCTGCTACCTGTGATTAATTCCTGCCATTACGGGCAGTGAGGCGGGTGTAAATCGGCTTCCCCAGGACCATCTGATGGACTGTGGGACCCCAGCTCCTGTTGGTTCCCACAGCCTCTGAGGAGAAATGGTGATGAAGCACTCTACCTAACTACTGTCAACAAATCGCTCATGATGTCTGTGGTCCTCTTCCCATAGGCTACAGTCCCACTGAGCTGCCATTGGTCAGAGTCGGACTGCTAAACATGCAAGTCCATCCTCCAACCACCGAGATATTGATCTCAAATAATGGAATAGGAAGTGGAGCTTGATAGAAGACAGGGCACTTAATGAAACAGTCTTTAGACCTGTCCATTTGCAAAACAAATGAACTCATGAGTTGCAGCGGCTGGAATGTTAAGTGAGTGATTAAATCTGTAAGTACCTCATTGACTTTTTCACCCCTTAAAATAAACCATGATAGTAATTAGCAGACCAAATATACCTTTCTCGACAAAAGAGCCATGGTTACACCTGGAGGACAGATAAAACTTAATGTGACTCTTGACAACCAGTGTTAGTCTTTACAGAGTAGTGAGTGAGGACCATAAAATGGACAACGGTCATCCCCCAATGCCTCATGAAATATCTTATTGGTCCAGATATACGATGAACATTTTCTGAAACCGTCTTTTTGAAGATACACTTTCAGACTAGTCCTTTAGAGAAAGGAACTCCTCAATACATAGATAAGTCGTCATCCTTCCAAACATTAAAAGCATGACATTTGTGATGTTTGTCAGTCACACACTTACTCTCTCTGAACAGTCGTTGGGAGTGGTCAGAATGTTTTTCCATGTCTGTTTTCAGATTGGCGTTTTGTCTTTTTGAAGACATTTTGTATGTTGTCATGTTATAGCCATGGTATTCTCTTTATTTAAAAAAGGGCTAATAGAACCCTCAGCGCTTCAAGGTTCAATAGCGTCTTGTCCGAGCATGTCGGACAGCAAAACTGTTTGAGTAAAAATATTGAAATTGGGATCAAAAGCAAATTTCTCTCCAATAATTCCAAATCTTTTGTAGTTTTGAATCTCTGCCAGCTGAATTGTACAAAGGGCGCCTTTTTGAACGTTCAAAGACCTTCATGGTGTCGGTTGTATACAAAAAAAGTGACAGACGTACCGAATGGATCTCTACTTATTTTCACTTCTTTTTTCACACCTGGCCAGTCGCTGCATGAAGTGGGTGTGATGGTTGGATTATCTGTCAGATGCAGATGTTTAATTCCAGCGTTGGAAAGGAGGTTTCGTGATCCGACAAGCACTCATGTTTGAAGCATGCTGACTCCTTAAAACGCTTTTGAATTCAGTCCTTCGTTTGGACCATTATGTAGTCTCAGTGAAGAGTTGCTTAAAGGTTTGCTTGTATCTCAGCATGCCTCTACACATGCACACTTTACAAGAGGTGATCAAGAATATGTGTGGGTGTGTTCCTATAGAAGCCCTAAACCTCATTCTTGACATAGGCCAGCTCGCTCAGCACGACTCCTCAGCATGACTCCCGTGAGTCAAATGAGAGTTGTCACTCACAAGCCCTCAGCTCATCCATATACCAAATAATGTGTGTGTGTGTGTGTATGCATGCCACGTGCTCTCTTTCAGCTCAGCACAATGCAAACACACACCAAGCCAAAACCAATATTTATTACTGAGTGGCATGCAAATGCGGCTCAGCGTGCTTTTGTTTGTCGACAGGTTACAGCTCCGTCGTCACATGACCTTTAGATCATCGTGCTTTTATTTAGCGAATCCCTGTGGAGCGCTCGCAGCCCCCGCGGAGGTGATGGATGATTTTGTTTGTACCAAATGAGGCTTATGCAAGCAAATGTGTGCTATATTGCAGAAAAGAAGAAAATGAGAAGGAGGCTGTGATATGTGCCTCGCTTGCAGCAGATTCCCCTGAGAGGTTTTTAAAAAGAGACACTTAAAGAAGGCAGAACGAGACCTCCGTCGTGTCTTCACTCCGTCCCTCCCCATCTCTGCTTTCACACTTCCTCCATCCGTATGTAATGACCCCCCGGGACGGCTTTGGCTGTAATGTCAGCGCCTTCTCCGTGCTGATATAAGAAACACATCATTAAAATGACCTCACATCTTCCATAGGGAGATGGAGATGGAACTAAATTATTGTCGGGAGGTAGACGCGTTTGATTCCTGTCGCATCTTGTACTTTTAGAGCAAATATACAGCCTCCACCTTCTGGTGAAATAATCACAACGTCATATAGCTCTATTATTGAAGAGCCGTCTCAAGTGTGCATTAGTGTCAGTCCTTATAGTAGGACTGATCTGCTCTAGTTGTGCTACTAGAGATAAAAACCCTTGTGGAAGCGAGCCCCAGGAGCCAGAGAGCGCTGCTCTGTAGCTGCTCAGAATGTTTCATGACTGAAACGCTACAACCAGCCTCCATAGGGACCGCTGGAGATGTAGAGTTGTAGCTGTGGGACAAAGAGGAGAGCAACTGCACATAATTATGCAGCTTGTGTTCTCATTTCTTCATGCTTACACACCCCCATCCTCTCTCTGGTTTCTCAGCTGCTTATTCTCCCTCTCTTGATCCTCACGGTCCACATATGCTAAGGCCAGGCTTGGCGTGGCGTCTTCATGCTGATGGATTAATCGATTAAGCTCCGACTGCAAGTGTGTGTGTGTTTGATGACAAACCTCCATCCTCATCCTCACGCAGTGTGTTAACGCCAATCTTACATCTGTTTTAACATCCACACTGGAGGATGAAGAAACTCAGGCGAGACCCAACCAGAATACAATAACATGGATCAGAGAAGAGAGAGAGAGAGAGGGGGATGAATGGATAGATAGATTAAAACAGGCGAAGGGGTCAGAGTTGAGACAGATTTCACCTTGCAGGGCCCCGGGGCCCAAACTGTCTCTGGCAGGGTGACTCAGTAAGGCTTATAGGTTTAATGTTAGCACCTCGCTGCAGGACAGAGCAGGTCAGTGTTAGAATGATACTGGAGGGTTAGTTTAACCTGGACATCACCTCACGCACACAAACACACGAGAGCAACCCTGCAAAAATAGTCACCTGAACCAAACATTTAGTCCTATGTTCATTTATGAAATACGCGTTTTTGTTTTAAAGCATCAATACAGGATCGAGAGAGGCCTTGCAATGATTGTAAAAGTTATTTGAAGTGGCAAGACAGCAAAACGCCGTCTTGCTGGTGCATCTGACATCCGAGGATTAATAATTACCTGTCAAGATTTACAGTATGTTGACAGAATGTCAATACTTGAGCACGGCGTCATGAAAAGCCATGCCATGTCATCTGCATTACCACATGATGATGTGATGAATTATTTATCTTGGGCGAGATGATTTTCAGACCCTGTTGACACGAGCTATTTGCATGGAGAGCAAACAAGTCAGAGTAAATATGTTGGTTGTTAGGTTACACCAGTGCATATATGAATATGAGTGTGAAGTTATAAAACGGTTAAAGCTGCAGTGTGTAGGATTTAGTGGCATGTAGTGGTGAAGTTCCAGCAAACAACTGAAGACAACTCTTCATGAGAGATCATGAGAGATGGATCTTTCAAATTAGTTCTGAGGTAGTGAACATTTAAGTCACGTAGTCATGTGATCAGCTTTCGCTCTGACAGTTTCCTCTTCGCTCCCATAGCTCTGTAATACATACATGATCGCTCCACACTTATCAGCTGTAACATTAATACATGAAACAAACTCATATTTCCATCCTGTTTTCCCCAGTTGAGGTTCGACTGTCGCTCTTTTAATTATATCATCTTATTGCGCCCTCTTCTTTTGGTTTTCCAACTGGAGAATTGGTGCAACCTACTGCTTATTTCACAAACTAGCTCCTAATATTCGCATAATGGCAATGGATGGAAACAAAAAGCCATTGTCATTTGCCGAATTACTCAAAATTCAGTTAAAATTTAGATGGAAAGTCAAGTCACAACTATCACCATCTAAAACAAAGGCACGTAGGAACAAATCACTCTGAGGCAAGAGGACAGTAAACTAAAGGGTAGACATAAATCCATAGTATGTCATATAGTGTGATTAGACAATATTATAGGCTACTCTTGTGAGCTAGTATTGCTTAAACTTCCTCAAAGTTTGGGGACTCAGGATCATACATTTCCCATTATTGCAACTGGGTAGTTGCATTAGCTTACAAGCTAAGCCCTGAAGCCCTAATGCTACTCCCAGAGCCACAGAAGACATTATACAACTGTTTGTAGGACGAGTAAACTGACCTTCACGCTAAAGCAGAAGATCTTTAAGCCTCTGGGGTCCTATCAATGTCCCCATCAATTGCTTTTGTAAGCATGAACAATTGCTCAAACCCCAGAGGGTTAAAAAGTGCTAACAAAACAGGCTGTGCTAACTGGTATGAAAAATCTAACACTGTTGTGCAGTCAGATAAACAAAATGGCATAAAATACATGGAATAAAATGAAAACTTTGATCTTTGGTGCAAAGCCGTGCTGTGGATTTTGAAGTTTTCTCACTCGGGTGTGAGTTGTGCGAGCTTCGTGGATGTGAGATCTTTGTCTTATTTATAAAATCTGCTTTTATGACACATGACTAACAACATTTCTATGTGGGTATGATAAAGATGACACTCTCGTTTTGTTTGATTGATCATTACGTTTGTCGGCTGATGTTCTGATAAAACCACTCCCACATATATCTCCAAGCATTCTCTTCCTCTCGTTCATTTTCACTCTGCATCGTCACTTTATCTCACTCCATCTCTCTTTTTGAAGATTAAAAGGACGCTCTTATGCCATTGATTTATACTCCTTGTCCCCAACAGCCCATCATTGGCTGCATCTTCACACTTCACTGGGGTCTCTAATGAACAAGCTGACAGTGTGAAAGCCACTTACACTGCAGTACATTCATCTCTTTGAGCATGTGTAGCCTTCCAAAGAGGCAGCAATGGCTTCTGCGCATTGGGACTGACTCAACATGAATAAAAAATCATGAGTGCGGGCAGTCAAACACCTAACACCTTGCTAAAACACACACCATCTCCACCAGGACCAACGTACTATAAGGAGACATCTGATTCAATGCCCCGCCCCCAACACGTGAGCATACACACACACACATACATACACACTCCAGATGGTCATCCAAATATATAAACATGTGCGTAAGCGAACTTGCAGCTTGGTTAATATATTTACTCATTACCCAGGGGCTGAAACGTACACATAGACACGCTTTCTCACACATACACACGCATGCTGCCAGAACTGTCACAGTCGACGTCTTTGCATATGAGCAACCAGATAGAGTGTGACAATGCATTCACACCTCACCACACACGCACACACACACACACATGATCCCATTCGCAGATTCTTCAATTAAGCAGTGAAGTCAAGCTGCAGGGAGTGCGTTTGACTCTCGGCAATATGCTACATTCACACAACGCTCCTTGCCAAAATTGAAAAAAGCTACTTGGTAGACAGCACTGTAATGTGAACAGATAAATTTAGACTTCACAACCTGTGGAGTGACAGCAGCACGACTCGTACTGTTTACTGGAAAAAGCTGTGTCTTCTGACAGACAGACTATCTTCTGTCAGATAGATGGTTGAATGCGACACATAAAATATTCACCCGACCCTTTAAGAAACAGTTTTGCAGAGACTTATATCTCTGTTACATGTATGTTAGATATGAAGATGGAACCAGGTGAAGGTTTGCTTATCTTATGCACCTAGCATTAAGAATGGAAACAGGACAAGCAGATAGCATGCAGTCCAAGTTACTGCGCATGAAGAAATAGTTAGCACATAACCCCCCGTAAAATATCAACTTGTGCATTTTTACACTACAGTTTTGGTGCAGAATAAATGAACAAGATGTTAGTTAGTTTCCCTCTTTTTTCTAGATTTTATGCTAAGCTAAGCTAGCTTTTTAAGCCTTTAGGTGGCAAATACTACATGAAATTCCAACTATATGGTCAAGTGGTTACGAAATTTACGTTTTAATTTCCATTCACATCGGGGGTTAGACAACATTTAACGTCAATTGAAAATGTTAGCTACTTGTGGAACTTGAGCAAAGACCACAAATTAACTATCAGTCTCAAATTTTAAGCTAGCACGTGATGACGTAATGTTCAAAAGAAGAAATAACAAATTATTTCTCCTAGGAGTGAAATGTTACTCATAAGCAATAAAATTCCCACACACTCAATGAACACTCCTCATTGATTTTGCTTGTTCTAGTATGACCAGTAGCTTATGGCAACATTAGCAAACTCACATTACTGAGTCAATTTGTTGACTTAAAACTCTTCTCTGCTTGTGCTACTGTTACACTGTATTTTAGCTCTTTTATTCTGTAATTGCCACGGTGTAAAAAATAATATATATAATAAAAATGTGCAGAAATGTTCAGTCATGTAAAATACGATGTGAACACTGTCATTTGGTCAAATGCTTTAAATTTCCTGTTATTCCCGCATGAGCTGAATGGTGCATTAGATGTGGCTGGTGTGCTCTTAAATTCATGACTTGGGAGTCTGCTTGCAACCTCAGCGTACTTATAAATCCCATTTCATCATACATGTATCTAATCAGATCAGGAAAAAGACATTAAATCTACATGAACGGCACCTGAGAAGACCGGCACTGAAGATCCAATCATCCACAGATGCGACAGATGTGTCCACAGACATGATTTCCACTATGATATATGAAAAGCCTTATATAAAATTTGTATCTTTTTGTTAATTCAGTGTGTTTGGGATGTTCCCTGCACAGCCATGTGCTGCCTGCTTGTGTGTCATGGAGGCTCCCTGCATGTGCCAGAGCGGCCGATTTGGGTTGGGGTTTGGCATTGGTGAGTCATGATGGGTGGGGAGTTGGCACGAACATGGCTGCCCTAACTCAGGATTGTCCAAAACCCACCGCTTTAATCCGGATTAAGCCCATCATTTCTCTCTCTCTCCTCTTTTGCTTTCTGTATTTCCCTCCATTGACCTCCCTCCTTCCCCACCCACGCATTCACTGTCTTCCTCTCTCCTGCTGCTCTTTCTCCTGCTCATGCCTCACCCTTCCATCACAACCTTACAAAGCCTACCCAAAAAAACCAATGCTCCACGCTGGTTGGTTTGTTGCCATGGTGACCACTCATGTCACATCTTTTCATTGGTGCCATTGATCTGCTCTGAATGATCACTCAGAGTAGATTTTTAGAAAGTCTATTTTTAATGCTCCTATTTATGTCTTCGTCCTATCTGTTGCCAAGGTAACTGCCACACATATTATCGTCACGGAGAGCGGCACACAGGCAGGAAAATGGGATTCATTTAACCTCTCTCGTGATCACTCTGTTTGTTAGTATTTAAAAACTACACACAAAAGCTATTCTTTTACAGTTGATGGCAAACCTCTAATGCGAATACATCATTTCATTTTACTGTTAACAGTGTGTGTGAGAGATACTGTGTTAAATTTAAATTATTGTCTGCCTCAGTGGGGCTCTGATCTTCATCAGTTTATCTCCAGAGCCAGCTAGTCAGTTCACATTCATCAACACGCCACTTAAATACCTTTGTGTGTGTGTGTGTGTGTGTGTGTGTGTGTGTGTGTTTGTGTGTGTGCATGGCAGAGAAGGAGAGAGAGAGAGAGAGAGAGAGAGAGAGAGGGAGAGATGGGTAGATAAGTGAACAGTATTAGAAAATGCTATTATTAGATTCCCATTCCAGCAGCTTACAGACTCAGGATTACACACAGTCGTGATAAATAGTACTGTCACCGACCACCTTATCATTGAAACAGAAATATACAGTACTTACAGTGTAATGCAGTGCAGGGAAAAGATGATTAGATGGCTGTATAGATGTACTTGTGCATACTTATATTCGGAAACATCATCTTTGTGAAATAGTAAAAATCATCATGCTAAAAGATTCTTTCACTCAATTAAGTCCATACATATGGCGCGATGTAATAACAGAAGCTATCCCAGGCAGAGCAGGCCTAGATCATACTCCAAACAATACCCACCGTGAGCAAGCACTTGGCGAGAGTGGCAAGGAAACACTTCCTTTCAAGAAGCTGAAACCTCGAGAAGAGTCCAGCTCAAGATGGGCGGCCATCTGCTGCGACCGGTTGCGTTTTCATAGGGGGAGAAGGGTGGAGGAGAGAATAGAGATACTAACATACACTCAGTGATGGAAGAAGTATACAGATCCTTAAAAGTATTTATACAACAGTGTAAGAATACTCTGTTATAATTAACAGTTCTGCATATAAAATCTCTAAAGTGAAAGTACAGGGGTATTATGGGCTTACTTAAAGGTCCAGTGTGTAAGATTTAGATTTATTGGCACAATATGCTTGAATATTCACAATGATATTTTGTGCATAATCACCTGAAAAGACTAAGTATCATTGTGTTTTCTTTACCTTAGAATGAGCCTGTTATATCTACAGAGGGAGGGGTCCTCATCTATGGAGTCATGTTGCACCACCATGTTTCTACAGTAGCCCAAAATGGGCAAACCAAACATTAGCTGTAGTTAGGGCCTGGGCCTGCACATTGTCTGTAAAAACACAATGCAATGATTTGCAAATCCTTTTGGACTAATATTCAATTGAATACAGTATAAGATGTTTTTGTAAATATACACTCATTCTGAATTTGATACTTCCTATTTGTATTCACATCTTACACGTCGTTGTAGCTTTAACTGCTTTACATGCAGCCTAAGTTTAGTCCCGTGTTTCCAACCAAGCCAGGTCACGAGATAAATCAGCGGGGTTGTGAGATGATTAAAGGGAACTGCAAACAACTCATCTGAAACTTGACAAGGGGCCCCAACCAGACACTGTAATTCATCTAACCTTATCATATGTTCTTAAAGAAATGGAATCTGCAAAGTTTACAGTGACCAAAGCTGTGGAGTATAAAGTAGCATTACATCCTTTACAACAGTAAAGGAGTACACTGACTTCGTTACACCACTGCAGATACTGTACTGTACTATGTTGAATATTTATCCAATAAAGCTCCACTGATGCATACTGTCAGTGATTTATCTGAAGTGAACCAAACTAAACCTGACAGACTCTGAGGCCACCTGCTTGGACATCACAGTAACAATGGTAAAACCATTATTACTGGTTGGTATGATGAATGATGAAATTCATCTTCATCTTCTCATGAGAGGATGGAACTAACACCCGGCAATGTCAGACACAATCGGCTTTGTGACGCCCTGCAACAGCTGGAAGAGTTGGTGTGTGTGTGTGTGTGTGTGTGGAGAGGTGTCCTTTATCCATGTGTCGTTTGTGTGTCAGTGCGTGCACATGTTGGGAAGTTGGTGGCCATGCAGGATAAAGGTCTGTCGGCAGGGGAGAGTGCAGCCCCCTCACTCCTTCTGTCACTGGCCTGAGGCACCGGAACATCCCTTCGGGGTATAAGTGTGCGTGTGTGTGTCTCTCAGGGCTCCTGTGTGAGGTTGGATACAGCCTGGTGCCAGATGACCCGCCGTGAACTACGAGCTATTGATAAACCTTGGCAAAGGAACACAGAGTGAAAGAGAGAGAGAGAGAGAGAGAGGGAGAAAGGGGGAGAGGGAGCGTTCACATTTGATGTGACAGGATTAGATTTGTCAGAGCTGCTGGTATGTTGTATATGGGTTACCACCTGGCACCCTTAAGACACACAAGAGAGACAGAAAGTCAAATCACTAAGAGGGAGAAAAGAAATAAGAAGAGAGAAGAGAGGCAGGATGAAGGATGGAGTAAGTGCGGAGGTGGATCAACTGAGGAGAGCCTTTCTCAAACCATGGCTGGCAAAACATTGCTGCAATGCATTGCTTCACACCACCAAGTCATTGTTTGTCAGTGCCTTCTAATGTAAGAGTGCACTGATACTCATGATCAGATTTAGTTATGGTTTAATTGGTTTAAAGTGTTAGTTGTCTAAAGTTTGATAAAATGATCAACTGGAACCTCCTGAAGCTGGCATTCTCTGAAGATACATCTACGTCTCTGTGAACCTTACATTGTGAAAAGTGTTATGGGCGACCATAGCTGATGTGCCCACCTCCCAAATCTCTGCGTGGACTCGCGTGTCAAGTGTTGTTTCGTAACAGGTTTAAATAAATAAACCTAAATGTATTATGTAAAAAAAAAAGAAAAAAGAAAAAAGAAATACGAAGGTATCTGAGCGACCGCTTGAGGAGCGTAACTCCCGCTTAAGAGGTTTTACAGCTTTGCAACAATGTCACGCTACTTCTGCCTTTGCAAAGCCTCAAGAGGAAATTAAAAACTGAGCTAACCATCCCCTGCTCCAGCTTCATATTTGACAGTCAGATACGACGATGAGCACCATCAGTCTTCTCATCCAACTGTTGGCGAGAAAGCGAAGCATATTTAATCATATTGTTGAACTCTGAATAATATTATATTCTTCCTTTATTCATTATGGTCTGCTCTAGCATGCTAGGTGTTTACAGTTATTAGGATATGATTAGATATTACCACTTACCAGCTAATTAAAGTGCAAAGCTAAGAGATTATAGGCTCTTTCAAGTATTTTTCCTAACTGGAAGTCCAGCATCTATAATTTCCTCTTTCCCTTTTCTGTTTTCTTTTTCATCTTCATGTGGTGTTGGGTCAAATAATTAGTCTAGTAATAAGCCCTTTAAGTGCGAGAGACGGGAACTGCAGGGTGAATTAAAGAGAACATAGATGTAGAAACAGAGCTGCAGCAGGTATGGATCTGAGAGAAGGGGGGGAAGGGAGCGGTTCAGAGAAAAGGCAAAGCTAAACAGCGAGCGAACAGGTATTGATGGAGGCTAAAGGTGAGGCTCTGAAAATGATTAGCAGGTCAGCCATGACATTGGACTTGTTTACACCACAGTGCAGATCAGCTGCTCTTTTTACAGATTATCATTTTAGGTTGTTTCAGTATCCCATTTTTATAAAGAACCTATTATCAACACCTTTTCTTCCTGGCGTTTCTTTTGTCTGAACAGGAGCCAACATAGTCGGGCTTTTCTCACTGAATAATCATCTAGACAACTTCTACCACTTCTGTTACACAGTAGCATGATTTGATATTGCCTCTCTGGCATAATTTCTTGTTTCGGTGAAACATCAAGCTCTTTGTGAGGCAGCTAAGCCACTCTGTAACTGGTGCAACAAATCTTCTACTCCTCAGCAAAAACACGCTTGTTCTTTAGTTGACTTAGCTTCTAGTCGACACACTTCTCTCTCCTCACCTCCCTACGTTTTCTGCCCCTCGCCTGTTGCCGTGGTAACTAGCAGAGGGAGGTTGAGTGGAGGGGAGATTGAGGGGAGAGAGAGGAAGGGAGGCGAGATGAGAGGAAAGGGAGAAAAAAGAATAGAGGGGGGTTGCGTCGGGTTTCTGGGTAAAGGAACCACAGCCACTCTTCATCTACCCTTCTCTTCCTCCTCCCACTTCTTTTTATCTCCGCCGCAACATCTTCCAGTCTCTCCAAAACCTTGTGCTCCTTATCGATCCCTGGCCAATTATTTTCTGTCCTTTGCTTCCTCTTCCTTATGATCCTCCCACAGTTTTGCCTTCTCCTGATTTATTTTCGTCTTCTGTTTTCTTCACTTGTTCACAATTCTTCATTTATTTTTTATTTTTTTGCTTTGCTACTCCATCTCCATCCATTTGGTCCTGTCTCTATTCACATCAGTGGACATCATGCCTCACAACAACACCAACATGTACATTTTTCATACGCTTTGCCTCCATCACCCCTAAAACTCCAGCTCTACTTACCGAGCTACGCACAACTCCCACCTCAACCCCTGCTGCTATTTTTATGCAGCTCATCCTCTCTGATTGCCGTGTAAACAGAACTGAAGGTTTCATTAAAAGAGACTGACATTAACATAGAGGGAGATCTTCAATAATATCAAGAGAGCTGCACCGTGAATGGTATTTTAATTTCTTTGGAAGTTGAGTAATGCAGACCGCTGAGGCAGCGACAGCATTTTGTGTGTGACCCGTGTGTGTGTGCGTAAGAGAGACAGGTGGAACTAGATTTCTCCTGTCAGATGCAGAACCTGATTCTTTTTCACATTGGTGTACATGTTTAATTTCCTCACAATTAACTGCATGTCCATAATGAGAGCTTTGAATATGACAAACGCCCCTCAGTGTGAGATATGCAGCGACAGACAATCAGGAAGAGAAAAAGAGAGAAAGGGTCGGGGACACACAATCGCTGGCGGAGAAGAGGCATGTTGGAGTTGTGTTGGCATAATGTTTTTGCATAATCACCACGGAGCGTGTGGTAACACAGGCAACATATTAGTCAAAGGGAACAACAAACACTGTCTGCTGGGAACACAGGCTGTGAATGTGTCGGGATGTGTGCTAATATCTGTTAGAAGCATGTTTATACAACGAAGGGCCGAGCTGATTATTTACATTTGCAGTAAATTTCTGTTAGCTTTTTTTTTTTTAGACGAGTACAGGAAACATTTAATCTAAAAATAACATGAGAAAATAAATTTGTCTTTGCAGATTTTTAGATTAACTGGGAGACGGAAGCGGCAGGACTACAAACAGATTTTGAGCTTCAAATCGGTTGTTTAGAAACCTGTGGGTGACGTCACACATGCACGGCCCATTCTTTATGCAGTCAGTGATTAAAAGCAGCAATTATTTTTGGCATGTTTGCTTGACTTTAATAAACAAAAAAGTGTTTAACCAATCAACTCAGAAGTAACACAAGCTACAGCTTAAAAGGTTCTGCACAGTTGTGCACGGAAAGAGTGCGGCAGATGGACTTTGGCATGGTGGTGTTTTCGGTGTTAGCACAGAAAGGAGGCTCTTCATAGAAAACTACAAACACAATCTGGAGATTATTCCTGACGGGGAAAATAGAAAGATACTCTAGAGAGGAAATACAAAACAGGTGGGGGTTGCTGTGTGGCGTATGATAATCTAAAGCTATTCGATGGCATTAACAAAAAAAAAAACTAATGCAAGAATCCTCCCTTGGCCTCGCCACAGATTACAGCATCGGGTTTGCGTGTGGAAGCTATTATATAATTCATTCTCTATGATGAGATTTTCTTCCACTGCTGGTTTTCTTTACTACCCCCCCTCTATCTCTCTATGCACTATGTCCCAGCAACTGGCAGGTTTCTCTTTTAATTTAAGTAGAAGATGTCCGAGCTGGGGTTTGGTTTTTTTTTGGTGACTTTATAATCTTTTTATCCCCGTCTGGAACTGATTCATCTTTAACAGCAGTTTGACATCTTCCTTCAGTACTCAGTTTAAAACACTCACTGTCTGGGTGGTGTTTTGTCGCATGGATATTTGTGCGAGCGTGCATGTGTGTGTGGCCATACAGAATTCATGTTTGTGTGCACGTGTTCACATTTAGTGCAGTACTCTCTCATGCTCGTATTGTGAATTCTCTGCTCGCTAAGCTCCTTAATGGAGTCACTACAAGGGCAAAAGCATTTTCATTTTTTATTTTGCATTTATCTTTTTTCTCCCTCCCTCCCTCCCTCCCTCCCTCCTGCCACTCTCCCACCCCATGGCAGCTGATCACAGGTGGGCGGATGAGGCAATAAGTATTTTATTTTTCATTCTGGAGGTCAAAACTGATGGGTGGTACATGTAAACGACATGTCATCAGACTCTGGAAAGGATTAACTCTGCCCTTCGACTCTACATCTGTGCCACACAAGACTGGTAAAGCCACTGCACCATTGGTAGATTACCCTCCACACAGCCAAATGCCATCTAATGATCATTTGGCAACGTCCAAGGTGCACTGGCATGGGCCTCCCCTCGGATCCAGAATGGACCTCCTAGTTTGATTTGATAAATCTGTACTGATTGTAGAGAAATAGTCTTCTTTCTATGAAATGCAGTGGATTGGCCTGAGGTAAATTCAAGTGACAGCTACTGCCTCTGTTTGATTTTATCTCATAAATCCAGACTTGTCTTGAGGGAGAGTTGCAGGTGAAAAGAAGGAAACAGGTTCTATTGCTGTCAGAGGAGAATGTGTCCCCGTATCTTGCCACAAGAGTGAGACTGAAAATGATTAGTTTCCATCTATATCTTCATTCCATTTGTCCACTGACATAATAAAAGTACATCATTAAACTACAAATCGAGTACAACGCTTTGCAATGATTTCACTGCAAATCATGTGAACAGACGTGTGTGTGAGTGTATATGTGTGCGCCTTTGAGGTCTGCCCAGTAACCACGTCCCCTTTCAGACATGGAATCTGTAACGTGTTGTACTTAACTGTTCAATCTGTTCACATATGACCGGACCATAATGCAGTGCTCTTGTGATATTTGGCATCTGGCTTATGAGACTATAAAATGTAGGAAGTTCTGCGTGACGAACAGGGTTTTCATTTGTTGAGGTCAGCTTCCGTCCATCTCTGTAAAAGTAGCGTGGGTTGTGCAGCTCGCAGAAATCTCACTTTGGTGCCGGTCTAACCCTTTAAAATGATTTCTGTCACCTCCTAGTCTCTTGTGATTTGTTTGCACGGCGTCATACACGTCAAAGTCTTTTGCTGTAAATGTCTTTATTTACACTGGAGCTGTGTAGAAAATGTTACAAGGTCCTGAGTATAGGCAAAATGAATGAGTGACTTAAACTTAAACTCCTACTATTCGAGTCTAAAAGTCTAAAAGGCGCTTATGGTGTCTTTGCTGTGAAGCTTTATCTCTTTAAATTTAAATGCTCCGTGTTATGCACATTGACATTTTCTCAGGAATGAACCACTCTCCCTCCGGCATCTCACTGGCCATCAGCACCGTCTCCAAAGCCATTTTTATATGTCACCATCTATTGACTTGTATGCACACAAAAACCCCATAAATCCATGATAAATGTAATGAGGTCAGGTTACGATGAGATGGTGTGTACTCTGGGTTCATGCGAAGTAATTACAGCAATTTATCATAGTGTTATTTATGGGATTATCATTAATATAAATGGTGGTGATTAGTGAGAGTTGATCTTAAAGCAGGACTCTGTTTGAACTCCCTCATATCCGTGGGACTCAATGACAAGGCAGCAATCAATCAACAGATTAACAGCAATGTCCAGGCCTGTATGCAGTCTGCAGCCTCGTCCCAGACTTTGTTTAGTCACAGATTACAGAGCGAGACGGCCAACAGGCTAACACAACAAAAAGCAAAAAGCAAAAAGCCTGCTATCGAAAGTGCTTGCTTGTTCTTGGATATGAAAAATAAATGAGGGGAGAATAAAGTAAAAAAAGAACAAAGAGAGAAATGTCTTCAGAAAGCACACATAAGTGTACAGATACGCCTAGTCAGCACATCTAAACATATGCTAAAATAGACACACATTAATGTGCACACACACACAGAGTGAATTGAACATTTCAGCAATGCAATAATCTCTCCGTCTCACCCCACCCCCACACAGAAATAGCACCTAATCTGCAAACAAGGTTCACCTCAGCCTCACCTGTTGCTAGGGCAGTGAAGGCAGAGTACTTGTTTTTTTTATGAGTCAACAAATGAGTTGTGTGTGCATGATTTTGTGTGTGTGTCTGTTTGGATGTGTGCAGAAACTAAACACAGCTCCTAACTTAAGTGAGTCAAAACTCAGGTCGCCATGGTAACTTTGCCACGATGCAGAAGACGCCCAAATTAGACGAGACGTGTCATCTCACGGCTTTTTTTTAACCTGCAAACGCTCTCTCAAACACATGCACAAACCGCGCCGTGAATCAGATAACAGGCTGCGAGTTATGAGCACTGACGACACGTCGAGGTTCCTCTCATAACTGTTCTTCTTCTGGAGTGTTTACTCTGGCTGATAAATTAGATTTGGAGGGCTCTTCTTCTCTGGTTCTTATCGGGAGGAACAGTTACTTAACGGTGACACAATGTCCCTCTCCATCGCTGGGACAGCTTTTTTTCTATTTTCTTCTGCCTCTGTGCCTGCTCTCTCATTTCTCTTTTCTTTGCTGAGGACTTCAAAGTCCTTCCTGAAGCTCCCTGCTGTGATTTCAATTTCAAATGTTTCCTCTCAACCTGGATTCTGACTTTTCATTGCATTCATACCTTGTATCCTTTATCAGATGTCTCCTGTGCTGCCTTAATTCTCTTGCCCTTTTATGTAGTGATGCGCAATTTCATTTTATCTATGCAGTCTCTATAGTGATGCCTTTCTCATAGTTAGTTGTTTGAAAGGTTTGATGCATCCTCATCTTTATGAAATAAGCACAACACACTAGCAAATGGTCCTCTGAGCTCTGTTTTCTCTGTAATGTAAACTGTATCTCCCTGCAAGCATTTTGTTCTCAGGACTGTGCATCATTTGATTAAATGAGGGGAAAACCCTCCGCAAGCCAGCTAGCTTGCTTATGTCAATTAGCAAGCCTGTTAGTTCTGTTGCTAATGGGACAAACAGTTTATTCAAGAGATTTATTCATACCATCGACTTGTGCCTCATAGCTGTCTGTAAACCAGTGTTCTTTTGTAACAGTTTACACTTATACAACAGAAGAGGTTAAATAAAAGTGAATGGGGCAACACAGCTTATAATCTACCACAGCTTCCACTATTGTGGCTCTTTGTTTCTCCATAAAAATCATCACACTTGATGCCCTGCATCCCTGCAAGTGAAACCACAGATGCATTTTGATTAAAGTGAATCGATTATTTTTGCCCTCTTTGCTTACGATACACAACTCTAGATTGAAAATCTTCCTTCTGTACATTTACATTAATCCTTTGCCAGCTGTCTTATCTCTCTGTTATCTCTGTTATTCATCTTTCCTGCTTTCTCACACTGTCCTCTCATATTCAGCACATCAGAACCTCTGCTGGGAAGGATATCTCAGAACATCTCATCCTTCCTGACACAGTAAATCGCTGCACGTTTCTGGCTATTAACCCTCATTTATCTGTCTTTCTTTCTCCTCCAGGATCCTGCTAACGGTAGTGGTCATCTTCCGTATCCTGATCGTGGCAATCGTTGGGGAGACAGTCTATGAGGATGAACAGACCATGTTCATCTGCAACACCCTGCAGCCTGGCTGCAACCAGGCCTGCTACGACAAGGCCTTCCCCATTTCCCACATCCGCTACTGGGTCTTTCAGATCATACTTGTGTGTACCCCCAGCCTCTGCTTTATCACTTACTCTGTCCACCAGTCGGCCAAACAGAAAGACCGGCGCTACTCCTTTCTCTATCCAATAATGGAGAGGGACTACGGGGGAAGGGATGGGGCGCGAAAGCTCCGCAACATCAATGGAATTCTTGTTCAACATGGCGGTGATGGCGGAGGAGGGAAGGAAGAACCCGACTGCCTGGAGGTGAAGGAGATCCCCAACGCCCCGCGGGGCCTCACCCATGGGAAGAGCTCCAAGGTTCGCCGGCAAGAAGGGATCTCCCGTTTTTACATCATTCAAGTGGTGTTTAGAAATGCACTGGAGATTGGCTTCTTGGCGGGCCAGTACTTCCTTTACGGCTTTAGTGTGCCTGGGATTTTCGAGTGCGACCGCTACCCATGTCTGAAGGAGGTGGAGTGCTACGTGTCCCGCCCCACAGAAAAAACGGTTTTCCTGGTGTTCATGTTTGCGGTGAGCGGCATCTGCGTAGTGCTCAACCTGGCCGAGCTCAACCATTTGGGCTGGCGCAAGATCAAGGCCGCCATCAGGGGCGTCCAGGCCCGCAGGAAGTCTATCTGCGAGATCAGGAAGAAAGACATGGCACATCTTTCCCAGCCGCCCAACCTAGGACGCACACAGTCCAGCGAATCAGCCTACGTCTGATGATGAAGAGACGAAAAAGCAGAGGAGTGGGATGAATGTGCAAGAGTGAGAGTGAATTAATTATGATTTTAATTTAATGAAGATGGTATGGAGGTCAACAAGATGACCCCCTCCTCTGTGGTGATGGAATGAAACAGAATGTAAAAAAAGACCAAACTTATGCTCTATGACTTCAACTGAAAGTCAACAAAGAGTGGAGGAAGAAGACAATTAAAAAGATTAGAGAGATGAATATGATGCACACCATTTGGTCTCATGGGGGGATACTCCAACTGCCATTTTTTACTTTTGTCTTTTTTAAACTAACCTAACCTTCTCCTCTGCTCCTCATTTCTTTCAAAGTGAGCAACTGAGTTCTTCAGGGGCTGGAGAGGGAAGGACTAGAGGTGAGAAGAAAAGGGGAAGGGAGAGGAGGACAGCTGTATTCTTTGTATTCTTTGGGGATTTTGGAAGATGACAACAGTGTTTGATGCATCCCATTGTGCTCTTCTTCTGGACTTTGTCAGCGTCAATGAAAATGGGAGGACAGGATAGGGGATGGGGATGGGGGGGGACTAACAGCAACATCATTAAAAGAGAAACGGAAGAACTGTCAAAGCCATGACGAACTCTAGGGAATGAAGGTGATAGAGGGAGAGAAGGTGGGAGACATCATATTTAAAAAAAAACAAACATATGATATACCCGAGGAGGAGGGAAAGAAGAGAGGAACACTTTCTCTCCTATGCTGAAGACTCGAGGTAGACCGAAGCCAAGTGAGAAAAGAGCTGCCTCTGAGCAGTGTCAGTGTCGCCTCTGTTGGAACATTGTCACAAGCCAAAACCAAGAGAAAATGACTGACGATGTTTATGTTTTGTCTCTTGGCAAAAGATGATTTTAACACAAACACAGCGAGTACCATAAACACTTTTTTTTCTTTCCTCCCCCCTATCTCTCGCGCTCTCTGCTCCACGGTTGGCAGCTATATAGACCCCAGGCTCTCGGATGACAGTAATGACCCTCGCTGCTCTCCTTCTGCATAAACTTAGGAGGGGAACTAATGAACAACTGGACAAACGGTGTGTGAACTTCAGTCTCTCCTGAAGCACAAACCAAACTTCCCTCCTTCCAGCATTCCAGTGTGCTGAGAGACGATGGAGAGACAGAAAGAGAGGAGCAGAGAGGAAAGGCAGCGAGAGCCTGCAGGAGGGGAACAGATCACTTTATTACAACTTTAAATACATTTTATAAAATATATCACCATGATTTTTTTTTTCTTTTGAGAAAGCGATGGTGCCATCCTCGAGATATTTAATTACTGTTAAAAAAAGTTACATAGAGTATATCATGGTAATATTATTTATCCATTTAGAGTATATCCAAATAGATTATTTATCTTTGCGGGGGGTTGGTTGGGACATCATATTGCTGTTTTTTCAAATGTATAAACTGTCTGTCTTTTTTTTTTTGTTTGTTTAGTTTAAAGCATTTCTCACTGATGGAACTGATTCATGACATGTACAGGGGGTGGGAAGGGACAAGTTTGTGAGCTTTGTTTTGAAATGCATCGAAGCTGTGCAGCTGTGTGGGAAACCTTACAATTACCTTGCAATTGTTTCTTAATTGCATTCAAAATGTAGAACAGTGCAGCCTTGGTTTTCTTCCAAATCAGCTGCACAGCTTCAGGCAACCGAGGCCTGTGAGCCACTTGAAAAAGGCATGTTTACATGACGCGATGTTTCTTGAATGATCAAGCTATGTAACCGACGAGTAGTAACTCTCTAGGGACAGTTGTGTTTTTGAATCTCAGTGTTTTTTTGTTTTTTTTCATTTTGCATTTCTTTCCTGACTGGATTTCAACATGCATGCCTTGTAAGAGAAAAAGAATGACACGAAAGAAAAAGATAAAGATGACAGAGAGTGTTGCACCTTGATTAATGCGGACGAGCGGGAGAGTGGCTGACTGAAGGAACTCGTGTAAGGCTGCGTCGCTGGACACATTTACACATATACAAGTGCATAATTTAAAACGGGGAGCTACCACACTGCGAGCCCGTGAAACCAGACATAGGGACAGTTCAGCGGACTATATATATATATATATTAATTATTGAACTGACATGAACACAGAAACACAGTGGACTGGTATGGTGCCATCCTGTGCGGGGGAGGCTTGACAAGCAGACACAAGCACAAAACAGATCATGCCAAACTCAAATTCTGTCTGTTTCAATCAGATCATGGTCACTGATCTTGTAGAGAACGTACAGTGACGTTATTGGTTATCAGCTAACTATCTGATCTACTATAGCAGATCAGTGGTCTGTACTTAGGTGTGTCAACCTAGAATCTTATTTACCACTGCAAACTGAATGGCCTTATGTAGCTCAACACTGTATTAGCTTAGCACTGCCACATTCAGGGGGTTTGATTCTTACAGAGGCCACCCATGCACTGATTTATGAGTAAACACATTAGCCACATTAGCAGCTCTACTGTATATCTGCCAAAACATTGCAGCATTAACATGTGAAGCAATGTGTAACTTTTTGTTGTTTCCACTTCCCTTCAACTTGCCTTATCTGATAATACTAGTGATTTCCTACGTTTCCCACAATTCTTAGGTCATTATGCTGAGGAAAACTTGTTGCGTCAGCACCATTTAAAACCACTAATGTGTCCCTCATGTAAGCGGGGCAGTCTTGAGTTATTTTGAACTTTACATTTAAGAAAAAAATGAGGAAATATACTGAACAAGTGGAGGTCTTTCCAATTCACTAAAGATACTGTAGATGAATATAAAAGAAGAAAATATGATATGTGTCATCAATACTAATACCTTGACACGACTGTAAGTGATACTGTGTAAGTACCATAAACACACCGTAGCCAGAGCTACAGTAGGTCTTGAAGCAATGGCAAACAACTGAAGTAGAAGAAAAAATCCCCAACAAACTCTCTGTTTCTCCATTCACTCCCACTGTCATAATCTCTGTGACTCTTAAAGGTGATTATCCCCAGATTTAGACTCCTCTGAGGATCTCTACGGGGCTCAGCAGGATTGGCGAAGTCTACTGTATGCAGTAGGAGGGACTAACGCACTGACAGGGCACGCCTGAATGCCCAATAATAGAGGTTGAGTCATGGCTTCCCTCAGTTACCTTGTGCTTCTAGAAAAGGCTTAAATTCTGACCTTGGGCTTAAAGACCAAGCCAATGTCCTGTACTATACGCAGCTCCTGCTGGACAGTCACTGCGCAGTACAGCACTGATCTAATCTCCAAAGAGCATAGATCAATGCTAGTGCGAGGCCTATTTTTAGTGAACGGTACATACGTTCATTCTAGGAAAAACAAGCAAATCGGACTCTGAGAACGGCAGTTTGAGTCCAGTTTCCTCCTCTTGGAATCTGTTGTTATGTCTGGTTTCATTCAGGTCAGAAACACACACACACATACACACAGTGTGAGGCCATAAATGTGTCCTGGTCTTCTTTGGTTTACATTTATCCAGCATTCATTAGTGACTCACGACTCCTGTTATACAGTCAGTGGGTACACGACTTTCCAAAGTAAAAGCAGGCCCGAGTTCTTCCAACAGTCCACCACTCCCCACTGTCTACTTTTCTATTTGTCAATGTGAAATGAATTATGCAACTCTTTTTTTTTTCCTCATTTGCTTATCTTTTTTGACCTGTGGATTCATTTTGTTGTCTGTTGCTCTTTTTGTGCAGTGACATATCAAAAAAAGAAATGTTTTTTTCTATGTAAAGGAACAAAAAGTTTTTTTTTCAATGTGTAAAATCAAGGGTAGAATGTTGAAATATGAAACTTGCAGAAAAAAAAAGATATTTCCTCCCTTGCCAAAGTGATATGCAACATTTTCAAAAGATTTTTTAACTGCATGTTTAATGGCTAGAATAAGCATGTTTCTATGTTTTCTTCAACAGAATCTTTAAAGAAAGACTTCTTTTTTTTTTAGTCCAAACTATGGAGCGAAGCTATTACGTCTTGATGCCAAGTGTGAATATCAATTACCCAGTTCTTGAGACGGTACAGAGCCAGGCAGACAACTCAGTGATGTTAAAACTTTCTATTACAGATTAGTCCCAAAAGATTCTGAAAACCGTACAGTAAATCTTCTACTTTAAGAAATTTGCACATGAATATAAACCTTTATAAACTGTCGTGGAAGATATTTTGATTCATAATCGGTCAAATGATCTGTTAAACACAGGGTACACAAGTAGCATGTAAGCATACAGGTTAAATACTCAGACGCCACAACATTCCAGGGTTTAGTCCCCAGCACAATGTGTAATTAACCTGCAATTAACAACCTCTTTTATGTTAAATATGATTAAATCCTCAGTGAAGCTCCATACAGACAACTTATTGGGGGATGGTACACTGACAGCAGACTCAGGAAAGAAAACAATGCTGATCTTTTACACCAATATTTTCTAGTAAAAACGCTGTTTCAACATTAACACACAAAAACGCTTTTATAGAAATGTCAGCATACTTTCCATTTACCACCATACTTTGTACTGGAAGGCCCACCCAAGAAAACTGTCTTCAAGTCTCATTATCTACCTGTTGGTGCTATTGAGGTCGGACTCTTTACCAAAAACATGAATTCAGACACATTCCCTTGTCTTCAGCAAACTACTGCCCCACATACCACAGGTCATGTAGCAATGCAGGTCTTCTTAAAAAAAAAAATTAAAAAATGAAGCTGTTACTCCTGACTGTTACTAACAAATGGGCATGTCTGCAAAAAGCCCACAGCAGGTAATGATATCATGTTCATGAAACTCTCCACTTTGTACTGCAGAACAGTAGCAAACAATTTGATTCCTCAGGAAACGCAGCGTGTAATTGAGCTGTTTCATTCATTAACACAGAGCTCGTTGAACGACCACTTCACTCTTTATACTGCTGCCGAAAGGACCTTAGATTAACTTAGTAATCACATTATGTAGCCAGTCTTAAGGGCTGCTCTGTGGCCCTTGAGCAAGCTTTGAAAGCCCCCCCTCTTATATTGCTTCTTACTTATTACAAACTAAAAAGCCATAAATTTAAAAGAAAAAAAAAAGAACTACTTCAAACTTGATTTTGAAAGAGTACAATGTGCACTCACAGGCCAAGATTAATCACATTTATATGTAGTCAATTAGGCGATCATTTTTGCATTTAAATGAAAAATTAGACATCTTGTTCCAAATGAAAAGCTTTTTACTGTGTTTAATTGAATGAGAAAAAAAAATGGAAGTTATAAAGCTCCTTTTATCCAGATGTTCAGCTTCAATTTTCATTTCATTCTGAAATCAAATGCTCCCTCCCTCTCTCTCCAGCCCTGTCTCATACTGGTGCTGCTGTCTTGCAGGCTGGATTATGACAATTCCAGAGTTCAGAGAAGGACCTCTCAACCTCGTACTAATCTGCTATGATATCAATCGTGATTACTTCATCTAATTACACTGAGTGGCAGATACCGGCAGGGTGGAATTTAAACCACCATCTGGATTTGACCAAAAAGCTGTGCATCTTTCTCTCGCCAGCTCTGCAAACTCCTACCTGCAGCAGGGCCGTTTGTGTCTCCAAAATTCAGTTATTTCCAGAGTTTTTTGGGTTTTAATTGGATAAAAGAACAAGAGGGACAGAGGTTTCATCACCTCATGATCAGGCACTGGGTTGTGTCATGACGTGTGTCTGAAAACTGTGTGAGAAACTAGATGCTACGGCGAGAGGGGTGAAACCTGAATGGTGACCTGTCAGGGGAGCGGGGGAGCAATGTCAAGATTAGCCAATATTTGGCATCCTATAGCGCTAATCAATATTTAAAGGATCAGAAAGGGAAAATAGTTAAATATCTTAGCCCTAGAAACTTGTCATTCTGGAGCATAGCTACTACTGTGACATTTGTACGGATGTGAAAGCATGGACTGAAAACAGAAAACGATGGAACAAACACTCCAAACACGCTTTGTAACCTTCATCTAAAAATCTGTCGTTTTTCCGACCATAGGTTTTATGGTGTACCTGACGGACCTTCGTTGAAGGTTCACTGTATATTTCTGACTGGTGTACTGTATTTAAAGACTGAATAAAACCTTGAATGTTACATCAAGCCTGAAGTGGCCTCGTGCCTGCTGATTTATGACCTGAAAGCGCGCGTGTTTGTGTGTGTTTGCCTCCTGTACAATGTGATGTGTGCGTATAGAAAACGTGACGCTCCAGCATGTGGGAGTGATAGGATCGAGGAAATAAAAAAGCGGTTTGCGGTGGGATGGAAATCGAACAAAGGTGGCTACAATTTATCTTGATACACGTCTATATATAGCTGACTGAAAACAATATTTTCAGAGAGCTGCGTGCAGCCCAGCTGGTTGTCGTAATGACATTTCTGAACTCAATAGGTGACACTGAAACCTTTCAGCAGGATTAAAACCTTTAGACCATGGTACTGATGAGAAGAGAGGAAGCGTGTGTGTGTGTGTGTGTGTGTGTGTGTGTGATATTTCCCCCCTTTCATTGAATGCACAGTGTGTACACTTACAAAATATGCATGTATGCATCATGTTACCGAACCTCTGTGTGTTCCACTGTGTGCACATTGTGTGCATGTGTGTGCGTGTGCCCACGTGCATGGGCATCCAACCCCCACCCACCTTCCTCAACAAGGTCACATGGTGGCTGCGCTGGACTGGGATTGAAGGCTTGTTGCCACGGCGATAAGCCAGCCGGTAATATCTCTAAGCACAGCCAGGATTAATCTGCTGACAGATGGCTGGCTTGCTCGCCATCACTTCCTGAAACACACGCACACACACATATATTCGCCATCATCATCATCCTCATCATCATCATTGTCCTCTTATCCTTTAACATTACCCCCACCTTCACTTCTCATGGCATGCAATCACACACTCACATTTTCCTCACGCAAGCACCGTTATCAAAGCCATCCACCCTGACTGCATCATCATCACCACCATTACTCATCATGCCTGTCATGACCGTGCTCTTCCTCTCCTGCCACAGCCACCACTCTCTTCTTCATCATCGTATCCATTACCACCACTATCATCTGAAACAGCCCAGCTATTACCGAAAACCGCCCTGGTCCCGCAGGGATCAATACACGAGGCAGTGGTGAAATCACCCAGTGTGCCTCTGCATGCAGTCCCCTCATTCATCAATGCAGCTTTAATGATAATAGAAGCGTGACCTTATCATGGTTCAGGGGGTCTGCACCTCATCCACACAAAGACTTCTTGATTTACTTTCTTAAGAATTTCCATCAGCTTAGAGGTGAGAGCATGTGTGACCTTTAAACCTGTATGTAGGATCAGATCTGAGAAACGAAGGTAGCTGTGTGTTGCATAACTTGTTTTTGATTATTTGAAGAGAACTTTGTCCTCATATGCTTCTGTCGAGGGTTAACAAGTCCGTTCATAGAGCGGGCAGGTGATTAGTCCTGTGTTTTCCTCCAGCGCTGCATATGTGTGATGTAACAAAATGCAACGAGCATCACCAGGGCTGTACATCTGACACATGCAGTGGTTCAGCTGCCCTCTTCATCTGAAGTGCTCCTCTGGACCAAATCATAATTCATATTTAAAAGTACACCACTGCTGTTATTGTTGATTTATAATAATTATGTAATGAAATATTTTGAGCATACTGTTGACATGACGAGTGAGAAAACTCCACCTGCTGATGGAGACAGATCAGTAAGTAGACCTTGAGGCAAGACGTTTTGTCATTTGTCAGTTCTTTATTCTTAAAGATCACCTTCAGACTTTTTAAGCACAGCTAAAAATATTTGGCTGGGTTTAATAATTCATGTCTGCTATGTTCTTTAAAAAAAACAGTCAGTTACCTATAAAAAGATCTTAAAAGGCACATCTTCTCCTTCTCCCGCACTGAAAGATCAAGAACTCATGGATATGCAAATACTGCTCTGTTTGTTTTGTGTTGAATTCAAACTCAAAGAACTAAGTGTGAAAAACAATAAGCAAAGCATATTTTGATCAGAGGGAGACTTTAAGTAGGTTATGCAGAAGTTATAATTGGTTTGCCTGAAACCAAGATTTGTGACTGTTTTTTAATTAGTCCCCCAAATTAGTGAATTACCATAGAGCACACTGCATGCAGCTCTATTTGTGTTTGATTATGTGGTCATTTTGTATGTGTTAGGGCTTAACAAAAGCTTAGCCTCAAATTAATTAATGGATGAGCAATCAAACTCACACACCAGGTCTCATCTGACCTATTAAGACTGGGGACATGGAGGGGTAACTATTACTATGTGCTCCACTTCTCATTACCACAAATCAACTGATCTTAAAGCAACAATGTGTAATTTGTAATTTTTGCGATTCAGCCTTTTATTTCACGAAGCTCTCGCCAACTGACTAAAAGTCAGGCCCAGATTTACTCTTGTCATGAGGCTTCTTGCTTTGCCCTTTCTCTTCGTAGCTTATTCTGTCCGCTTCTTCCCAGTAAAACCTCTTCTTCCCAGTACTCCAAAAACACCTGTAATATAAACATTAGCACTCCCCCGGTGCTCTGCTCACAGTCCGGGTAGCCCAGCTAACAAACAGAGCTAACATTAGCTAACAGCAGCTACAGTAGGCAGCAGTTTACTTTACTGTCCATCAGGAAACTCTGTAAATCACAGAGTTGATATGGAGTAGACAGAGGACATCAAAAATATTTTTTAGATAAAATATGATCCAGTTTCACCAAAATCAGTGAAACAGTTGGTGGTGTGTGACTTGGTGTGTGACCAATCAACTGCCTTGTAAAACTATCTTTACTAGCCATGTTTTAGCATCCAATTTATACGATCATGCTGTGCCAAATATGAACCAATGGAGCTTTTTTTTGTGTGTGCTACAAACAAAACAAGCCACAATCCACGGTCGCCACTGCACAAGTCACATCACCAATCTTCCAGCACCACACCAGGAGACGTGACTCACTTTTGCTGTGCCTTTCTGGTGTGAATAGGCACTTACATTTAGCCTATAACCCTTTTATTGTGTTAAGATTTGTGGACATTTTCAATGCTCCTATAATATCTTCATTCCTATATTGTGAAACAGTGACATTAACGATGTCAGACAGCATTACCTTGGAGCTCACACAGTAGCTGTTTAACACTGTAGCGGGCTAATTATTGACTGATAAGAGATATGAAGCTTTATGCTGGGTGTTGTTTACAGTGACAGTGACCTTAAAGAGAGGCAACAGAAGCAGACAAAGAAGCTGAGAGGCAAATGAAAGGAGCTCTTTTCAAATCAGCTGCCAGACAACAGCTGAATCATTATGACTGAAATATCTAGCAGCCACTTCCTACACGCTTACTTAACTTTAATAAGTGCTTTTGTCTCTCTCTTATACTTTCATTCTGGTTTTGAACTCAGCTTTAAAAATGCTGCTGTACATGGTGTGACAGGGCTGTGGGCAAAGTAAGGAGGCAAGAAAGTAATTAGCATAAACATGAGCCCACATGTGACAAGTAATAAAAACTGCACACGAAAGGAGGGAGGAGATGGTGCAAGTCGAGGAGTGGATAAAGAACTGAGCAGAGCCAAGAGGAGGAACGGTGGAGAGTTGGTTTGATGCTGAGCAGAAAGGAAGCAAAGATGGGTAGAAGGATAGAGGAAGTGGGGAAGCCATGCTGTTAATGGTAGAAACACAGGGGGGAATGAGAGTAGAGAAGAGGGCTTGAGGAAGGAAAAAAACAAGAATGGCCTCGAGCAATGTTTAAGAGGGATGGGGCATAGTGGAGGAAAGACCAAGTTAAACCCTGGAGGCAAGAGGAAGGAAAGGAGAAGCAAAGTGCAAGGAAAGTAGGAAGGAAGAAGGAGACAGAGGATGACATGATACAAGAAGATACAAGACAGAAGAAATTAAAAAGTAAGAATGAGAACCAAACATAGCGTTGGAGGAAAATACGGGGCAGAAAAAGGGGGCAATGGAGAGAGGAACGGAGAGGTTAAAGCGGGCTGCTGCAGCCGCATAGCTGGAGTAAGAGAACATGGGAACATGCTGGCTGTTCTGCCTGGCTGCATCTGCTCTGTCTTCAGGGAGAGCAGCTGAGGAGGTGGAGGAGGAGAGGAAGAGGAAGATGGGGAGGAGGAGGAGGAGGAAGAAGGGGGTTGCTTTAGGATTGAATATAGAGCAGATATGGAAAGAGAAAAAGGTTAGGGAGGGAGCTGGGAGGGCACGAAGGGGAGAGAAGCTGGGAGCGAGAGGGCGAAGAAATGCTTCATTGAGGATGATGAACTGGCTGTCAAGTTGTTAAAACAAAAGTGGCCCTCTGAGAGTTAAGAGGAGAGAGCAGAGAGAGACAAATGGACAAAGACTGGGGGGGAAAGGTGATAGTGGAACTAAAATGGAAAGGGAGATAGAAAAAGAAGCCTAAGTAGGAAAGGAAAGAAGGGGCAGAGATGAAGGACGCACTTAAGACTGAATAGTAAGACAACGAAAATACAAATGAGAAGGACAGTAAGTCACGAGAAGACGTAGACGAAGACGAAGAGAAAACAAGGATAGAGAATCGTGTCAGAGTGATTGTGAGACGGCGAGGCAGTAGCTCTGGGCAGGGTGAGAGGAAGTGATGCGTACACTAACGGGAAGGAGCAGATCTTGGCAACACGCGCCAATCAAACACCAGTCCTCCCAGGCGCCCTCCTTGACCGCAAGCACACACACACACACACACACACACACACACACACACACACACACACACACACACACACATATTATGAAACCCTGAGTGGGATCCTGGAACCACTTTGCTTGTGCACAGACATCTAATATACTCCCACATAATTGAGGATTGGAAGGAGCATTGTGGAACCTCGCATGAAGGATTCAGTTTTGCTTCAGGTTGTGCAGTGGTGTGTGGTGGGTGAGGGGGTAAGGAGGGTGTTCAGTCCACTGATTCACCGACTTTGTCGATTTTGGCGCTCCCTCACTCTCATTCACTGTCTTTGTCTGCTTGACCGCCTATTGCTCTCTCTTTCTCAAATTATCGGACTAAAAACCAAAGGAAACTTTTTTGAGTCACTCATTTGCAACCTAGACTACGAGCCAGACACAGACGTAAAAGCTGGGTACATGAAATGACCAAACAGGCAAAATATCAGAGTTCAGACCATGAACTCCACCTGGATCAGACATTTCAGGCTGACTGTGCAGGATTTTTGACCAGTCTGATTGTCGTATTGGCCACCACAGCTAACATCAGGTTGCATTTCAGGTTGAGTCTGGCTCATCTGAAGGTCACTGGGTTTTCTTTTTGGCTCCTTCTGTACCATCACAGCCAAAATGCAGTAGGCCTAACCCTGTTCAAATGAATGGAAAAAACATGCGCCAGAATTTGGTTTGAATCGGGCTGGGCAAGCGGGCAAAGTAACTGGGCTCAGAAGTCTGCCTGGACATAATGGTAGAGGCAAAGTTGACGGAGGAAGCTGAGAAGAAAAATAGAGATAGTGTCTGAGCAAGAAGCAGACAGAGTGGAGTTAATTTTGAGTTTTTTTTACATTACAATCTGTTCACCCATTAGCAGTAAAAAGAATGTAAGACATAAAACGAATATGTAAAATCCTACATATCTACATATTTAATGTAACATTTCATTAAACATTCATTATATTTATATATATATTTCATTATACACTCATTGCGGCTAGGCATAAATTATCAGCTATCTGTGCAAAATAACTTTAACAAAATAAAAAGAATATAAAATGAAAAGTAAGTTTAAAAGTGAGTAAATTCATGTACATGTTGCAGCACGTCACTACATTCTTTGAATCCGTGGTTTAGAAATAGCTTTTCAACCCCATAGCATCTGAAAGGTTAACAAACGCATACACGCTATAATATTTTATATCATGTATACATAATAATGTTGAGATTATATCATGCACAGGAAAACATGCAAGCCAGTTACTAACATTTTATTATGTACAGAGGATGTTGGCGGTCAAAAGATAAACTAAAGGAAGATAGTGTCGTCAGCGCCAAAATTTAATAATTTGTGGTGAAATAATGAGAATTTCCACTTCCAAAAACAGTCGTAAAGATCAGTCAGCAATAAACAGCCTGTTCATCATAGACCAGGAACCCAAATATAAACAGAACAATGTTCCCGGACCCACTACACTGTTTAAACAGTGCATAACCCACCAGAGATAGTGTACCTTCTGTTGTCACGTGGCCGCCTCGTGACTGTGATATCTGATATTTTTTATATTTGTGTATACGGTTTGACTTTTTAACTCACAGAACTTAAAAAAGTCTATCACAACATTTACATTGTAGATGAAAGAAGACATTTTGCTTGCTTATCTTATTAAATCCTCTTATGTGACCTTCATGGTGTTATATAGGCTTCAAATGGCAGGTTGTAATGCATTGCACAAATATGGCATATTCAACCTGACATGCCCTTTAAAGCAGGCTGACTCTAAATGTCTCCAGCAGGCACTTACACTACAGACTGTTGAAGTCATGAATATGAATACATTCCTGTGATTTATGAAGTATTATCTCATTTGGAGAATTTACAGTATACTGTTTTTAAAGATATTTGACATTAGCTATAATTCTCATTTAAGTGATGTAAAAGAAGAAGAAGAAGAAGAAGTTTCTGTCCAATCCTCTTCATGTCTTCAAACCTCTCCATCTTAAAAAGTGTCTCCATGAATTATTGACCATCCTTGAGGGAGTCTGTCTGTTGTTTTGGCTGTGATGTCATGTCACTGCAATTTAGGCTTTACATCATACCAGCTCCATCCTGTATTTGGACATCCACAATAGGCTAATGATAAAATGTTCTAATTCATGCTTACAATCTAAATCTGTCCCAAGGTTATGACTTAATTAAAAATCTCTTAATGTGACAGCAATTTAAAGCACAGAGCTAACTTAAATTACAGCTATGATTGCAAATTAAGAGAAGGTTTTTTAATAGACTTTTGCAGCGCCTTTGATCTCTTTTCTTCCCTCGTGGTTACCAAAGGAGTATTAGTACAGCTCACATGCTGTAATCTTGCTTTTGCTGTGTTTAAGTTATTCTTTTTCAAACTTAGCCTCCTATCAAAAGCTAAAAACAAATTTCTTCCTTGCCCAAGGCACAGTGCTGCATGTCTACGACTGATATCTTATTATTTATCATCACAGTTGTTGAAATGATTTCACGATGAAATCCAGGATAAAGTCAAAGAGCATGTTTTATAAATAAGGCCGCAGTGTTTCCTTACATAATGCACAGGAACAGAGGGACAGTGGACATTAGACAGGAGCTCTTTACAAGGCCGCTGGACTGTGTCTGCTGAGTGCTTTCAGAGAGTCAGCGACATGGTGACTTACACTGACAAGCACACATATACAAGAGTGCACACAGACATGTAAATGTCTGTACACAACTACACTTGCATGCACCCTTCCCTGCCCCATTTGAACTTACCCTCCTACTCTACACACACCTACACACACACACACACACACACACACGCACACACACACACACACACACACACACACACACACACACACACACACACACACACACACACACACAAACCAGAGAGATTCACTATCCATCTACATGACACACTCTCCTTATATAATCCTCACCACTAGAGATCATTACTGAGGCTTTAAAGCTCCAATCCGTCACTTTAACAATATCTCCAGCCCCTGCCACTTTGTTTGGGGTAAGCTGAGGGATGGGGCACAAGTAAAAACATATCTTGGAAGCTGGTGCTGTGGGCTGTGCCAGGAAAGTTGCTCTCATGAGACAAAAACCTGAAGGGCAATCCCTGACCGCTGGACCTTTTAGTTACAACTTCCCATCAGACCAATCAGGGTAGGGTTTTTTGTCTGGAATTTGTTGCCTTCATTAGATAGGATACAGTAGAGAGCTGGCAGGAAACACGGGGAAAGAGGTGTAAGGGGGGAAAGGGGCAGTGTACACACATCCTTTACTCATGTAAAAGTACCTGTACAACAACGTGAAAATACTCTATTACAAGTAACAGTCCTGCATTCAAACTCATGCTTAGGTACTTCAAGGACCAGTGCATAGCGTCTAGCAGAGTAGATGCTGATTGCAGCCCCTCGCCTCCTTTCGAGCGTGAAGAAACTATGGTGGCTGCGAAACATGATATCTGGAGCCATGTTTCATAGCCACTATAAACATGGGGGCTCAACATAGCAAACTCAATCAAAGAAGACTGTCTCTCCCTCTCTGATTATACATTAATGAAAACATAATTATGAATATTAAATTCCATTTCTGCCAATAGACCTTCCTAACTGGTACACACTGGACTTAAATGAAACCATCTGAGAGGTTCAGAGGGAAAATCTCTCCTTGGTGGAACTGCTAACAACTCATACACATCTGAAATCTGACAACTAGCAAAAAGTCCTCTTAATTAAAGGTCCAGTGTGTAACATCTAGGGGGCTCTATTTATAGAATATGGCAGAAATGGAAAATAATATGCACATTCACAAGACTTTTTGTTTTCATTTGTTACCTTTGAATGAGCTTTTTATATCAACAGATGCCACTGAACCGCCACAGCTTTTCACTTGTTTTATTTTGAGTTTTTTCATGGCAACTGTAGTTTCTCCTTCATGCTGGGATGTTGTTCGTTCATGTCCTCTGTCTGCCCCTATCAGCAGAAGGACATCATTTGTCTGCACCTTTCAAAACCGATACACTGTGGTTAAAGTTTGGTTAGGTTTAGGGAAACATCGTAGTCTGGGTAAAATACATGACCATGTTCAGCATCTCAAGGTCACCAGGACTCCCTCATTAAGGTTCCTCTGTAAGGTTTTTAACCAGAACAAAAAAACAACCAAACAACCAAAACTTCATGAAATTCAGAGCAGTGATGTCTGATGTGTCACCTGATGCGTCATGTTTAATGCATAAACAGTCACAAATTATTGTTTTTGTCAATGGAATCAACATTTTGTAAAATATGCTAATTCACTTTCAAGTGTGTAATTAGCAATCTGTGGTCTTATGGGGAGTTATGTGCCCGACTATTTCTTGGTCGGATGCAGTGATTCTCTGGAGTCTCTGACTGTTATTGAAGGTCACACGATCTATTCAAATTTTTTTAACTCCTGTTTAACTCCTGAACAAAATGTTTGTTTCAAACATTAGGACACTAGCTGTCACTTTCCCTCTCCGTAATTTCACAGTTAGTCCGTTGGCATGAGCACTCATTCGACTTTAGATGCTATAAGCCTAAGCGCCATCGATAATTCTTCCCCTTCAGGGTGATGGATGTAAGACTGGATAGGCAGGCGGATGTACAGATGAGTCAGCTGCCTCTTCAACAGGAAAAAACTGAATGTCAGGAGGAACCGGGAGAACTATTAATGAGATTTGTGTGTGGTTGACCTGAACTCTGAGATGAAGGTGAAACGAGTCCATGTAGATTACTCAGGCAGCATTCAATCTGCCAGTATACAGTCGACACAAACATATTATACATTTATACATATTCATACCCAAATGTTTGTCATATATGAGACAAAGGGTTTCTCACCAAACATCATGTGTTTAATATGTAGCAGATATTATAAAATAATAATAATAATAATAATAATAATAATAATACATGACTGACTTTTACAGTCTGCTTCAACATATGCTGGCTTTCCAGCCTCTTCTGAATCACTGGGACTCTATGGGCCATCAGCAAGGACGATCCAGCACCACAGTCTGACTCTACTGTCAGTCACAAATGTACACCTTCAGCAGATGGTGTGTGTGCGTGTGTGTCTGTGTGAGGTTAAAAGTCTAAAGATGTGAGTTTATATATGTAAGATTATACGTTTGTACCCAAGGATGGGTGCACAACGAATGTGCTGTCATCCATCTGTCTGTGTGCCGCTACTTCCACATGATTATAATATTGTTTTTTCATGTATATTTTACACTGCATTTCCACATCAAATGTCCCCTCTTCATGTATTATGAACAGAAGTGATGTTCCTAGGATTCAACAGGGTTCATTTTGAAGTCACTGTACACTGAATGTGCTTGTTTGACACCAGAAGATATACAGATGGGAGAGAGTAAATCATCTGCGGGTGAGTGGGCAGTCCAAAGTGTCTTGGCTTATGCTTTTCAACTATTTAGACTGTATGAAAGTTTAGTAGCAAAGCATGAGGGGAAGTTAAGCCAAGTTAAAGCTGCAATATTCAGCCCTTCATTGATGTTAAAATGACAAATATCATATGTGGTACAGTATCAGCCTGTTGCTGTATGTGCATGTAAAATGACAGAGGTTCCTCTTCCATGCAGACATCATGTTGCACCACTATGTATCTACAGTAAACCAGAAGTGACAAACCAAACATTGGCTTTAGATAGGGCCTTTTGTGTTTCTCGCAAGTCTCACAGCCACTGTAGTTTCTCCTGGAGGGGGAGGGTGAGGTGAGCCATATTCAGTCGGTTGCAATCTGAGGTCTTTTCAGACGGGGAGCGATTGAGTAGGCTGGTAAGGAGGTAAGGATGCATGGACAATCTGACAGGCAGAGCAACTAGCAGGCACAATCCTGTGAAACTGTGTGTGTGTGTGTGTGTGTGTGTGTGTGTGTGTGTGTGTGTGTGTGTGTGTGCTCATCTCAGACACACACTTTTCTACATGGCGCACCATAATTACTGTCGAACACTGATTGTCATGGATAAGAGACTGATCCTGAGACTGTTCCTGGTGGTTTGTGAGTTTCCTGAACTATAGAAGTGTTGTAGGAGGACATTCACATTGCAGAGCATCAACCCTGGATTCATAAAGTTATGAATATGCTAATTTAGCTAACTTTAGCTTACAACAATAACAGTGGTTGGCAAAGACTGAAGGATTGTCAACAAATCAACCTGTGTTTAAAGATATCACCACATCCATTTTCTGTAACCGCTTATCCTCATCAGGGTCGTGGGAGCTGGAGCATATCCCAGCTGATTTAGGACGTGAGGCGGGGTACTCCTAACCCACACCAGGGGCACATAGAGACAAACATAGAGACAAACAACCGTTCACACTCACATTCACACCTATTATTATCACCAGTTAATCTGTTAAGTGCATGTCTTTGGACTGTGGGAGGAAGCCGGAGTACCCGGAGAGAACCCATGCAGAACATGCAAACTCCACACAGAAAGGCCTCAGCTGAGGTTCAAAACAGGAACCTTCTTGCTGTGAGGTGACATTGCTAACCACTGCACATCTGTGCCACCAGGGTATCACCACAGTTTGACTTCATTAACACAAAGTCATTTCATTGAACTCTCCTCATTTAACACTAGTCGATTGATAACTGTGCCATTTCCATGGTTACCACACGGAGATCTCCTGGCGTTTACTTATGAATTGCTTCTCTGGCCATGGATTTGAGCAGGTATGCAGGCAGAGAGCGACTCCACTTCTGAAAAGACCTTTAGATACCAATAAATGAAATCCTACACTGGATATTTAAGGTAAAATACCTTTATAACATTTGCTGCAGCTGTGGCTGCAGTAGTGAAGGTGGGCTGTTCAAGATGAGTGGTTCAGTGGTCAAATCAAGAATGACACCACCCTTGTAAAATCCAAGGCTCACCAGGAAAATAACATATAACCTACAGTATATATGTATGTTCTCACAAAACAATTTCGCCTGTTGCATGGTCAGAAAATAGATTAGAAATTTCCTGTACTATGCATTTAAAAGAGGCAAACATCATTTTTTTCTTTGTCTCTACACACACAGGCTAACTAAGCCAGTATCCAAACACAAACACAGGAGACTATGTTTTAACAGAACGCTCTAGCTGTTTGAATGGCTGCCATGAAAAAAGGTTGAGGGGCAATAACAAAGAGGAAGAGATGAACGAGAGGAATAAAGGCCAGTCACAGCAAACGTGAGCCAAGCTGCGCGATATGTTCTGTAGATATATTCAGTTTTGTTTGGTATCTATCAAAATAAGTGCACACACAGGATAAAGAATAAGCCATTCCATCTATCCAAACAACCGTTCGCACTGGCTGCTCGCCCCTGCAGGAGGGAAGGGGGACGAGATGAGATATCAGGGGAGAGATGGATGATTAAGAGGGAGTGGTGAGGAAAGGCGATGATGCAACCATGAGATCAAAAAGTGATTCTACTTTGACCTTCAGTGATACACACTATACATACAGGGCACAAATATGGTTTGAATAAAGACTTCTGTTAGCCCTAAAATGACCAAAACGTCAGATGAAGTAGGGGTTTTTTTGTATGTTTTTTGGTAAAAACAAATCAAGGAAAGGAGTTCAGAGCACAGTGCAACCTCTAAAGACAGCAGAACAGGAAGGACAGATGGAGATGACAGAGGATCATGAAGTACAGTAGAGGAAGAGGAGAAAGATGAGCAGAAAGGCTGAAGGCTGCAATATGTGCCCCATTCTGTTGTCAGACTCTCATGACACGAAAATCACGGCTGAGCACGTATTAAGTATGAGCCTCGTTAATTAGCTTTCAACCTCGGTGCTTCAACATGATAAAGTAGGCTCTGATGGCACGCATGGATGGAGCATGCGAAGGGCTAGATGAAGAGAGCCGTAGAGAGGGAGAAAAAAAAGAAAGAGGAGTGGGTAAGTGAGTTTGAATTTACAAGCACGGGTCAGTTTTTGTGTTATTACTCAGAGTGAAACTCCAGGATTTCTAATGAATCAGTGATACGAGAGCAGTGAGAGGGATGAAGATGATGGTGAAGCAGATGAGTAAGGTGGAGCTGCAGGGATGGATGGGTGCACGGTCGGGTGAAGGGTGAATGAAATTGACGAGACATTATGGGTATGTCAGAGGGAATAAATGAGCAGAGGAAGAGGAGGAAAGGACAATGATAAAAACTGCATATGAAGGACAAAGACAGACAGATAGATAATGATATCGAGAAATGCGAGAAGACAGAGAGCGTGTGTCATAGGCGAGGGTTGACTTTGTTTATGCTGCTATCTGTTTGCATAGGACCAATCATATCTTACAACCACCAGGAGAAATGTTGTGATACTGAGGGTGTTTTATTGTCACGATGCATGAGATCCATGTATGTATGAAAACACATTAATGTGATGTATAATGTTTTGTGTGGAGTTCAGCCAGCAGTCACATGAAGAATCAGTGAATCATAAAATGACATATCTTGGAGAGCATAGATTAAACTCAGAA
Organism: Argyrosomus regius; assembly: GCA_946959425.1. NCBI lineage: Eukaryota > Metazoa > Chordata > Actinopteri > Sciaenidae > Argyrosomus > Argyrosomus regius. The sequence goes on along the minus strand of OX336889.1, from coordinate 23,990,490 downwards.
TGTAAAGGATAGAGTGTTAGGCCAGTCTTAGTTTTACTGAGAGTGATTGAAAATGTTTTAAAAAGTTTAAGACAAGCTGTTTTAAGCCTCAGTTCATCACTCTACCCCCAGGCAGAACTAACAGCTGTGCTCCATATATAGTCAATGGTGTCTCTCAAATCATGTCCAAGTTAATCACTTTACAGTGAACTGGATTTTGGGTAATTCTGCATTCACATTATATCAGAAGACGGTTACACTTGTAGTAAATGGAGCTGAAGTTATCTCATGACACTTTCCATACATAGTATGTTTAGACTGTACTCTTTATAATGTTATTTACAGAGACTCGCCAATTCCCATCATGAGAAAGAACTTGTTGACAGTGGCAAGGAAAGACCTCTTTACAGGCAAAAACAGAGATAGTTTTTTTTATTCTACACATTCCTTGTTAAAACCTGGATCCTGCATTACGTACAATACATCTCAAGTTCTGGGGGAGATCCAGGCAGAGACGGTTGAGTCTGTTCACTCCAGTGGGAGAAGTAAAGGCACAGATTATGACAGATTCTTTTGCCCAATTGTCACTGACGCAGTTAATATTGGACCCATTTTTCATAAGCCAAACATCTTCAGAACATTCGGACACTACAATTGCATTTTTCAGACGGACAAACCGACAGAAAATTAACTTTGTTTGAGAAATACATCTGTCATACTTTTCAAACTTGAGACCTCAAAAGTAGGGAGGATTTTGAAACCAAAGCTTGGTGTCTGAGTTCAGTTTCAGAGACTCGGTTTCCTGCACCCTGGTGACTTTTAAGAATGAAAATAACAAAATAATAAGAACACGACAACAGCATTTTAATGTTTAATGTTACTTTTAAATCTCAGCAGAGAATACAGAATAATTCGCCCCTCTGTTGTGAACTTGCAGGAATTCATCCATCCTTTACCTTCCTCTTATCCGGGGTCGGGTTGCGATGGCAGCAGGTTTAGAAGGGCGTTCCAGACGTCCTTCTCCCCAGAAATGCATTCCAGCTCCTCTTGATGGATCCCAGTCCAGATAGGCTATATAGTCCCTCCAGCGGTTTCTGGGTCTGCTCCGGAGTCTCCTACCAGTTGGACTTGCCGGCAACACCTCCAAAGGAAGGCGCCCAGGAGGCATCCTAATCAGGATGCTTGAACCACCTCAGCTGGCTCCTTGTGACACAAAGGAGCAGTGGCTCTACTCCGAGCTCCCTATGGATGTCTGATCTCCTCACCCGATCTTTAAAGCTGACCATAGCCACCCTGCGGAGAAAATTCATTTCAGCCGCTTAATCCAATGCCAAGTCTGTGCATGCCAGTGTGCAATATGGCAGTCTGAAGGGTTCATGTCCCATTATATTTCGGCAGTTATGCAAACTATACAGTGTCAGAAATAAAGTGGGAGATCCTCAATATATGTGGTTTGGAATTACAACATGGAGACTGCAATGAACCAGATGCTCTATGGCATAAAGGCAGTATAATAACATTGAATACAGTGGGACATTGGTGAGTTTATGGCCCATAATATTGACGTCACACCAACAACAAATTATCATAGATTTAGGGAGGCTACAGTATAAAAAGTAATGAAAGATAAATAAATAACTGTCAATCTATTAATATTTGTTGCTGTAGAGCTACATTTGTTTCTCAAGGGACTCTTCACAGAGCTGTCGTAGCATAGAAAACCCAGCTGCAGCTAATAAACTTAATTATTTAAATACTTTGATTTAGGTAAGTAAATGAGCGACAGTAGTCAGTTTTGTTGTCAGTGTTTGTTAATTGGCACATCCAGTCAAACTTACGCCTTGTATATTTTATTATCTGCAGCTGCGTTCCCCCCGCTGTGACACAGTGAAGTGTCTGTGACTGTGGAGGAGCAGAAGTGTACGGACAAGTCACATCAGTATTATTTATAAAGCCCACAGTCACAAGTTTGGCCCAGGGGGCTTCTATTGACGTCACTTCCAGTCAGAGAAAAGATCTCACTTCTTTTTACAGAATGTTTTTGGAATTTTCTAGGGAGATGATGCTACAGTCACATTAAGAGAGGAGGAGGGCAGTGATGAGAAACATCCAAGCATTTACGGCTCAGGCGTTCTCTCCATCTGATGGCTCCAGATGGTGACTGCCAGACTAACTCACAAATTTAATGAATAGTTATTGAGCTATGGTTGAGCGATGATTGGCAGAGTTGGTCATGTGGAGGGAAAAATAATGTACATCATCGTTTAAGGGTTCATTTACCTCAAATGATTGAATGCATGTGATTGATGTCAAGTGTCATGTCATGTACATAATGTGTACGTATAGTATTTAATATTAACCTTGAGAAGCAGCTTGACTCACAAGATCACATAAGAATCAATCTCCCCAGGCTTTAAGCTATATGTTTGTGTCCAAACAGAACTGGAAGGCTTGAGCTTGGCATTATGGGCGTTGCCATCTTGGTTTTTCGGAGCCAGAAAATATATATAAATACATATTTGGATGAGAGTGGGTTGCTGCTAGCTGGTTTGTGGTTGCACTGCGAGTTGGGCCATGCTTGGGTTTGACTCAGTTTTCAAGCAGGACAAATGATGACCTGTATTACAGCAAAATATATTTCTAAAACATTTGAAGGAAGAAATAGACAACGCAGTAACAAAATCTTGATTCACATTTGATCAGCACTGCCTAGTTTGACAGTTTTGTCTGAGTTGTCTTGAGTTTTGTGAGCCAAGACAGACTTGTTGAGAATTACTTGTGCATCAAGAGACAGCCATGCCCTAAAGCATACCCTGTTTCATCGTCTATTTTACTATAATTTTCAAAATGAACATCATGAGATGAGCATGAGACCATAAACTCATGAGGAAACTATTTACTGAGGTAATAAATCAAATGAGAAGTAGGCTAATTTCTCCTTTAGTCTCATGGTGCTGCTTCCTACTGGCCATTAGAAAGATTGCAGGTTTAAGACAATTAAACATTAGCTTCACTTCACAGACCCAGAGGCTCTTCCACTAAATTTTTAAAACGTCAATGGTCCGAATACAGTTGTGACAGACTATTCACCCTCCTGTGAGGAACTACTGGCAGCTGCGGCAGGAGCTACAAGCATGGCTGAACACTAGGTGTGTGTGTGATGACATTTGTGAGAAGTGATGTGAGAGGTGAGATTCTGCTAACATCGGCTATATCAGAACTGGAAAGTATCGCTTCATCGAAAGAAGAGCAAAGGCTTTTCTCCATGGGCTGCAGGCCGGTTCTGGTAAGAGTTTGACTACATTATGTATGTGGTTTGTTCTTTGTGGGTGGATGGTTCATCCATTCACCTGGCCCTGAATTTTATTTTAAAATGGCCACAGTTTTCCAAGTAAGTCCCAACGATTTCATCGTTGAAATCGTACATTTCACAGATCGTTCTGTGTAACAAACCATGTTGGTGCAGTTATCTGTAATCTATCTTTATAGAAAAAGCCACATTGTTGTTTCATGATGAATATTTTATGTTATTACATGCAACAGGTGTTTGATGGAAATCATTGCTAAAATTTGGGGTTACTGCCAGTTTAATCTATCAAAACACATGCATGTGCTTACTGGTCATCTAAAACAATGAGTTTGCTGTTGTTTTCAACCTCAAAATCATTTTTGGAAAAGCACAGTAGGATAATCTTTAACCGAATCCTCAGATGTGGTTGACAGCGGGATGAATCAGTACTTTATAGACAGGGCTTTGTCTCAGCGTCATCAGACCTCCCACTGCGAGTGACAGCAGGTTGTCCGCTCACTAATCAGCTTATCACCTGAAAGAGCAAAGGGTCCTGATTTGAGGGGGGTTACAAGAGGAGACAGAGAGAGTGTTTGATTATGTAACAGCTCAGTCTCACCATAACCAATGTAATCCATTTATCAATATTTTACATTACCAGTTGTTTAAAATATATATGAAAGATTAAATCTACATTCAAGATCCATCTGCGCGCCTAAAAAAACTGCAGTACACCCACTACTAGCAATGAAAAACATTTATCAGCCAGATTATATGGGGGCAAACACACTTCAGAGTGAGTTTTGGCTGTTCTGAGAGGTTATTTAATCATAGTTTGAATAGAACCAGATATTGCCTAGTTGACACACAGCCCAGAGTCCATTATCAGCTTAATGAATCCACAGCGGAGTAAAAAGACAGGGCTGTGATTGATGACACCGCGAACCAACAGCCAGAATATGATCGTGTTATTAGTTATTCATGATTTGCAGCTCCATCTTGGAGTCATTTCGAATTTTCTGTCTCCTTTTTCTCTCTCTCGCACTTTTCTTTTTTTTTTTTTTTTTTGACATGCATTTATATGTGCTTGTGTGTGTGTATGTGTGTATTTGAGCTGTGCTTCTTCCACACCACAGGCTCAACTCAATATTCTGCTGACAAAGACAGAAGGAGGGAGAGATTAGGGGAGGGACGTGAAAGGAAATGATAATGCATGAGCTGAATTTATACATTAAAAAACCTGACTTGCATGTGCTGTTACGGAAGGAAAAGATGGGAGAGGGAAAGGCTTTGGGTGTGAAGTGCTAGAAGAACAAAGGAAGAGAGGAAGGCAAAGAAGAGGTGGGAAGATAATGAAAATGGGAGAAGAAAGAACGGGAATAGAAAATTGTGAGAGGATATAAATGACTGACATGTATAATATATAGACCCTAATTTAGCTACGTCTATTTATAGCCTTAATGTAAAATACATTCATTCATTTAACAGTGAATGAACGAGCCATGCAGCCCTTTTTTCTTTTTCCTCAATTAGGTTAAAGACCCATAACAAGCACAAAAATACCATTGTTGTGGATGCAAGGAATCATTCAAAAGTCAGCGATGGCAAGTCAAGCAGACAATTTGCGGCTAGCGGCATCATTTTACAACTCGATGTATCATAGATCACGTAGCTGCCTTGCAGAAAAAGCCTTTTATTTCCTCTGCATTATTCATCTGCTGCTATGTAGCTTGACACTTTGAAAACTCTCTCCAACCTAATGGGAATACTCATACAGTATGTACATTTGCTGTCTTCAAGAGAGAGACACGAGAGAGAGAGAGAGGGAGAGAGAGATTTAGAAAGCTCTTTTAACATGATAACTGGAGTACAGGATTTATATATTGTGATGAATTCATAATAAAGCAATTTTTCTACCATGAAACATTAAGGTTTTAATTCCCATTCTGTGCCCTGTACGTCTGTTCTTGCACTATGTAACTTTGTGCTCTGTGTATGATCTCCTGCAAGAAGTACATAACGCTCTACAGCTCTAAATCACACTATTTGACTGATTTTGGTGAAACTGGATCATATTTTATGGAGAAAATGTTTTCTGTTTTTCCCTTGGATGTCCTCTCAACTCTCTGTGATTCACAGAGTTTCCTGATGGACCGTGAAGTAAACTGCTGCCAAATGTAGCTGCTGTTAGCTAATGTTAACTCAGTTTGTTAGCTGGACTGTCCGGACTGTGAGAACAGAGCACCGGGAGAGTGTTAGTGTTTGTACCACAGGTATTTTGGACCAACAGGAAGAAGAGGTTTCAGGCCGAGGGCGTGGGGCAACGCTGAAGGGGAGTGGAGCCCGTGTCGTGCCAGACCCGGAGCTGGGCAGGTGGGCAATGTAAATGGCCTCAGCAGCCTCTATAGACATTAACGGTAGAGCCGAAAAGAAGCAAAGACGTTGATGGAGAAAGAAGAACAGCAAAGGAGAGAGTGACCGAAGAAGCTGCCAGACAAGAGTAAATCTGGGACTGACTTTTAGTCATTGGTGAGAGCTTTCTGAAATAAAAAACTGAAAGACAGACGCCGAGCTGGACTTCTTGCTGTTGGACTACTAAGTATTAGTACATAAGCTGGAATGTCTTGTGTTGTTGCACGTTTGGTTGTTTGCAAAGTTGTCGGTTCGCTAGTTTCATGAGTCATGAGGTAAGTGCATCAGCATGTTCAAAGGATTTGGAGCAGAGAGGAGTGATTTATTTCTGGTGTGAAAATCCAAAACGGTCCATAGCCACACTGGAGAGTACTGATCTCAGCAACAACAGCAGCATTTGACAGTGTTTGCTCCTATGTCTGCGGGTGCATGAGCCAGATTTTGTGTGCGTGTGTGTATACAGTATCGCATGCCAGCTCAACACCACATCTGTGTGTATAGCAGTGATTTTAGGTGTATCAGCATTTTCCAGTCAACACCCTCCATCCTGTGACATGCTCCTCCAGCTTATGCTATTTTTGGCTGACGTGCTATTCTGAGTGACATCTCCCTACAAGATAATGGTCCTGTATAATTGCACGTTGTGTATAACGATGGGGAGCTGTTCGTCACTATGGTAATTATTTCTGTCAATGGAAATTAGTACAGATGTGTGGAAAAGAAAGATAACAAGATGATGATTATGTGCTCTTGTGTGGACACACACACATGCACACACACACACCGTACGCAAAGGTGTCTGAATAATGAGCGAATGTACAAAAGATAAGAGCACACATCACATTAATAGTTCAGCAATTCGGCACACTTAATTACAGCACGTGTGTGTGTGCATGTGTGCGTGTGTGTGTGTGACAATTAGGCCATATTGTGACTTAAGCTTCTGCAAAGTGGGTTCATCCATGAAGTCTGTGAATGCTGTTGTACAAACATGAAGTCAACTACTTATCTACGTACAGTATGTGTGAATTTTAAGCATTGATTCAATCATTTGTTGGTTTGCTCGTGATGCCCTTTGTACCCTCAAGTCACCTTCTCAGTGACTGTCCCTCAACGTGAGCATTAAGCAACAGGTCCAGTGTGACCGCTCACTAATGGCTTTCCTGCCAAGGCTGTAGAGATTTACAGACTCCACTTGCCTTATGGGAGCTGGACAAGACAAAACAACCCTGACAGCCGCTAACTCTCGAGAATGCTGCAGTGGTTTGTGCATGAGTCTATGTGTATGTCGCGTGTGTGTCTTTACCACACTCTGCAGAAATAGAGGGAACAGGTCCAGGCGGAGAGAAAGAACAACAGAGACAACTAGTGGCTAATGGCTCTCCCACAGGGTCATCACTTCCTGCTACTCGCTGTAAAACACAGGGAGCCACGGGGGAGCAGCTATTAGGAAACCTCAGACTTCATCTGCTAACAATACTGTGGAGGCAGATCTGCCTTTTCTGCTTTAGAGAAATAAAATAGTAATAGTGATGAGCAGGCCTAGAATTCAGAGTTAAAAAATGCAATATTTATCATTTATTATGTACCTATACACTGTATCACAGCGACGATGCCAATATCAGCGACTCAAGTGCATTACAACATTATGAATTGAGGATAGGCCAATGTGTCATGGCCATAGACTGTATAAAACGTGGATGCAGTATGTGTGACGTCACCCACTGGTTTGGAGTGTGACAGTCCTGCATCTGCCACCTCCCCACTAATCCAAAGATGTGGAGCGTAGATGGAGCTGAGGCAGGCTGAATGAAGCCTGGTTGCTCAAACAAGCTGCCTGTGTGCCACGCTTTGAATTCTGCATAACTTTGAGCCTTAATATAATTTGAACATGTGTATTCTATAGAAAATCAGCGTCAGTACAGTTGTCATGAACGGGGAAATTAGCTATAGAGACCAGGCTGTAAACATGTTTATTTCTGCTGTGAATTTGGGCATTTTAACATGGGGGCTAATGGAGATTGACATGCTCTGTAGCCAGCCTCAAGTGGCCATTTGTGGAACTGCAGTTTTTGGCACTTCCATGTTGTCTTCACTTCATAGCCAGGTTGCCAGGAAGGCCAATGCATCATGGCTGCCTTCTGGATAGAGGTCACCATAGCATTTAGGATACACCTCTTTGTTTACAGCAACTATGAGCACACAGCGACAATTATTATTTTGGCAGCAGACAATTAAGGTACTGAAAGGTCCATTGAAACTCTACTAGTTAAAGCACAAAACTCATTAAAGTACAGATTAAGTTACAAGCATTTTCTTGAGGACAGAGAGGCAGGGCAAGGAAAGAAAAAAACAAAACAGGCAGAGACCAGGGCACAATGGCCCGATGGCTGATGGACAGACGATTTTCAGCAGGACATCAGTTCCAGAGGGATTGGAAGGACAATGATGGCTGCCGTGGCTGCTGGTGAAATTCCTGCCCTGGTGATGAGTATCTGACAAGGGCAGACTAAATTTATCTGCTGATAATTGTTGAAGTCTTCTGCTCATTGTGGTCTAATGCTGTCAGTATGTCTCCGCCATCAGCTCCCTGACACTCAGCAAGGAAGTGAAGGGAATACTGACATTATATCAATGTGAGGACTGTATTGTAAAGTGAATTTAAGGTGGCAGAGTGGTGTAATAAGAAGGCAGTCTATCGCCTATAGGGCTGATAAAATAAGATGTATTTTATTCTCAAGAACACATAATTCTATCATACACTTTTCTGCCATAATGATAATGACATTTTAAGTAGTTCCATCTTTTGAATATCTGGGTTAGACAGCAGGTGTAATTTGAACCTCAGCAAATCACAAGGGATCTGATGATAAAGATGTGTTTCGAATAAGACTAGCATGTTTTTCTTTTAAGGATTAAGCAACTGTGTGCAAAACAAAAAAGATTCAAATTCAAATTCAACTGACTTGTTCTGTCAAATCAATATCCAATATCTAAATATATTTAATTTACCAGCACATCAGTCTCAAAGCCTATCTATCATTTGACAGCGAGCCTTTGGGGATAACAGCCAAGCAGATACCTGCAAAACGATAACGGATATTTGTGCTAAGACTTCCTCTGCAGTCCGATTAGCAACTTGATATGCAAAATGACAAGAAAGGCACACTCCTGCTGATCTCTATACACATATATCTTCTCATGAATGCAGATAGACTTTAAATTGGCATCAGATGATAGCGGGTCCTGAGATTGCATTTCGACCAATGCGTGAGTCACCCAAATGTGACTGGTCAATACTACTCGGACTACAAATGGAAACTAGAATGCTTCTGGTGTCATCTCGGGTCCCTTGCCTCCAGATTCTGCCTTCATATGCAGATACGTGTTTATTGAGATTACTGTTGCATAACAAAACAAAGGCACCAAATATTTACACTTGTATGTTCGGCACTTATTCTTTTTAAACTGGCAAAACTTTTAATGTCTTTAGTTTTCTCATTGTGTTTTTATTGTGTTTATGTTTGATGTCTTTATATTTTTCATGCTGCCTTGCTTCCAAAAGAATTACTTCTTCGGGGAAAATAAATATCTGAACTGAACAGATTAATCAGCTAATCATTTCAGCTCTACTACCACGACCTGGAAGGCTTTTGTTCAAGAAAAAACACTGATACCTACCGGCTCTAAGCCTGTTCTCGTTTACCTCATCCTGATTCCTGACCTCACTGAGGAGGGGAGGAAGGAAATGGATGCAGCACAAAATGTTCATTTGTGGAAACAGGTCATGATCCTCCCCTACTTTGGTTTTTACTGTGTTAACAAAGTCTTAATTGGCCAACTTTGAGGAACCAGATTGCTGCTTTTGCAGTTTTTTGGTGTGGATTACCGTTGTTGATATTTAATGCTCTGTCAAACCAGTGCATTAACTTTAAGCTACGGTATGGTTTGCTTTCAAAAGACCATTAAGGTCACAATCAAAAATTCATGAGTATAAACAAACATAAAGGGGGTATGAATACGATGCATCAAACCAGATATAAATGATCGGAACACAAGTCCCATCCAAAATACAGTGAGGTAAAGTTCAAAGAGAAATGCTTTTGATCTGATTACATGAATATTCTTGGGGGTTGATATAAAAAAATAAATCGTCATCTCAGCCTGATTAAGATCGATTTGTTTTGAGGTGTTTCCAACCAGAGCTGCATGCAGAATAGTTGACTTCTAAAGCTCAAACAGATTAGGGGATCATCAATCTCAATGTAGGTAGGAGTCAAGGCACACAAATACACAGTAGGTGTTCTGCAGGCACTTGCACCGTGAGTAAAATATAAACACTGTCTGTCCGTTCTGTTGAAGTGCTGAAATTCAGGTCCAGTAAACAATCAATCTAGCCCTCCATCTATTCCCCAATCGATTCCTTCATTCCCTCTGCCACTCACCCTTTCCTTCACTCGTCCATCTGTTCATTCAACCAGCCCTTCAGTAATGTGATTTGCACAGGCTGCACGTAGACTTTCTCTGCCTTTTCCTGCATCCTTCCACCCCTTTGTCAATCTCTCCGTCTAATACCGAGGAACTATTGAATTGTGAACACTTTTCCTGACGTTGATTCACCATGCAGTTACACATCTTTTAAATGTGACACTGTACAACTGTTTCATGGTTTCCAATTAAATATTAACGTTTTGTTAATTGGTCACATTCAGAGTTTGAACCCCTCTACCTGCTTCACCTTCCACTGTCGCTTCCTTTCTAAAACAATCTGCAGACGCGCGGGAGAAGCACAAGCGTGATCTCATTTGCTAATTGTTTGTACCAGCAGGTGTGAGCCGTCTGCCACACTCGCTGAGTGTGTGCACAGGAGCATGTGGAGGTCTATGCATGTGTGTGAAGCAGTGACAGAAGCAAAGTGTGTGTGTGGAGTCGGTATGTTTGATTTTGGTGACACATCTGTCAGACGTCTGCCGTGTTTGAAGCTGTCTTCTTTTCTTTGATAATCCAGAGAATGCCTGGATGACTATTGAATGAAACCAGCAGTATTGGTCTGGAGGTGTGAGGCTGTAGGCTGCCACCTTGAGGACACTGAGTCAGTTAGTGCATCAAAGATAAGTGGTGGAAATGATTTCAGACAGCATTCTTAACCTCTGACCTCCCTGTGGAGGACGTCAGGTGGAAGTTTATTAATAAAGAGCCTTATGAAGAGCCTAGACACAAGCACCACTGTCCTTCATGATGATAATTAAATCATTAGGAGTTATTTGTGTGGGACAGGGGTGTAGATTTTTGTGCTAGACCACTGTTACCTACATTTGACCAGCTGTAACTAACAATTATTTCCAAATAAAAAGAAAGAGCTACTGGACAAACTGTTTCTATTTGAATGTTTCAAATATAAAACATTCAAATTTGAAGATAAAATGAAAAAATAAAACACCCACCAGTAATCAGTACGAGATACAGAGATAAGGTGTGTTGGAAAGACCACAGTGTGCTAGGATTATTAAAAAGCTGTTTTGCGCAGTGTTCTATAGTATTATAATAATATTGTAGTAATGTGTCATTCTGTAAATTAATCACAGAGTCAAAGTTTGTTTGACTCACAATTACGCTGAGATTAAATGAAAAAACAAAGAAAATCAGTCTTTATCCAGCAGTCATTTATTTACATTTTGTTGGTACTATTTACATATTTACCAATTTATATATTCACAAATTTACATATTTACAAAGAACAACCTAGGCCAAAACAAGAGTTGACAGATTAGATGGAAAATCTTCCTGAAAGAAACCTCTGGAGCAGCCAGACTCTCTGGGGGGCACCATTCCTTCTGACACGTCTAACCGTACTCTATATAATATAATCTACAGACTATCTACATTCTACCATGAGCAAACTTCCTTTTAACAGGAAGAAACCTCGAGCAGAACCCGGCTCATTGGTAGACGGTCATCTGCCACGACCGACTGAGTTAAAGAGAGAGGGCCAGAGAGAGAGAGAGAGGGAGAGGGAGAGAGGGAGAGGGTGCTGTCTGCTCTTCTGTCTTCAAACCTCCAGCTTTTTCTGCAAGGCCTGCACAACAACAGGGAGAGAATCAAGAGGTTAATCAGTGAAATCTCCACGGCTGTTACCTGGACATTTTTCTTTCCTTTCTTTCTTTTTACCTGGCTTTTCTTCTTTGTTTGTTTGGTCCATGGCAGAGAGACCACTTCTCCCAGACTGTCTTACACCTAAAGACAGACACCAAACCTGTGAGCTCACTGAGTTTGCATGATGTGGGTTTGACTTCAGTTCACAGTGTCACAGTGTCGTCCACTTACCCGTCTGTAAAACAGGATGTATGCTGTTCGCTGGCGCTTCTCACAAACGTTGGCACCAGTTGTCTCTGTGACCCGGTCATCGTTGTATTGGAGCCAGCGGTCACCCTTGGCATCCAGCTTATGGTCTGGGTGCATGCCGTCGCTGATGTAGTGTCCCAAGAGGAGAGGGATGACTGTTTGGTCAGGGGTCTTAACATGAAGTGGAGTTTATGGAGGTTAACTAAGAAGCCAAGTTTTCAACAGGCATGTGATCAAAGTGTAAAACAAAGAAAAAAAATCCTTACAAACGTCGGCTGTCTGGCCTAAATGGCTGATGACACTAACCAGCCTGTACATCATAACAACAGTTCAGCCTCACACACACAGTCAAAACACCAACACACACAGTCCACATGTTTACTCTGTGATTGTTTTAGCTCGCTGGAGGACGACAGGGTGGTGCAGCTTCTCCATCTGCAGGTACTGAGTGAACCTGAACCGCTTCAGATGCAGGATCAGGACTCTGTAGACAGGAAATGAGGAAAATGAATACAGACTTGTTGGACTGATGGATTACAGAACTTAAGCAGGTGCACTGTGGATAAAAGGAATCACTCTCAGCCTGGATCTGCAGCAGGAACACGTCTAAGGATCTCTACTTATTATTGGTGGTAAAAATGTAACATGATTTGTAGTTAGAGGGTCCCTTTAACTCACCTGGGCAGGGTCTTAAGATTAAGAAGATCAGTGTTGTGGCGGCAACACTGATGTGTTACCACATCGCCCGCACTCACACCGATAGTCCAACACTGTCTCCTGTAGGCATAACAACATGCTGTCAGTTATGTCGTGTACATCAAAGCAGTGTGAAATATTTGATTGATCGATTTCTGTTTGTTCCACAAGGCTTCATATCAGTCAGCGCTGATGTGAACACAAGCTTCTCACCTTCTGGTACTCCTGGAGCATCAGCTCAACTGAGCCTCCAGGAATCAGGTCCAGAGACAGGTTAGTGAACTCCTCCTCTCTGGATGATCCAACATCACACCTGCACATTGAAGGGACAATACACATTGAAAAACAGATGCATATGTCAAGAGAAAGCCTGGAAAGACATTGAGACATGTTTATCTGAACAACTTAGTACATATGTGGAGTGTTTGCTGAACAGACAGACACACACAGAGATTTGATCCGATGCACAGACAAGAAGCAATCATCAGGCGCCCTAACAACGAATCGTAAAAAGCATCGAGCAGCTGACTTACTTTCTGGCGGTGGTCCACAAATTCAGGAGCCTGGATGGAGAGGACCTCCTTGAACTTATAGAGGGCCTGGAGTTTTGGGTGGACATCTTTGGAGCTGTGACATTTTACAATGTCCATAAAATGTCTGGAGAGGGTTAGGGGAAAATGGTGGTTATTTCATGTTGTGGAGAAACTTGAGGTGTGTGTGTGTGTGTGTGTGTGTGTGTGTGTGTGTGTGTATGGCTACTGTACCTCATCAGCTTAGCCTCAGGAGTGAAACGCCACACCTCCTTCTGGCGGCAGACGTTTCTGACAAACCTTGTCAGTGTGAGCAGGCTCTGGAGGACGGAGTTCATGTAGCAGATCTGAGCTGGGTTTGGAAACCTGACACAAGTCACATGACACATCAACATCCTGATCTTCAGTGACCATTCACAAACTGGGGCTCATTTCATGAAAATATTAACTGTAAACATTCTGGGGAAATTACATTCTTGTATCAGTGTGTGTGCAGATTTACTCGCCCAAGCCTGCAGATCTGTTGACGTCTGGGGGTCTGTTGGTCGACAACCTGTGCAGGATCATCGCTGTGGTTGTGACTCTTGTTGGCACTACAGACACACAAACACACACACAGTCAATAGACATGACCAGCAGTAAGCAGTGAAAGCTGTGAGTGTGTGAACACATTGTGAGGAATCTGAGGAACCTCCTGCTGACGTTCAGCATCACTAACTGGAGAAACACGGTATCTCTTCAGTTGGAGAAACCAAAACAAAGCTGTATAGTTCAATAACACAGTCAGCAGCATGATGAAGACCACTGACTGTCCAGACTAGTAAACATCTGGTTGATGTGAAGCACTGACACTTTGTGTGAAAAAGACATGGGCGCAGCTCAAGAGTTCCCAGCAACACTTCCTTTTCTCCTTCCTTGCTTGCTGGGGCTCCTTCTCAGGTGGGGGCGCTGTCATGGTAGCTGGACCATCTGAGAAGGTCGCTCACTCTGCAGACAAATACAACTGTTTATTCTACTGCAGGTTTAGTTTAAACTGTGAAGTTATGGTTTTATAGGAGTCTGCAGCATTTCACCAACATGCAGTAGAAGGGATTTCCTTACCTCCGCCACTTGCCGCAGCACTCTTCATCAGTCTTTGACCGACTTCTATCTTTTCTCTGTCGAGTCAAAACAAAATCAAAAATAAGAATAAACTCTGTCGAGCAGATTTCGTGTCCAAATACAAATGTGAAAAACTTCTAAAATGATCACGTGAAGCACTTCATGTAAAACATACCTGGGGTCGACCAAACTCTCTTTGGCACCGAGGAGTCCTCCCTATGTGTTTCTCCGCAGAGGTCTTGGTGGCAGGAGCTTCAGAGATGGTGACTCTGGTGAAGCACATAAACACAAGTTAGTTATTTTACTGTCAACTCATGTTTGAAACAAAACATCTAGAGCATCTGACCATAAACAAATCAATAAATGAGACATCGGCACAAACTGAAGCAGTGTTTGACCAAATAACAGATTCACACATGCTCCAAACATCAGAGATACACTCGTCTACTGGTGAAGGCAACTTTAGGTGTTGATTTAGTGTGCCCATGACATAATACAACAGACTGTGAACACTAAGTATTTTAGGAGTTTATCAGCTGCTGACATGGTGATGTCATTTATATGTTGCCCTTGAACAATCAAAGGTATGAATGTCAGAATACAAAAGTGCAATTAGCACTAGAAACAAAGTTTAATATGCTCAAACGTTATAAAGAGAAAAACAAATTATTAGTCATTGTGCAGGTCTCTCAAGTCACTGACTTTAAAGTGACACATCATTTGAATATTTTAAATAAAATTATATTTTAAAAGCTGACCGAAACTCTTGTACAGTGTCATTAACAGTCCCATTAAAAAACAGGTTATATTATGTTGTAAGGTGGAAAACAGGTTCACTAAACTGCTGTGCAGTACAGCATACCTGCATCACAATCTTACAGGTGTTTCTATTGTTCTTGTCACCAGGTTTCTCACCCACAGTCTGCAGCTTACATGTAACATGATTTAATCCTGTTTTAGTGCAGATATAAATGAAATATTGTGTTAAATACCAGCATCAGCAATTTCAACTGTTTTTCTCAGCTTGTCTTTGAATGACACATATCTAAATGTGTCTAAATCTGTTATGTTTATATTTAACTTTACCTTACAAAATTGTTAAAACTTTGATATTGTAAATGTAATGTAGTAACTCTGTTGTAAATTTGAATTATAAACACTATCGAGGAGTGGATCCAATTTGAGTTTCGAACATCAAGAGTGCTGCACACAGCTGTTGTTCACCAAGAAATAGTCCCAGTATGTAGCTCTCCTCCCCTTAACACCACAAATTGTAGTTTTAACATTTAAGCTTATGTATGATGTACAAAAATAGATATGGTGTGTTGATTAATGAGCTTTAGAGGCATAGGTGGGTCTTTCTGTGCACAGTGGAGAGGCCCAGGCTAGCTTTTTCCCTCTACTTTCAGTCTTTATGCTAAGCTTAGCTAACTTTATCTTGGCTCCAGCTATGTACTTAATGCACAGAGATAAGAGTGTTCATCTAACCCTCACAAAGGAGCTGGAAAATGTTTGACTATTCCTTGAAGATTAGAGTAATAGTTACTGTTATAGTATATACTGGTTTACATCAGTTAACTAGCTTGTGGTTTTTGTTGATTGCTGCTGATTCATGGTGATGTCTTGAGCTGTAGTTGTGATAAGAAGATCTGAGGTGACCAGTAGAGGCTTGAAAGGTACAAACGCTGTCAAAGAAAGATAATATTTGATTAAAGA
>OX336889.1:22049425-22169425 GCA_946959425.1 Argyrosomus regius | reverse complement strand
GTGTGGGAGTGTCCATGTGTGACAAAAACAGATTTAACAGAAGACTGATGAGCAGCACCTAATGTGTTGAGTGTTTGCATACTCACGCACTCGTCTGAGCATCGAATGAGAAAGCCCACAGCAGGCACACGCACACGCCTACCCTCAATCTCTGGTGATGGATATATCAGAGCAGTGTATGTGTCGTTCTAATTACATGCTGCATCCATCCTGCTCTCCTCTCATTAAATAATGACGTTTAATCTATGGCCCAAGGCCACATCTACAATATTGCTGCGATAAGGGCAAATTAAACAATGTGCACCTCTCAGGTCCGCTGATAACAAAGGTGAATTTGATCGAAGCTGCGCGGGCACGTACGAGGGCATGCTTTCACACTATGCATGCACATGAATGCCTGTCAAACCAAGTATCTTTGCAACCAATGAAGCTGAGAGTCGATCAATTTTAACCTTCGGCTCAAGGTTGATGAGAGAGCGGAAGTCAACCTTCACATCAGCCACAAACTCAGCAGGGGCAGAAAATCGAGATAGAAACTGAGGAATGGCTGCAAAATATTGAGCTCCCAATGCATTAATAAAGTTAGAGCAACATTCTAATCATTGAATTAATCTGATGAAGAAAAAGGGATAAAAATATTGCTCATGTGTGTCCTAAAAAAAAGCCTACCATTCGGTATGCAGTCTTTTCTCCAGAATCTAAAGAGCATTTTGATGTTCACATCCTTACCTTTTTTTTTCAAGCCAGCGACTTTGTTCTAGGTTTTTAAATATCTTATTTATTGTTATATAAATAATTAATCAGTTTATGTTGAACATCATTCAGAAAAGACTTCAAATCAAAAATAAAACAAAGGCAGATGTTAAATCCACTGCTACAAAAAACACCATTGTTATGGAATTTTCTATCCTTAGGTTACACAGGGTCACGCATCAGCCTTGTGGTCATTGACAGTGACAGCACTAAATCATATCAGAGAAGGCTCTCTCTCTTTGGTATCTCTTTGGATTACTGGTGGAGGGCAGGTGCCAGCCTATCTCAACGTTGCCTGGTGACCAGGGTCGAAGAAACTGAATGTGGGCCTCCTAGACATAATAGATGGCTTGTCATTGAGGTTCCATTAACATGAACAGACAACAGTGGCTCCAGACTAGAATGTGCTGAAGGTAAACACTACAATACCTTTAACCATTTTTGGGCATATATGATTTGTGGTGTCATCTGTATGGGTTTAAAGTCTGACCACCAGCATGAGTTGGGCAGAATGGAGATCAACTCATCATGCATGCCTGATTGTATGTGAGAGTGTCTCTAATTCTCCTTGATCAAGCTTCAATAAATATTACAGCATAAGTCATCAAAGGCTCCTGAACACTTTCTTCTCTACTGACCTGGTGCCATTGATTTCAGCAATTTCTCTACAACAGCCATACATTATATATCTGAAAGTTTCCATTCAATGTTAATGTAACAAGCCTAAGCGCCTACAGCCATAGCAGCTTGGTGAGGCAGTACTGGTGAATTCTAGTGTCAGCATACTAATGTTGCAGGCATTAGTACAATTTTAAATGTGTGTACAAAACCTAATGGCTATCCTATAACTAATTTGACTTTTCACTCAAAACTACAAATGTAAATGTCGTAATGTAATGTAATATCGGGGTTTCACCAAAGTCTGCAGGATCCTCTGGGGACCATAACTGTGCAAAATGTCATCGCAATCCACACAATATTTGTTGAGATATTTAAGCCTGGATCATAGACGGTATAAAATACATTACCCACAGGTTTCTGAAGAGACGAAGCTCAGAGTTTGGTGGCTCTGGCTGCCTCCGCCTTGGCAGTCCTGCCTCTGTCGCTTCCAAGCTAATCAAAAAATGGGCAAAGACGTGGCTCATGGGTGGAGCGGAAATGGACTGAATGAGGTTTCTCAAGCCACCTGTAACAGCACACATCTATCAAAGTGCCCACGCTGTTAATTATACATAATCTAAGCCTTGATATAATTTGAACAGGTGAGTTCTATAAAATGTCCTCAGTACAGTTGTCATGAACGGGAAAATTAACTATAGAGACCAAAACATGTTTGATATTGCATGACATTTCAATATGGGGGGTTATGGAGATTGATTTGTTTTGTAGCTAGCCTCAAGTGGTCGTTGGAGAAACTGCAGTTTGTGGCACTTCCGCGCTTGCTTCACTTCACAGCCACAACATTTCCATCTCTGCGCGCATAGCTAAAAATATGAAAAGAAAGTCAAACAGTAACAACATATTGCTTTCATTGCATACACGCCCACATCTGTGTTGAAGGACATGTGTCCACAGGGTGTTTGTGTCTTGTCCTTTCTCTGTCATATGCAGCTGTCACCGTCATAATGACAGGCTCTTTAATTATATGGGAAACAACTTGATTCACACCCATCCCTATAAAGTGTACAGAGAGATCATTATATGCATGAGCAGGTGTGCAGGTTCGCAGGTGTACGTCGGTGTGTCTGCCAAATGACAACCAAGAACATTTGTCAGCCAGAAAAAAGAGAAAGAAGAAGTGCATAATAGATAACTACATGCTGTGGATAGATATGCATCTTGGTCTGTTTATATTTCACGCCGCAGCTTTTAAAGGCTGCAGCTGACATCCACGACATATGGTGCAAAATAAACAGCAACATGGGTAACAATCAAGTAGGCATTAATTTAAGCAAAACCCAAACAGATAAACGACATATGGTTAGACACTGAGAGAAAGACCTATATGCTCTATGGTGCTGACACACTGTACTTCTAACACACTTACCCACACACACACATAACACCATGGGGTTGCATGACCTTTCCTGCACAGTGAGAGGGGAGGAGACACATCAAAGTTTTTTTTTATGGAAAGAAACATAAATGTACATACACAGATACACAAGCACACATATGCCTGCAAACAGGCTACACACTGTGTACCCATCAGACACATGCTCACATTTTTATTTCTCTCGCTCCTCTCTTTTCTTCCATGCGCACACACTGACAGACAGACACACACACACACACACACACACACACACACACACGGTAGCACCCAAGGAGTGATTTTGCATTGCGAATGAGCTTCCAGAGGAGCTCTCTGCCACGGCTCGCAAAAAAGCCACATCGTGGAGGGAGAGGTTGAATTCGAATTCTAACCGTTGCGTTGCATCAGCACCTCGATGACATGCTGAGAGAGGAGGCTGTGTTTGCTGTCACGGCTGAACACAGCTTGAATTCATACAACATGCGCTGCAATGATGGAGGAATTGACAGACTGAAGCAAGCCACTTTGGTTGATGGAATTGTGGGTGGAATACTGAAGAAGGCTGCATGTATGGGAAGAGTGTCAGTGTATGTGTGCATCCCTAAATAGTAATGCAGTAGGAGTCATGACATTTCCTAAAGTCTAGAGAGGCACCCAAAATGCCATGGTGTGTAAGTGTGTGTTTGTGTGCAAAACTGATGTAACCCTTGTTTTCATAGCAGTGTGTACAATATCTCATAGATTCTTTTTTATCAGATTGATCATATGACAGAAAGGTGTATGTCCAACATGTATGAGCAAACTGTACAGTTCACATGTAAATCATCTGAAATAAAACAAGATACTGCAGCTGACCTGCTTGCTTGTAACCTTCCTGTGAGTGACACGCTGACTTTCTCTGTCTTGCCTTCTCCTTTTACACCCACCAGTGTTTATTATTCACTGCTCAGAAATTCAGAAAAAATAACCCAACTAGAGGTTATTATGTGACAAAGGTGACTGTGTGACAAACACACTGACCATATGGCTGTCACTGAAAGAGTTCCAGTAACACTGGCAAGAATACAAACTAGACACAGCTGGTCATTTCCTAAAAAACCTGACTCAAGCTGGCATATACTGTAGGAGTGCAAGAATGACTGGGAAATGACATTCTGGGGGAAATATACAGTAGACTGACAAAAATGATGTGGTTATTATCAATAATGTGCAGAGTTAAACTAGAAACCAGAAGACTAAGTAACAAAAGCAGACTTTGGGTAAAATAGGACAGGAAGTATATTTGAGGCAAAACATTAAACAATGGCGGATGATGAAGATGTTGCATTCGTCCTAGATTTTCCACAGATATATTTTTTTTTTTCATGCTTGATAAAAAAACATGAATAAATACAATTGAAATCAAGACAGAATGGAACCAGGGTCTATGGTAATGAATGGTATAAGACGGAGTGCAATTTAATTTAAACCTCAAAAACAGAGGTTGCTCTCACTTACTCTTTAACTACCTATCCATTTAAAAAAAAAATTCATACACAGAATTTGGATGTTGAGCGTGCCATCTAATTCATAGTCACACATTAGGGTATGGCCGGTAGGAACATGTCCCTATCAGTGTCACGATGCTGCTAAATTGTCCCTACCAGTCTCAAAAGATCATTTTAACTCTGTTACGTGTCACTGATTTGAGCTATCAAGAGTTGTCAGGTGGGTGGGTTTTCTGCATAAAAGTGTGCTATTATGATCAAATGGAGCTCTGACAGACGTTGTAGTGGTAGAGTCTGAGCGGCGATGAATTTAAAACAACCTTGCTTGAATATAACTCTGTTACTGTGTCATGAGTGTACCATTTCATTAACTGCAGGAACACATTTCTGGAAGAGAAAGACTCAAATAGCCAGATCACAAATATGCAAATGCATATTGGCCATCAGACAACAGATATCCCAAAAAAATAGGGCCACAAGACACGACAACACATGATACCAACAGACGTATAAAGTAGACTTTTATTAAGCTAGTAATCTGAAAAATCAGCTGATGAAACTTTAAAAGAAAAACTCCTCATGAGTAAAACTTTCTTCCACTCACTTTGAAAGGGGTGGTATAAAACTTTTATCCTTCTGACAGAGAAAATTCTTATATGCGTTCTATTTTTGGAAAATCGACTCCTTTCCTGCTCACACTAACCCACACGAACTTTACCACTTAGAACGTCTCATTCACAGTGGGTGCAGTGGGAGGCTCACCTTCCCTTCAGGCTATCCGTCTAATAGCTGTGGAGACTTTTCACTCAAAACCACAAATGTCAACCTCATGCTGGCACTAGAAGGAAAAAAGAGGATCGCTAAAGTCTGTACAATCATCTGGGGATCATGAATGTTTGTACAAAATTTCACGGAAATCTGTTGAATAGATATTTGAGTCTGAAACAATCGACCGACAGCCCACCACTGCCATCCCTGGAGCTATGCTGCTAGCATTCAAGGACATGTATGCGCAGTGAGTGTGTGCAAAGAAATAGGCCAATGGAAGTTTAAAAGAATCTCCTCATGTACTCATCTTGGGTAAAACTTAATTGCACTCCCATTAAAAGGGTGGTATAAAACTTCATCATTTTGACAAAGAAAATGTTTAAATTCTCATATAACCTATTTTTGGACTGTCTACTCCCTTGCTGCTCACACTCACCCACACAAAGTATACTACTAGAGTCTGAATCACAGTGGGTGCTGTGGGAGGCTTACCTTCCTCTTTTCAATAACTGTGGTAGCAATAGTCTGATAAAAAAAAAAAAACATCGCTTCAGTAGAAAGCCGTAAAACAATAATGGTGCCAAGCCTTTAATGCAGGTCCATTGATTTAAAAAAAAGTGCTGGGTTTGTTGTACATAGCAAACAAGTCAGAGCATGTCTTTCTATCTGCTTAGTGCGGAAAATGCACCACACCTCATCCTATAATTTCATTTCGCCCTCCTGTGCTGTAAATACTCTGTGTGGATAAATTGGTTCCATGGGAGAAAAAAAGAAACTTGTAATCTTAGCCAGGAAACAGGACAAAAAGAAAAAAAGAAAAACATTAAATAGAGAATACAACAGTCAGACTTCAATAAATTGTTAACAGCGTAAACAGAAGCATGTAACGTGAAAGCATCAGACAGATCAACGAAGAAAGCGAAAGAGTGGATGCCAGAAAACTTTAGTTGCCTGGCACAAAGTTTGGCATTAGAAGAGAGATCATTACTGGACCATGTGGATAGTCTGGCGGTTTCATCAGCTCTGAGCGCTTAGCTCCCAATTAGTTTGGCCTTTTCCCTCCTCTGTCAACATCTATTGGTATCTTTTTACTGCAAAGTAATTATGGCTAACAACTGGGAAATACTTACATACACATTAAAAGTGCTCCAATGGGAACATCATCCATAATTGCCCCTATGGCCAGCACTCATATGGGGAAAGTTGGAGGCATATGCAGCTCCAGTGCATTGCTTGTGTACTTTGATTCTCTCTTTTGTTTTGCACTGGGCACGGAGTGTATGCTTAACTGCCAACGTTTTTTAAATATGATGTTGATTATTGCTGAGATGCTTAACTGTCCAACATTATGCGGTGAGAACAATGAATTAAGGTGTAAAGCACCAGCTAAAAGCTGAAAAAATACCATTTCGTACTAAGAGATCCTTTCTACATTCAATCAACTTATCTTAGCTCAGTTCAGCAATGCAGAGGACAATGTTTTGGCAAAGCAGAAGACAGTAAACAAAGTATGAAAGGAATATGAGGTTTTGTAATACGTTACGATGTGGGGCATCTAGTTTGGCTCCTGCGATCTTTCATGGCATTGCAAGTTAGTGTACTTAACAGAAAGTAGGTAAGTAATGTTGAAATGAAAAATCTTTCTACCGTGGGGGGTGATTTAATGTTAACAAAACTGCAAGCTAATATCCACATTTCCAAACACATTAAGCTAATTGAGCTCACTCTTTAGGCCAACCGTGTTTGTAAGTACTAACTATCACCCTCGAGCGCAGAGCCAAAGGCTCAGAGGAGGTGAGGACCAATAGTGGGATCCAATACAGCGTAAAGGAAAGAAACCTTAACAGATGGAAGGGCTGAACAGAGAGAAGTGCAGATTACAATGAGGTGTGCTATTTCACCACCATGGACGACATCATGGATTTGTCTTTAGACAGTGATAGGTTATTTCAAAGGCCATGGTCGGTGCCATGGGTTTACCAATAATTTGGTCAAACATCAGTCAGAAAAAGGATAATAAAGTAAGTCAGACTAAACTAGTGGGGCATGAAACCAATTGCAGAAGACAAATGAATACATCGCTTCAGTGATGTTGATGCCAAGTGGCAACCTCCGGTGCTGGGAAATGAAGCCAATGCAGAAGTGCTAAAAACTGTAATTCCTCGAGCGGCTGCTTGAGACAGGCTCCGGAAGTGAGTCAATCTCCATAAGCACCCATATTAAAATGCCCAACTTCACAGCAGAAATAAACATCTTTACAGCATGGTACAGACAACAGTTTTGGTCTCTATAGCTAATTTCCCCATTCATGACAACTTTTTTTTTTTTTTACTCACCCATTTAAATAATATTAAGGCTTAAAGTTATGCATAATTAACATTACGGGCTCTTTGATTGACAGGTAAGTCCACCGATGATCCACGTCTTTGCCGACATTTAGATTAGCCGGGAGGCGGAAGGAGCAGTACATCCAACATGGTGGCGGCCAGCAGCGCATATTTTCGGCTTCAAAACAGCACTTCGGAAACCTATGGGTGCTGTCACTCAGGCTCTGTTCATTCTTTATACTGTCATTGGTTGATGCCCATACAGTCACACAGCTATACAGTGTATGCCCAAATAAGCAAATGTATGGGCTGCCGTTACTACAATTACTAAACAGACAACCCACGCAGCAACAACAAGACATTAATCCACTGTAACCTAAATGAAATGTACAAAATCCAACAACAACAAACTCATTTCTCTCATTATGATCATCATCATGGTTACCTGCACAGAGTGTGCTGTGTGCTACTCTCTAACATTTGTACTTACTTGATGAGTAGTGAGCGAGTAGCAGGACACGAACCTTGTGAAGAAGTCACAAGATTCTTTCCCTGCTCTTTGGACGTTTTGTTACAGTCATAAAAATAGTGAGGGAAACAGAAATACAGCAGACAGGCTGAGCAATTTTAAACCTCATTGGAGTCCCATAAACTCAGACTGGTGGAGGCCATAAGGGGGTACTAAGGGTCAGTCATCATTCATTTGCAGATGGTAGTGAATCAGAGGGCTCATCAACCTGAATGAGGGAGTTCAGGTTGGTAGACGCTGTGCTAGAGGCCCATCTATAAGCAAGCATTAATGACTTTAACTTAATGCGAGCAGCAGCATGGTGTTGGTGAAGGTTAATGAAAAGTAGAGTATTAATTGGGTTAGGGTGTTCTTGTGTCATGGCCCCATTCTGCGTGCTGTTACTAGGTACACCTGTGCTTTTCCTGTCATGACAAGGCAACATTTTTGCTGTGGGTGGTGAATATGAACGGGTAACTCAGCATATACCAACAAATAAACAAGCACATCCACATGTCAGTCCTCTCTACACCTTTTTTTTTTTCTTCTTTTAATTAGATTTTGTCATGTTCTGCTTTAACAAAGGTGCATGATGGTGGAGGGCATAGGACAGCTAGGAACCAAACTTCAGCTATTAACTCCCTTATCTAGCTTAGTTATTGTGGAAAACCAAACAAAGAACCACATTTACAGGCTGAAGATATCAAATCTGATATTATAGCTTGGCCTGGATGTCTAGGGCGGAGGATGTTTCTCTCCAATCCAATTCAGCTGAAAGTGAAACACTATTCATCACACAACACTCGAACCATATGGCTGTCACTGCATGAGGTGGAAAAACACTGGCAGCCACACAAACTGGAAGCGAATGCAGCACAAGTCACAGTCAGACGGATGTGGTCAAATTAGATCAATTCAGAGATGAAAACTGTCCAATTGCACTTTTACTGACGTCACTGTACGAGAAATTATTCACACAGCTCTGCTTAAAATGTCAAAATGAATGCAAAGAAAAGGTTAAACTGATGAGGCATGATGTTGATTCATGTCCGCACAGCGGTCAGTCTATCAGTGTGCAGTTTGAGTAGCCAGCACACCGCCCAACAGCACTACGCGGTAAAAGAACAGTAAACCTTGCACTTATATCCAAACTGCCGACATTGACAATAGCAAATTCATTTTTCTGCAGATTAATTAAAAAGGAGCTGACATCCTTCTTTTTCTAATCATCATTTGAAAAATAGTTTGTTCTACTCCTGTTAGTATGCAGTACTGTGTAAGTATTTTGCAGATGACTTTGCCGTGGGAAAGATCTGACCAGTGGAGGAAATAAATGGAAGTTTTTTATTTTATTTTATTTTACTGTGATGACCACAACTGCTGCCCGAGAGCTGCTTTAAATGTACATGTTTTGACGGTGCTGTTGGCAGTTCCTGCTGCTGGAGTGACATCTTGTCAGACCTAAGCAAAAGATGAGCACACAGAAGCTTAACTGTTAAATGCAGAAAATGGCCAACTGAGCTGTGCCAAGTGCCCAATACACCAGGGGCAATTTCCAGTCTACAAAATTTGGCTTATTTCTTTACAATATATGAGTTTATTGTTTGGTTTTGGTTCATTGTTATAATATTTCTACTAGCTTGTTCGGTTCTATTCAGATTATGTTACGCTGGCTTAGCTGACCTCTTTTATAGGCCCATAACTGTGCTGCATATTTTCTAAACTGTTAATTTTTGGGTAAATAAAACCCACTGAAATAAATATCTGCCTCATGCCTGCCAGCTCAGTCCCTTACACATCCATACAGCTATGCTGAGCCTGCATGACTTCACAAGACACCCCAAATTCATATAAGCGAGATTCAGAATGCTGTGTAAACAAACTTTAAGGATGACTCCAGCAGTTTTGCAGCTCAGTAAATCATTCGTGCTTACAATTTACATTATTGACAACCATTTCCCAATTAATGCAAGTCGCACTTGCATATTTAAATACATTTTTCCTACCTTCCAACAGAGCTTTACTTTTCACACAATCACACAACACATTCATAAACTATAATGTTTGGAAACTCAACAGGGAATACAAATATAAATTTCATAAATTTGACAATTAGTTGAACTGAATAGTTTCCAAAAAATTGGAGTGGAAGAAAGCTTTAGCTGCACAATAGCATATCAGATGTGCGCTATCATTGGATGATCAGCCTGGAGGACCCACATACTATAGTAAACGGTAAGTGGTTAGAAGAGATGTGATATCGAGCAACTGTTGTACTGAGTATACAGAGGTCCAACAGATGACAGCTGGTGACAAAGTATCCAGAAAAGTGTTTTCGCTGCCATGAATAGGACATTGTGAAGGGCTGTTGAAGGAGTTAGAGCGAGACAGTGATGCAGTGGATGGACCTATATGTGTGTATTCTCTCTTTCGCAGTCCAGTCGACAAAGATGTTTATCGCTCTTAGCTACAACTTTGTTGTCAGAAACATGGCGTGCTTCATGTACGAGCAGGACTACTTGTATGTGGAACATTTAAACTTCATCAAACATTCAACACAGAATTTGTGTTTAATATGCATGCCCTAAATTTTGGTTTTGAAAGGATATGTTCAAACCATTTTTTTTTTTCTTTAGGTTTGTAAAACGTTTGAGACCAACCCAACACCGGTCTGTACATGTGCTCATGTACACATTACACGCCTATTAGTACAGTTTCAGAGCTACCACTAGTTTTACCTGCAATTCAAGATCCACAGACAGGCCCAGGGTGGAGAAGATCCGCGGACAGCATCCCGGAAAGCAGGCAGAGAGGAAAGAGACAATTAGCATCAAGCAAGATTAAGTCCAAGTCACTTCAGCAGGATGAGCAAAACTTGGAACAATTACACATCATTAGGTTAAAGGTTACATTTTTGGAATAGTAAATGATGAGGACAACGGATCAGGCCCTTTTCAGTTCAGCCAATCCAGCTGCTGAAGGCTCTTTGTCTGTAAAGTTTCAGACTAATTAGCTGATTTCTCCTGTAGGAACGGAGCCTGACAGGGTCTAGTCCATGCCAGGGCGAGATAGTGTGTGTGCCAGCTCAGTCTGGCATAGCAGCATGGGAGAGGCTCTGCAGTCAGGGCCGAGACGACGTGAAGAGCGCTGGGGCACATTAGCAGATAGAAAGTGAACATCTTCATGCTCAAGAGAGAGGAGACAGCAGAAATATAAAATTTCTTATTTTATTCTGCACATTGAATGTGAATTTGAGGAATGGTTGAAGGTCAGCAAGTTGACCTGAACTTTATTTTTTCTTCTTTTTTCAGAGTTGTTTACTGTCAACAGCTGCTTCTGTGTGTGTGTGTGTGTGTGTGTGTGTGTGTGTGTGTGTGTGTGTGTGGAGGATGAACGATGAAAGTCAAGCTCTAAACTGGAATGCCTCCTTCTCCTACGAGGGGAGGAAAACAACTGAAAAAAATACACAAAACTCAGAGCACTTCTTTCAGAGTGAAGGTTACTACAAACTCTAGAGACTGAATGACTTTGTGTTCAAATGGAAAAGAGAGACTGTGGGAGGAGAAGGACAGAAAAGAGAGAAAAAAAAGGGAGAGCACTGCAACTAAACCCTCTGGTGACTTTTGCATTCACAGAGATGGATATAAAAAAGAAGAAAAGGACAGTTTTGAAACTTGTCAGGAATATTGTGAGTGGTAAAGATGGCGCAGAGGAGAAAACAGAATAAACACCTAACTATAAACACCTACTGGCAGTTCGGCATGCATAGCAAACATCTCACCTTTGAAACATGTCAAGAGCAAAAGGAACTGCTCTCGCCTGAAAGCTTTTAATTCCTCCTCTTGACTTCAAATCATAGCAGGCGGTAGTGTGCGGTGTCTGGTGCATGAATGTGTTTATGTGTCTTTTTTGTTTGCTTTAAAAGTGGGGCTATTTAAGGCTGTAGGGGGTCTTTGTCAACTGCACAATTGAGGTGGAATTTACACACTTCATAGTGGCTCAGAGTGAAAATCTGTGTTATTAAAGAATTGGGTTTTTTTTTTTTGCACTCTTGGCACATGAAATCCAAAAGAGCAAGGCCAATCCAAATCCCAGCATGCAAACAAAAGCAGCGAGGAATGTTTTTTTTTTTTTTGTGTGTGTGTGTCCTCCAGAAGTCGGGTCAGAAGCCGTACACAAACACACTGTCCCCATAAAAAAACAACACAATCTGATTAACAGTCAGAGTTCTCCTCCGTCTGGTGGGACAGCCCAGCACAGCATCTCCCCTGTTGTTTGTCTCTAATCTGTTTTTATCTCTCCGAGCCTCGTTTCTTTGTATATCGCTGGTTTTAAGTCCCTGTTTGTCTGCCATGTCCTCTGTCCATCCTTACCCCCATCTCTGTTCTTTTGTACTTCACACTCTATAACACATTTACAGTGGATGTCAAGTATTGTATCACAATGTGGCTCATTGTTTTATCTTCTTAGACCTCCATACATCTCAAACGCTGCCCCATACATCCCAGCTCAAATGCCCGAGCTGGCTCACTCTCTGTGACTTACTCGGTCGATAGCAGACAAAGCCTTAACTGACAGAGCCTCCTCTTCTCCTCCCATCACTTTTTCCTCTTTGTTGCTTCTCTTTTCACCCAGCTGCGCAGCCAGGTCAACAGCTGGATGAACTCATCGGGGTGAAATGCTTTTGCAGCAACAGAACGAGAGAGAGCAATGTCTGGTTTTGAATTGGTGTAGGGATTACCTACAGCCTCTTCTCTCCTAGCTTTATCTTTAGCCAGATTGATCTACAGTATCCCAAGGAAAACGTCAACTACTATCCTTCTAAAAAAAAAAAAAGAGTGGAGTAGGGAATAAAGTAGCAGGTGGTAGAAGAAATCAAGGGAGATTAAAAAAAGTCCCAGGCAATATGAAAAAAAACCCAAAAAAAAACATTTAAGCAATTAGATAAAACATAATAAACCATCTGTTCACACAGTTTAGGGAGAAACAAAGCTAATAATGATGCATTGTTCTAATTAGAATGTGTAAACATAATTAAAATCTGTAAACATTATATACAGTAAATGTTTTAAATTCAAGCCAAACAGCTGTGATGGATCCTTTTTAAAGCTCTTTTCATCAGTCAGAGGAGACAGCAGGACAGTGACAATAACACGACTGAAGGAGACATGAAGTTTTGTCCTGGTTTAAAGGACAGAAGATGGAGGTCAGTCTGTGTGTGGTCACTCTGTCTTTGGAGTCTGGTGGAGAAGATACAGAGAGAGCTGAGGTCCAACCACTGACAGGACACAAGAGAGCAGCTCCAGGCCTCTGGCTCTGACAGAAGACAGGCTGGGAGGGAGGGAGGACAGCTGTCCAGCTTTGGATCAGCTATCAAAGAATATGGAAAGATATGAGGGGACAGGACCAAGGACTGGACACTGAGGAGACACACTTCATCCCTCTGGCTGACCAAGAGAACACACACTGACTTCACAGTGTCACAAAGTTCACATCATCTGAGGACGTGGTCTTCATTTAAACTGAGGACTGCAGGGTTCTGGTTGACATACAATTAATTTGAAGATGACTATTCGTCTATATGAAAGGAAAATGCCTAATTATGTCCAGATTTTAAATAAAGACTCTCCTGATAGAAGTAAAAGCCAATCTAATGTCTATTATCAAGTGACTTAATGTTAATTATCTACATTATGAACGGTCATCAGATCACCATCTGCTGGGCTACAGTGTTGATCAGCTCAGCAGACGTGTTGTGATCTAATAGGATCAGACAGGTGTGAGACACACGGGATAAAAACAGCTCTGCTCCAGTGAAGGTAGCTGAGCTCAAGGGTCCATGATAAAGGAAAAGAGTGGAAATAAGAACCTCTAATTGGTAAACCACGTGTGCAGCCATAAAATCATGCTATATATCATATTTCAATACTAATAATACTACTTTAATCAAACTATTGCAGTGAACTTTGTCAGTAAGAGTGAGCGAAAGTCTTCTATTTATGTCACTTTGTACCCGAGCTATGAAAGCTTCAGAGGGAGAGATCTCTTTCTCTCTCGAGATGTTTCCTGCAACATTTGAGCAGAGCTCAGCTCGATAGCTTTGAAGTCTAATATACTGTAAATCTCATGTAAATTCCAGCTGTCATGGGCAAACATATTCAAAAGCCAACTTAGGAGGAGATCTTACCGAAGCTATAAAAATCCACATGATGGAAATGTCATATACTGTATATGTAAATGTGATATATTTACTGTTTTTTTTTTTTGTCTTTGGCACACAGGAGCTGGTGTGGTTATGCCCTGTACTGTGAGGTTGATATCTTACAATAAATAGCAAATAGAATCCTACATTTGTGTTTCCAACGGGAAATGAATTGTATGCCCATAATATTATCCAGTTCTGACTAAAAGTAACTTATGAAAAGAAAAAAAAAAAAGGCAATGTTCTGGTAAAATAACTTTGAAGAAATAATAAACAGTAAATTACATCAATCTGAATACATCAGGTCATTGTAACATCAGCTTCACTGTGCCCCAAAGCACTGCTCTAGAAATAAGCTTTTGCATCACTCAAAGCTACATAAAAAAAAAAACATGTTTGATGAAAATGATGAAAGCTAAATGTAAGGGTTATTTTGACATTACAAAGTTCACCACAAAGAGAATATAAAACTTCTAATTCAGTGAGAGAATAGTATCTCTTTCTTATTGCTTACTGGCAACACCTCTCCACTCTTCCTCTTGTAGATTTCCTTTGAAGCTGCATTATGTGATCTTCAGATAGGAATGAACAGAGCTTGGCTGTGACGCCTCTGAGAACCAGCGTTGAATGTGATTCAGACAGTATCACCAACACATTGAAAGGGGTTTGAATACACTGGCTTTGTAGTTTATTTTCTACAATACACGATTTTAAAAAGGGAAGCTTTCAGGAATACTTTGCTGTTGCCTTTGTCCTCATCTCACCCACCCACTCTTACATATCTATTTTAGCAGATAAAATATCTCCATAGTTGAGGCCAAGGGTCATCTTAGTCACCCTGATGATGTTATGTATGTTTTTTATGCAGTGCCGCTCG
This sequence comes from Argyrosomus regius, assembly GCA_946959425.1. NCBI lineage: Eukaryota > Metazoa > Chordata > Actinopteri > Sciaenidae > Argyrosomus > Argyrosomus regius. Next base: position 22,154,468 of record OX336889.1, on the reverse strand, counting down.
ATATTTTTCTTGAAGATCATGCATTTGAAACAAGAATACACTGTTGAAGGTCAAATGGCTTTTTTTCACACTGTTAAGTTAATGGAATAAATATACAGTCTTGGCCTTTGACAACTGAATCACAACCCACCACCATGCGCAGGCAGATTAATATATATTACAGAGCTACAATACAGTATTCATCCTATCCTAAATATTCAATATGAAACTAATTCATTCATTTTCAATTGGCCAATTATTTTCTAGATAAAATGTAACAAAATAGCCAAAGGAAACCACAGCTACCTGATTCCCTAAGCACAATGTGAGGCTCTTTAATGCTTTGTTCTGTCTACACAACAGTTCAAAACTGAAAGGTATTTTGATTTAAAATATTCTCCTTCAAACATGACGTAAATGTTCAAAATCAATCAATTATCCAAATAGTTGTCATTTAATTCCCGGTCAATTGACTGGATGATTTATCTACTATTCTTTTGCATTATATGGCATTCCCCAGCCATTAAATCAGCTAAGTCACAGCTGATTCATAACACCCGCTGTGTAGTGTCAGCTTATCCTATCCTAGAGTGTACAAAAGTGAAATTGATGGGTAGGGAAACAGACTTGTAAAATGTGATATACAGTATGGCCCTACTATACACATACACACAGTAGATTTTTTTTCATGTTGATGGACCAATTGTCAGGGTTGACTGACCAACTGTGACAAACTCCCAGGACCTGAAATGAACAGCGATCCTGCAGTCAGCACTGTTAATACGACCAGCAATCAGCCTGAACTGCTCATCCAACATCCTAATAAATCTTATAGGGGGGCAGCGGGGCTTTACACTTGCTGTGTGCCTGCCTTATCATGTAGTGAGGAACCTCCTGTCCAGTCGGTATTGTGCGGCACTTAAGACATAGTCAAGAAAACACTAACTATTATTAATATACATTGTTGCCCATGAAGTTGGAATAACATATTTTGACCTCTTCTCATGAAATGATTGTGACAATGTGATTTATTCTTGATAGATAAAGTGTATCTTCTCAAAACTTTATTAATCATTCTCTTCCAAACATCACAGTGAAAATTAAACCACAATTAACCTAATGTGTGTAAATAGAAATAAAAAGAGGACTGTGTCTGAAAACAAAATTATTCCAACTTTATGGGCAACAGTATATACAGTATATAATACTGACAGTGTTATTAATACAACCCTTGCATTTTTCGAAGATATGCAAACTCTTATTAGACATGGAAAATAATAAGCTGTTTGAGGAAATTATGACTGACTTCCATCTTGATAAAAATATTCCATTTAATTTCGGGTTCTAACGACGTGGTGATTTGCCACATTTGACTGGTTTGCTATTTAATATGATTCACTGATGTGTATATTAACTGACAAGCTGCTGTCAATAATCAACCAACTGTGCTGTCTAGATGGGTATTAAGATTCACTGCTGATGGTGTCTGCTCATCATCATTTGTCAGATAAATAACTTTCACTGAAATCAAAAGAGAAACTTGGTATCAGTATTAATAAACTCAGGAAAAAAAAAAAGAGGAGAAGAAAGGAAAAACATGACACTGAAACTTTGGAAACAGGATGTCTGTGCTTTCATCCTTCAATCTTAATTTACTGCTGTCAGAAATTTCAAATGGTCCCATTTCGTCAAAACATATTAAATGTCATTTGAAAGTCAGTTTCCGTAATTATATCTGATTATTCATATGCATATCAAGATCTGAGGAGCACAGAAGAGCATTAGAATATTACCTGTCAGTATCTTGTCAGTATTAAAAATAGACTTTTAAATATGTCGCTTCGGAATGAAATAATGAACTCAAGACAAAATAAGGCCATGTTGCAAGGATGTGATGTAAAGAAAAAATGCATACACATATGATAGAAAGTCTGTGAATGCACAATGGTGAATCTGTGTGACCGAGCCTTCATTTAGCAAATATAAATGGAAATTGTTGGAGTTGACTGACTGTGGTAAACATTCATGCAAGGTCAAAAGTGTAGGAAGCAGGCTTAGAGATGAGTGTCTTTTAAAGGCAGCGTGGCTGAGCTTCAAAGGATTCAATATCAGCACTTTCCCCTATTTTCATCACCTTACCGAAAAGCCAAGTGTCAGGGGAAACACATTACTGCTTACATAGCTGTGAAAGCAACCGCCCCAATGACTGACTTCTCCTCATTGTTTGTCTGTCACTGACTCTTCATGAAAAAAATGTTAGCAGGTTAGAGATCTATTTACTGAAACTGGAGCTTTTAATAGTCCACATTATAATAAACGGTCATAACTTTGCAACAGTTCAACGACTTCAAACCGCAGTGACGCTAACGAGTCAACAGGCTGAGTGCTCGGTTCCACTTCAGTTTGTGTCCTTCAAAAAGTTCCATTTGGAGGTTTTAGTAAATGTGGGAGGACTTATCATGGACTGATGGGAAAGTGAAGGCACTTCAGAGTCATTTGTACCAGCAGACAAATACTCCTCAGAAGGCCTCTTCACAGAGATGCAGTCCAGTTCATCCTCAATTGGAACAGTGAACAATTGTGAGGAACCAATTACCTTGTGTGATGGAAAGGTACCCAGTGGCTTTGGAAAATCACTCACACACTTTACGAAATGATGGTGAAATCACCAAACACGTTTGGGAATTTTAAAAAGAGCTGAAATGATCTCTTTTTGGTTTGCTTGCTTGAGCCATTAAGACACACACACACACCACGCACACACACACACCTATTAAATGATCCTTTCACTTTGGAAAATTTGCAGTCGGGTGTGTTTTGGAGCGACAACTGATTGCACTTTACTGCGTTTTTCACCTTGCGTAGTAATGTGTGTCATCACGCAGCTCCATAAAATTTTACTTCCACACTATTTTGCAAGTAATGCCCTCGTAATGAAAAGGCAAAAAGACATTAGGCTTTCTAATTTTTTGGGAATTATTTGGTAAGATTATAATATTGCAGAGGCACCGACGGGTTCTTTTGCCTTGGCCTTAGGATTATAACTTATGCATCAAAACAAACATCTTACTCATACTGTGTGGCAGACTGTTCATTCTGAAACGCTCTTATTTTATTTTCAAATTTCAGCCCTAACCAAACCGTTTGGGGCTGTCAGTCTCTTGCATTGAGCAAATGCACAGGACTGTCTGTATTTGAGGGCAAACCACGACACAGGAGACCACCTTTGTTTTGAGAAAAATGCAGCCTCTTTTGACTGGCTTCAGGCTCCTGGTTATACACTGCCATCCACTGCTCTATTTCTTTGTTTTGGCCACAAGGTAAAGCTGAAAACTTAATGCAGTCCAAAATACATAAAAATTCAGGTGTCGAGGCATGTTGTCTAGTAGATAGTAGAAAAAACGCACCAATATGGAAAAGTAAAATTAAATCAAAAAATTATGAATAAATACAGAATAATAATATTATATTAAACTGAATCTGTCAAAGACTTGTTGACTCTGAAGAGTGTGTATTTTTGTTTCTTCCCATCAAGATTCACATGATGTTTATCATGGTCCATAGGCCTTTTTGTTGAAAATCTTTCCACTGAATACAGAGAAAAAGTAGCAAACCCACTGAGATATGAATGGCACTGAAGATAGTAGCGGCTGTTTATTCATGCTCTCTTCTTTGATTTCATTGTTTCTGTCCTGGTGGAGGTCATTGGCAGCACTTACCTACACAGAAAAAAAAAAAGACAAGAATGAAAGAAACATGAGACCAAGATGATGAATCTGATTTGGATACTGTAGATGCTGTAAATTATCTGCTGTTCAGTCAGCCAGCTCACGTAGAACAGACAATTATGTAAATGTAGTATATGTATAGCATTCATATTTGGCGTCTAGTCTCCCTTGTCTGACCCTTGTGTGTGCAGCACCTGACTCAAGTTGGACTCCCTGAACTGACTGGCAGGGTTTGCTTTATTTCATTTAAACCATTCTAACAGCATATTCTCACATGCTGCACTTCATCATTTCAAAATGAATATATATATTTTTTTTTTTTTTAAAAAAGAAAAAGAAAACTGCCATAGAAATCCTTCCCATACAACCAAGCTGACTCGACCTCCCTCACAACAGCTCTCTTCAATGGGTGATATTACTGCTGCTGTCTTTTAGTCTTTTAAGATCATGTTCCCTGAGATACGTTATCACATTTTAGCCTAAAGCCAAGTCTGTGTGTTTATAAGTCTGATTGAAAATCCACCCATAGACACCTGAACGAAGTGACAGAGGCAGTGGTTTTCAAAAGCAAAGGATCCTTCGGGGGATGGAGAAAATCTAATCACATCATTGCTACTGATCTGTATCTAAGAGCATTGTAAAGTAATAAGGAAAAGATAAGGATATAATTTAGCTCCACCAAAGTTCATATTGACACTGGCACAGTGAGGAAATTGGTGAATCTCAATAATCTGAACTGAATCAGATAAATGAGTAATTTTATATAATTTTTTAGCCCAGTGCACAGGGGAAATGGCAGACAAAGCATTAATTTCACAGTTCATACTCCATATATTCTTTTATCACTTTCAGGCAACGATTCATCTGATGCAGAGAGAGCTGTTAGACTCGGGGAGATACTTTGATCTGCTCATCAACATACTTCAGAGCCATTTATTCAGTCTCTGCTTTGTATTCAGTTAATCACAGCAGTGTAGTCAATAAATAAGGAATGGAGAGAGATGTTTTTTCTTAATTAAAGATGATGAAAAGGTGAAAATGTTTAATAAATTAATTACTGTAGAGCTGATCAATAGTGGCATTAATTATTATTATGTTCCCTGCAGAGAGAACATTTCTCTTTAGAAATGCAGTCATACAGTGTGTCCTCCTTAGGAATAGTGATTTCAGTCTTGCACTTAAAAAACAAGGGCATCCATTCTGCAGTAAGAGCTGTTCAATGCGAGGATGATTGAGGACCTACAAGAGTTGATGACATTCACCCAGAACCTGCACTTTAAACAGTTCCCACCCACCCAGCCAACCTCACAGTGGAGTGCCAATGTTCGGTCAGTGCAGCACATAAAAGCCTGACTTCCAATTTGCATTTAGAGAGCGTTGTGGCTGATTTCCTTTTGGAGGATGGAAGGGGAGAAAGAGCCAAAAAGTCATTTTACCTCCTGAACTCTGTCACTGAGTGTTCCCCCACAGGCCGAATGTCGACCCAGAGGGTTTCACTGGGATGACAGACGGCCGGCCCTGGACAACTAAACTCATGTCAAGCCTGTCAACAGGCCTGACATGGTGAAATCAGTTTTCACCTCACACACACTCCAAGATAATTACACATCATTAACGAGGTAGAGGGCTTTAAACATGTCGAAATGAAAGGAGGTTTGCCAGACAAAGCTGGAGGGAGTCGGGATAAAGGTTGAGGGTCATGGAAGATAAGCACGCTGCAGTAAGTTGTACTTGCAAGGGGACTTTTGCAGAGAAAGTTGTGTGCTTATTTTGAATTTGACACGATTCCAGCCTTTAACTGACAATTATAAAAAGTATTAGCCTCACAAAGTAACCAAAGGCTGGACTTTAATTTAGATTCAGCTGAAGCATGAAATTGCAAGACAAGGTTAAAGTAGATAATAACAGGCCTTTTGACTTAAATTTGGTAAAGACTTTGTAAAAGGCTGACAACATTCCTTGTGCAATGGTGATTTTTAGCCATGTGAGCACCATGACTCCAGGGATAGCAGTGTTTGTCAGGGTTGGTCCAAATGGAAATATCTCAAGAACCTTGTATTTTGTACAGACATTCATGAATTGTAAAAACGTAGCACGTTAGCAGTAGTTCAAAACTAAAAACTCTTCCATCAGCTTCAGCTTGGTGTTTAGTGCTAATTTGTAAATGTTAGCATGCTAAAACACGAAACTAGGATGGTCTTAAACCTTGCACCTGCAACATGTTTGCATGTTAGCTATGTCACTGAGTATTTTAGCATGCTTACATTAGCATTTGGCTTAAAATAATTGTAATATTACATCTGTAAATCATTTTGAAGTTGTACACTTTCTAAATTGCATACATTTAGCTGAGAGTTGCTTTTTAATGTGCCCACCTCATTTATTTCAATGAAAGCATAGCAACTATCATGGTCCTAATATGAACAATAACATATGACAAGATAAATCAGTTTAACATTTGGAGAAACATTACAAAATAATTATCTGAGTACAATAAACATCTTCTACAAACTGTCACATTGTGTGATTGTTTTTAAGGAGCACACTTCTGCAGCACTGGCACTACTATTATGGCATCCCTGAGTATGAACTAGCTGTGAACCCGAATAATCACAGGCTTCCTCAGTAATGATGAGATACATGTGATGATATCTTACTATGGAAGCCATCCTTTCCTTACATTCTACAAAGACTTTAGGGACTTCATCCCTGTCTTTAGTAGTGAAGTGTAAATTGGATTAGCTAAATTCAACATCCCTAATCCATGTGGGGAAATCCATATTCTGCATTTGAGCTAACCAATCTATTTAGGAGCATTGGGAAACTATGTAGTGCTCCCTATCTAAAGCCTTGCCCAAGGATTCAGACTTTACTAATACCTAACTTAATGGCTTGATTAATCAGGATACATACAGTTACTCTATTTGTATTGTTGCATAGTGAACTGCTGCATAATCCCTTTGCGATTTATTGCTGGTTAGACAGGTTTAATATAATGACCTGGAGTGCTGCATGCTTATGACAAATACCCTGCTATAATGTATAATGTAACTTATGTCTGGCAGATCAAAGGGATTTGGGGTGCTGCTGTTTCATCAACCTGCAGGTATAGAGCCAGACAGAGCTATATTTCACCATGAAGCAGGCCCATGTCTCATTGTTTGATGCTGGATCTGATGTAACCCACCAGGAAAAATGTGGCTGCTTTGACTGACAGCTTCAAATTGAAACAGCGCTATGGTTTTTGCATTGGAGGATCGTGTTTCATGTATATATCTGGAAATGATTTATGTGTTGTCTATGGAATCTTCTTCAGACAGGTCTAAGTATGTTGTGTACTCTGTATGCTGCCTGACATTTTGCATATATGTACTTAAATTAGCACCAAATGTTTAGAAGACGATACTCAAATGTAGTAAAAAAGCTGCAAATATATGAGGAATGAACAATCTACACACAGTGTGTGCATTTGTCAGAGTATGTTTTGTCTCTCTATGGTTTTATTGTATTAGCTGCTCATCTTTTGCTTGCTTGAACTGTCATTTGTGCTGCTGCATCTGATTATTCAACAATGTGTTGACTCGGAAATACACTGTCTCCATGGAAACGGATCAGGAAACAATGAAAGCAAAATGATGGCTGTTTCAAAGGAGACTTTTTGGATAATCATTGGTTAACTTAAAAGCATTGGAAAAACATCCTGGAGTTGAAACAGTGCAAGTCTAGAAGATTTCATTTACACTTGTACGTGCAGGTAAGTAAGTGTTATAATTATAAAGCTAAAATAGACCTCGTTCTGGGTGACACACAGGTACAGACGCACATGTACTTCTTCAATATCATTGGAAAATATCAGCCATATTGCTCTCTTAATTGGTGAAATTATACTGTATATGTATATTTACCTGCAAGCTTGCAAATACTAACAGCTCGCAGCCTGTGACCTTCAAGTGATGAAACTTAGAGCAAACACCCTTCAGAATATTTCAGGAACTTTAGTTCACACTCATGATTTTAAAGTTCAGAACTCCCGTGGCAGTGGGATGAAGGTGTCGGCCATTGAAGGGTGGTGATACAGCTTTAAAGTTAAGTTCAATTAAGAAAATAAAGCTCTATTCAAGTGAAGATTCAGATCCTTGAGATGCCACTATCACTGCGGTCTTACCATGGAGTCATCTTCCTACCAATGAACACTACAATTAATGATAACGTTTAACTTTATAGCTTGCCCCCATGAGGAAAAAGACATGTTTTGTTAATAACAGCTCTTTGTGGATGAAAGGAGTTCAAAGACTGGTTCAAGGATTAGCCTTTTTCAAAGAGCCATTTGGTAAATAATTCTAGGATGAAGTATTCACATACTTCTAGGACATGCACATGCACACAGTAGCTTAAGTGCATTGCCATGCATATACCCTTTCTTACATTAAATGGCATACGGAATCATGTGAACAACAGCGTAACATAAAATTATCCTTTGATTTACTGCACTTTTAATAGATTGCAATGGCACAAGTAATTGCTGACATCATTACCTCGAAACCAGAAATGGAGGGAGAGAGAGGACACAGAGAATTGATATTCAAGTGAGACCTCTTTAGTGAACCAATGTAGAAAATGTTGGCAGACTGAAAAAAGATGTTGGCCTTCCAAGGTGAAAGCCAAATGGAAGATGACAAGTAAAGCAGAAGAGGAATTGGTAACAAGGCTTATGCGGCCAGCCTGCAGAGAGAGACAATATCCTGATGCATGTTTTGCTTCTCCATCACTCTCCACCTTTATTTAATACTGTACATCCAGCACAATGTCATGGTGCTTCCCTCCCCCATATAGACACTGATTGATAGGCAATTTGCAAGCAGTTCATAAATAACGGATAAGAAAAAAAAATGTTATATATTTGGTCACCTCTCAACATTGCACAACATTTCTATGATTTGCACAGGTACACAAACAAACAAAGAGCAAGGATAAAGTCATTACTTGAAGTGGCAAGTCTCTTCCCCATGCCACTTTCACCTCAACCCGTCTGTCTTAAAATCCCGTCATGATAACAGTGAACATCATATTTAGATGTATATCTTGTCAGACTGTGTCACAAGCTTAGAGGCCACAAGTGTCAGCTTGTAAGGCTTTGGGGTATGTTATCTGTAAAATACAGTAGAAGAATCTGGAAAGAACATTTCCATTAATTTAATAGGACTCAGTCGGAGTTTGCAATAGGCTATAGATAGCCCAGTCAGTCCGTCATTGTCAGCTCAGCATATAAAAAGGTAGCATGTACCAAAATAAAGTTGGCAGGGGAAGAAAGATGGACTCACGAGATGAGATGAATTTATGACTGCGCCATGCAAACTGTAGACGATTTTAGCTGCTCTCATAATGCTTTGCTTTGCAAAAGAAGGTACAGTAAGGCCGTTTATGTGGCAGCATTACTTTAGAAGTTGAGGTTGCTTTAATCAATATGTTTATGTTAAAAATGGATCAAATGACTCGCACAAAGTGACAAACCACGGATAATTACAGTAACCCAAACCATGCAGGTCCCCTATTGCCTTTCATGGAGCATTATCGTCTTTCAGCACATATTTTTGGTTTTACAGCCTGAAACTTCAATGCTTCAGTCTAACTGCTCTTCAGCATCAGTCTCGGGCAGCTGTTTTCTAAACAAAAACCCACTGTACCTGCTCAGCACCAAACAGCACACAGCAATAGGGAACATAGCAGAGCATTAGCATCTAAAGAGAGAGAGAGCTAACAAGAGTAAATATGACTTATATATTTGACAAGTGACCAGAACCTAAATGCTGAATGATATTGTTGCAGGATGTGTATAGAGGCAACTTTCTGCAAACAAGTTCCCCATGACTACTACTGTCCCCGAAGTGCCAAAGGTTAGAATAATTGGGACACAGCCTACAGTATGCTAGCTCGTTACCTGTACCGACTAGGCTTCATTGTACATTTTTCTTTTCTTACAGTTAAATGTATCCAAAATAAAATTGAAAAATGGCAGCCATCATGCTCATTTACTTAACAGCATGAGCTAGACTGCTTCGTCTTTTGCTGTCATTGTTACTGCATGTGATACTGAATCTAATATTCAACATGAATACCACAAGATAGCAAGGAGGTGTGGAGGTTTGGTTGACTGAAGTAGACTGAAGGGAATACTTATGCCCTCAGCTCCATCACATTTATTTTGTGGTTATTGACTAAAACTCTAATGCTTACTAAACTGTCCAAATGTGCATGGTGAAACAAGACATTGACACAACACAGGCATTGCAGGAAATTATGAGTAATTCAATAAACACATGTTCTAAATGCCAGACACATGGCAGTGAATGTGCTGACTGTCTTGTCCCTGATCCTTTAACTATTCAAAATGCTCTTTGCAAAATCATTTGTATGTCATTAATCTTGAACAGATGGGAGTCAGAGAGTCAATCCATGCCGCAGAACCCCTGCTTAACTCACCTTCAGTTAATAGCACTTTGCTGTGATGAATAAAGATGTTAAGAACAGAAGAGAGACGTCTCAAATTTATCAGCAAGTCTCCTCTTTGTTGGCAATTTAAACCCAAAGGACAGAGACCCATTGTTCCACTTCTTGCTCCACGCATATTTTCTCTTAAACATCTCCTTTCCTCTTCCTTGACTCTCTTGTTTTTTTAGATTGTTTTTCTTTCCTCTCTTTCTCATTTTCTTTAATCACTCTTTATCTTCCTTTCTCAACCCATCGTCTCCATCTACCTCCCCCCTGGCTTTCTTTTATCGAGTCTAAACCACATTTCCTCCACAGTACTTATTCAGGGAGACCATTTTCTCTTCAGATGCCAAGCTTTTCTCGAATAAAAGCACTTGTTCAAAATCAATTTCCACTACTATCCATTATGTTTTTTTTTTTCTTCCTCCCAATCTTCCATTCATGCAGGTCTTTTATTCCTCTCAACTCATTGTTTTCTGCTCTCAGTGATAAGGAAATAGATTCAGCTCCTTTCAGAGGATTGGAGAAAGGACATAGTTTCTACGAATAACACTGTGGTCAATCTGATGGGGATCTAAATAACTCATTATGCACAGCACATTGTGTTGTAGATGTATGTCTTGTTTTCTTTTTTTTTTTTTCAACAAAAAGATGAAGCGTGACTGATTCCTGTTGAGGTGACAGAATGCTAAACTGAAACCGTACTTATTATGTGACTCATGGGGCTTTGGTTCTTTTCACAGTCTGCTGGTTAAATGAAAAAAATACATTTGATTTTGTTTACAGCTGGGAAAATATGGCATTGTGCTAAAATTGATAAAGTATGGAATGTATTGCTATAGCTACGGCCTTGGTAGAAGTAGCAATTGTTATAATATCCATGCATCATAATTGCCATAATGTGAAACAGAGAGCAACTAGTCTAACACTAACTAAATAGTCACCCTGGTATTACCAAAATGTGATCAACACTGTTAAGAAATCTTAACTCGAGTCCACTTTAATCTTAGTCACTGTTGCATACCAACTGACTTTCTTTCAACTACTTTAGTTTCTTAGTCTTTAAATGACAGTTTAAAGTCTTACTCATCAACGGACACTTCAAATGCTTTCATGGCTTAGACATCCACTGACATTTCAGCTGCTTTCATTTTGCTCCTTAGTTAACAGTTCAGTAGCGCTAACTTTTTGAAGTTTTTCAGATACACTTGATACACTAACAGATTTAAACTACTTTTCTAATATGTTTTTTGTCTCTTACTTCTGGCTTCCACCGGGCACGGCTCTGTGATGTTGCACCCATGATGCTATTTTGGTCCGTCCTCCACGATCCAAGAATATTTCTGAAGTGGAGCTTTTTGCCCAACAGATTTTTGCTCACGGGGTGTTTTATTTTAGAAAACTTCCTGGATTCTTCTCACTGCTCCTGTGTCTAACTTCTTGCCAGCTTGATCTGCTCTGTGCTACTTGACGTGGCTTATTGTGGCTTCTGTCAAAAATAAACCAGCCATGTATTCTTCTGCGCTGCTGGTGGAATCTCAAGCATTGTCTAGAGTGACTGCATTGCAGCCAGGATGCCCGGTGCATCAAGCAGTTACACATCCACATATACTTCACACACATTTGCACACACATTTGCCTCAGGAGCATCAGTAATGCACAAAAAATAATGGCAAGGGTCAGCTACTTCATCATTTGACAAATAAATCTTAACTCAGGGTCCAGTTACAAGCTTAGTCCAGAGGTCTCAACCACCTCTTACAGTTTTCATCAGTGCATAGCGTTTGCTTAGTTGTAAAGGAGTTGGTTTAGTTGTCAACACGTGGGTCATGTGTAGAAAATCAGTCACATGGTCCTAACCCTGGAGAGATCATAACCCTGGTCTCTGTTCAAAGATGATTTTTGGTGTGGGATTGCCTACTTGCTGTCCACTGATTCCTAATACCATTGGCACCTTCCCAGTCAATTCTGTGACTGGTTCTGTGTTCGGTGTTCACAGACAGCTGATGGCTGTTTTCAGTGTCCATTCAGTGTCTTGTTCAGGGTACCTTGGTAGCATTGAGCAAATGTCATTGAAAACTGTGAGATGCATTTAAATGTGGAAAAGGTTAGTAAGGGGACTTTGAGTTAAGATTTTTTGAGCCATTAAATCAAGCTTAATTACCACTGTTTGCTAGAGGCTAATGTAATCACATGCATAATATTGCCTTACATTCATTATTTCAATATGCTAACTATTAAAACTGAACTTTAAAACATTGATCAATATTTATTATTCAATGTTCATTAATTCCACAGTGCTACTGACTCAGCAAGCATACAAAATAAATATTTACCTACCAACCATTGAATTATTCAAGCTTTGTTTGAATTGTATCATTCAATCGTCACTGTTTCCTTGGTGGTTCTGTCTTCTCTATTTGTTAGCCAGTTTCAAGGAAGCACGTCTCTGAAAGCCTGCAACTATTATCCCAGCTGAGAGATTGTATAACTTGTTCCTGGAACATGAGGTGTCTTTCCCTGTGGGAGTCATCAAGGCAGCCTTGTCACCTGCACAGCTAAGACGACAGCGGTGACACAAAGCAAGACCACACACACCTCTCTCTCTTCTCACATTTTTCCTCTTGAGAGATGCCGTCCTCACCTCACTCCCTCTGCGTCTTTTTTTTTTTTTTTTTTTTTTTTTTTTTTTTTCCCCCCATCTTCCATGTTGTCTTCACTCTCAGAGAACGACACTCACCTCTCTACCAGTACCTAATCTCATTTTCTCTTCTCTGTTCCTGTGAGACTGTCACTTCTATACTCCCTTTTACCAACATCTTTTTTTCCCATTTGTCGTCAGTTGTTTCATGCGCTACAGGCTCTTTTGTTGCAGTGACATCCATCAGAGAGTAGCGTGAAACATCACTCTGTAGATGGACTGTGTGACCCGTCTATTTACTGTAGACAACAGATACGTCGATATCTCTGTGTCATAAAGATAATATATTGCTGCTACGACCACATCTCCTGTGAGATACAGAGTAACGATGAACACTGTCATTAGTCATTTGCACCTCTTTTGCAGGGTCCACATCCCACTTGGCTCGAACGCTCGACCCCAAATGACTCACATTTCAGGTCTGGAAGATTCTTCCACCGCTGCTGTTTCCACATTCCTCACCTTCCTGCTATTTCTGCTCGTCTGTTCTCAAAATGATGTTTTGTCATTTCAATTCACATTATTCAAATACCTTCATAAATATTTATGCCGAGTTCTGAGATAGGAAGGAAGGAGAAAAGTGTGAGGGAGGCCAGTAGAGGCTTTTTACTCCCACATCCCTGGTCATGGAAATTATTCAATGCAACATCTGAATAGCAATTTTTATGCTGCAAATGAGAGTGAGCAATAGACACAGGGAGAGAGAAAGAAGCAGAGAGAGTTGTAATTGGCAGTCGCCCACATTTACTAACCACATTCTCTTCCAAGATTAGTTGCAGTCAGTTTAAACTCTCTAAACAATATGCCTATGTGCACATTATTGGAGAATTTCTTCAGGAGATAGGTACTACATGGTCCTGAGACTTTACATTCAATGCAAGAGAGCCAGCAGCTCCTGCTGAAGGAGGTGCATTGACCAGAATATATATCAGATCATATGTCATGAACAACGTACAGAATAGAAAATGTCTTAATTATAGAAAGAAGTTCCAGCTGACAGATTATCGTTCCGTGCCCTCAGTGAGTCATTTTCTACTCATTTCTACACATATTTATATGAATCTAACATTTCTGTTTGAGCAAATATAATAAACTTTATGTTATTTATCAGAACTGTCATATAGAGACAGGCTGATATTTGAGCAACTACAGTAAATCACACAAGTGCTTAAGCTGCCTTAAAGGTTGAGTGTATGGGATTTAGGAACAAGGCAGAAATAGAATACGATATGCAGCGCTATGTTTTCATGAATCACTTAAAATGAAAAAAAAAAAGAAAGAAAGAAAGAAAGAAAGAAAGAAAGAAAGAAAGAAAGAAAGAAAGAAAGAAAGAAAGAAAGAAAGAAAGAAAGAAAGAAAGAAAGAAAGAAAGAAAGAATATGTTTTTGTTCTCTTAGAATGACTATATCTACTGACACCATGTTCCTACAGTAGCGCAGATTGGGCTTTGTTGGCTACAAGGCTGTGTCAAGCCAAATGTTCCTTTAAGATGGAGAAATGTTTTCATTTTGGTAACTCTAACCAGGACTCTACGAACTAACTGTATTGAAGGAGAAGTCATGAAGATAGTTTTGGTTTTATTTGCTCAGGTATATTTGCCTCCATCTCAATGCTTTGAATGTAAATGGACATGTATAGTACTCAAAGCAGTCAAAACGTTTCTTTTGATTGATTTGATTGTGTATTTTTGTGATTTGGGTGAATTCTGACTCTTCACTTTTGAAATAATTTCTATATATTTTCTTCTCTGTCTGCACCTCCCACTTGTACTGAATATCCCACATGTCCTTAGCTGGTCACTTCCTGTGACCACCAACAAACCTCTCCCTTTGCCCACTAGCTCTCCCTTGCAACCCGGTGGGCTTCCACAAATGCATGTACACTTGTTATACCACCAGGACGGGCGGTACCACTCCTCATTGGTAGTTAAACATTATAGCTATTTTCTTTTTACAGTAAATGTAATAATATAGCCTATTAATGATTGAACATGAATTAGAATGTTAACTAATGTCTATTAATTATATAAAACCAGTAGGCCTTTTCATTTAGTCAAGTGAGACTGAAGATGTGTGTCAGTCTAGCAGTGGTGGATAGGTGGAGGCTGTGGTTTTATGCTAATTTTGAAGACTACTGCTGGGCCCTGTAACTTTATGTTGTTGTTTTGATTACTTTGGCATTTACTAAAAGTTATGGAACCATTTTTTTTTTTTACTTACTTTGCACAACTTTATTAAAATGCCGACCAGGTAATAATGTCAGTAAATTTCAAGTAAAATAAAAGCTTTGCTTATTTTGTGCAAATGTACTACATGAAACACATATATGATAGGGTAATATTAGTCTCGCACAGAATCACCGTTGCACTTCATTTCTTTGCAAGTGACCAGTCTGAGTTCTAGAGGTATGAGTGGAACAGCTTGCATTAGTCTCCAAAAAATCTGCCATGAGATTACAGCTGTATTTTACAGCCAGGGCGGGATAAGCACATGAGCAGCTTTGTTTCCTTGGCAGAACCAGACCAGACCACTGCAGATTTTACTTTTCATTTTTAAAGCTTTGAATGGGCTACCTCCAGCATATCTCAGTGACCTTTTACATCCTGTCTGTCCCTCTAGAACACTGTTGTTATCTGATTAACTGTTACTTTCCAACCCAGATAGTTGTTCGAGGTGTAAAGGTGACCGTGCTCTTCCTGCTTCCTGCTGGGCCCAAATTGCGGAACTGCTTCACCCTACATGTTCGATCAGCTTTAGCCATTGAATGTTTAAAATCCAGGCTAAAAACCCACTTGTTTTCTCTGGCTTTCTAATGTGTTTAAAGTAATGTCAATAAGTGTCTTTGTCATTCTGACATTTGGTCAATTTCTGCACTGTTTTCCTTTTTATTCTGCAAAGCAAAAGTCAAAAACAGACTGACGTGGCTTATCTTCGTTATATTGCCAGACAGATGTACCCAACAATGTTGCCTAAAAACTATGTTGATAGAATAATGATGCTTTTAACCTGATGAAATCATCAAAGTTAATTTCTCAGAATTTAGAAAGCCTCGTCCGGAGCCACAGGCTTAATTTCCTTGGAATTGCCTTTGCCTGTCTCTGTGGCAATTTGGTGCCCGGTGCATGGTGCACAGGTGGGAGGAGAGGCTAAAACTGGTGGGATGTTCATTAAAATTAGGAAGTTGGAAGCAAGTTACACTCAGCATGGCATATTGGTGATTTTGTCAACAACAGCAAACATAATAACTGGAAGAAATGCACAGCATAATAGAATGGTACTTAACATGTAAACTATTTTAATTAAACACTCTCCAACCAGTGATGCATTTAAATCTATGCAATACCGTATGAAAAGCTTCTCCCTCAGTTCATTAAAGAAGTGCTACACCAGAGCACGGTGCAATTATGTGCAGCTGTCCACTGTGTTTACCTCAGTTAGATCGCATGAGACTGAAACCTGGCTGTTACAATGTAACCACACACCTCTAACACACACCTACAGGTATTTTAGGACTATTTAATGAGGGAGATGTCAGATTACCAGAGCTAATATGTCCATCATGGCCTCCTTTCCTGAGACGCATTGGAGTAATTTGACCACATAAACAGCTTCATCAACATCCTCTAGTATTTGTTTATATCATTATGTACTGATTGACAGCTAAAATAAAAAATCACACCATCAACTTTTGGCTGTGCTTCAAAATGGTGTGCTTTTCTTGATTTTAACTGTTTGCTATGAGACCGCTAGGAGCCCTGTTGTAGTAGAGATGCAAATCTTTGTTGCCCTGGGCTGATTTGTCAGGAGTCGAGCCAAGCCAGCATATGTATATGGAAAAGGGCTACTAGTAAGATTTCCTTGATTTTAAACTGTTTGCTGTAAGGCTGCTAATCATAGGGTGGAAAAATGTTTTCACTGTGGGTAACTTCAGAATCCGTAGTGTTTACTTGCAATGTGACAACTGATGTAACTGGCTTAGAGTGCATTTATAAATCACCACACAAACAGGGTTATTAATCATCGCACCCTTCAATTCATGTTCCGCTTCATCCAGCCCTTTTGCACTGTCCGCTGCTGCACACACAATCCAAAATAGATGTCACGCTTGTAGACATCCACAGTCTGTGGTTTCAAGCCCTATATACCAATTTCTGCTTGTCGTTGCACTTGTATTGGAATAGGGCCCGATATGTAAAATCAGTTCTCCTTCAACAAAGTAGTCTTCGAGTAAAACGGCTTTATTTTCTACCCGACTTGCAGCAACAGCCAAGTGAGGAGTGACAGTGAGAAACAGCAGCTTTGTTATAATGATAACAGTCAGGCGGTACTCAGGGTGGCTATGTGATTTATATTCTGTAATCTTGATTTAAACCAAACACCTTTTGTACCAGAAGTCCAGCCAATTAGAATTCAGACTGACAGCAAAAGATAACCAGTCAAGTCAGACTGAAATGGATAGCAGTGCATTGGTCATTATTTCAGTTGTGATTTATGCAATCACAGTTGATCAAATGACAAAAAGTTCTATTGCATCAAGACCCTATTAATCCGCCCACACAGATTTCCAGGCACAGCTGGAACCATGTTAATGAGAGAAGTAGGTGTGTGTGTGTGTGTGTGTGTGGCTGTTGGTGGATCACTGTTAACAGTTTCCACCAAAACCCAAAGAGACATGAGCATGTGCCGCTTCTGACTATTTCCCCATTCCCTTGATGTTTGTTTCCAAACAGAAATGCAGCATGAAATTAGTTAGAGTGGAACCAGTGAATCGGACCATTTGTCAGGATTAACCTCGTGAAAGGCGATTGGAGGGAGAAATGTTGTACTAACTGAGAGGCCTACACTTACGGTGTAAAACCAAACACTGCATGATGTACTGATGCAGAGATTAATGCATTTCTGTAACAAAAAATATGCCTGTTGCTGGTGTTTCTCAGTAGGGAAGACTAAAACTAATAGAGAATGAAGCAAAGTCACCAGAGGCAGGAACCCGCAGGAGGTTCGGCTGTTTTGTTCCGTTTTAACCTCATTAAACATTCATAAGCCTGCTGTGAAAGTGACAGTGAAGATTTTGGTTTCTCTAGAGGCTCAAGATCTAAGAAAAGGCATCATGTTCCCTGATCACCTGTGCCACGTAGAATTTATTTGTTTAATTTCAGATCACAGCACTTCAAGTGCACATTAAAGATCGGTGTCCCTAAGCGCTGACATGCTGTGTATTTCCCCCTAATACAGTTTTGTTGTGTCTCTTCTTATAGAACAAAAGTGTCTTACATTTCAAATGTCCCCATCAACTCACTGCCAGAACACAGCTGCATCATCAGTCACAATATAGACCACCATGCCCACATACTATGGCTTTTGAATCATCCATCTGACTGCTGTGGCATTGCCTCCGAGGAGATCAATATTCCTCTAATAGCTCATTGCTCTGTGTGTTCTCCTCCTAGGCACGATGCCAGCTCAATATCAGAACAGCATAGCAAGCTGGACGACAGTGATCTCAGCACAACTAACATCCTTTACAAAAAAAAAAGTCCTAATATCTTAATGACACAGTGGGTTGTTGGTCATGTATTCACTTTTTTTATGTGCCACCCTTGGGGTTAACCACGAGGCTGGTACGTAGAAAACACTTTCAAATTCAGACAACTGCTTGGTCATGGTTTAGATTTAGGTAAGATTGTCTAAAAGGTACCAAATGTTGACTGCAGACTTTGTCGTTCTAAAATAAGGTGAAGTTTCAGGGATTATATTGTTTATTGTTACCCTTCAGACACAAACATGGCTTTCCTTTTGGGTCATATGCTCTCTCCCTTTCTCATTCAAATTTGAAAGTCCCTTTGGATTTAGTGATTGTCACTCACCTCCTAGGCTGGGTGTGATTTGTATTTTTCAGCCTGTGCAGAAGGTCAGATTGTGACTTGTTAGATTTATTTCATCTGTGCTTTGACTTTAGGGCATGCTTTATAATGACCAATTAGGTTTATGGAACGCTGCTCACATAAAATCAGAGTACAGCTGATAGCAGCTGCCCTTTTAACATTTCTCACTTGCCAGTCTGGCCAGTGGCATCTGCATGGTATACTGAGCTGTATAAGTGGGACGTTTTTATTTATTAAACACTCAGCCACTGTGCAGGAGATCCCATGCTTGAATGTACAAGCACCCTTCCCTACCCTATTAGTTTCACCTGCAAAACAGGGATAGGTGAATATTCAAAATGAGGATATCCAACATGCCAGGGCACAACTTCTTCTGTGTTTTTATTTGTATTGTATGCCAACAGGATCTAATAAAGCTCACATGAGCAAAGTCAATAGTCAGTATGAGCCAGATTGTGATCCTATGGTTGTACATTTCATACTATCCCATAATTCTCCCCAAAATATTTCCACACCTGATCTTGTTTAAATGTTTAGGAGGCATAACTTGCAGAATGCAAATTGTGCTGTGTGTGGATATCCACCATGACAGTAAATGGCAACATAATGCTGAGTTAATGGCGCTGGATTTTCACACCATGACGTTCTTCGTATCCCTGCTCGGCCATGCATGGAGGCATTCTGTCAGGTAGTTAGTTATGTTTTAGAACCTATCTATCTAGACTGAGCTGGTACTGTTGTGCATCTGGTGTTGTCTGGCATCTGTGTATCTACTGTATGCATCTGTGTATGTCTATCTTGACTTTTGTTTGACCTCTCTGTGGCATCATCATACACACTCCCTCTTCAAAGCAAATTCAGTCATGAGAATATTTCACAGCCATGAGGGCAATTCAGAGCATGTCCCTTCAGTTCATTATCAGCTGGATGTAAACAACATTCTTCACTAGCTATGCACAAAAAATAATAACAAACTGCATCAAAATCAGCACCCAAAGTGTTACTGTTATACTGAATTCTGACAGCTGCTATTTTTTAACTTAATATGATATACATATATTCACATAGTTTGGTGCACAGTATATTTCTACTACATTAGTTTTCTATCAGTCAACGACTTTGTGGCTTAATCATGTCAAAAATATCCTCAACACAAATGTCAGGAAAGAAATTAGGAACAGCAAAGTGTAGAGGAGGGAGGGAGCGGGGTGAAAAAACAGGAATGAGAACAGTGTCCTTGCTCACGCCGTGCTTCATGTTAATGTGAACTTCCTTGTCCAATGAAGTAGTAAATCTTTCGTCTGACCTACAAGTCTACTGTCTTCATCGTGAGCCAACACACAGGCCACCCACCAATAAGCAAAGACACACACAGCTTTCATAAGATCCATGAGTGTTTAAACTATAATTTCGTGTAAATTATCTGATACGGCGAGCCAATATCACAAGATAGAACTCTCCCGCGATCTATGACATCTATCGTAAATCAAGTGATGCTGGCAGGGAAATGACTTCAACTGCTAATCAACCTCCAGGAGGCCTAATTAAATTGCAAAAAAGAGTGCAAGCGCTCTGCAAGGTTCAGATCCACTAGTATGATGGGGATCAGGAACTTTTAAAACTGTACACAGTAAATCAGGTCAGTGTCCTCTCAAAGACCAATCAGTGGTTTTTCACACAAATAAAATAAGTGAAGGACAAATGATAGAAATACCCATAGCTGACATATACAATATAAACCCTGATAAGTTGTTCTCAAGACATTTTGATTAGAACATACCCACAGGATAAAGCCACTAAAGTGCGTAAGGCATAAGTTAAAATAAGGGAAAAACAAGGACAGCTCTGCAGAACATCCATCCAGTATTCCAAGCTTTTAACTGCCTTAATTATAATGTCCATCTATAGGAGACCACTCATTTAGTTAAGTGGGTTGAATCAACATACTGTATTGATTATCTGTGTTGCTGCTGGGCCTCGACTTCTATACAGACAGTCTAAAAGGGTTTTGTTTGCCCTTTTAACCTGAGTGAGAGAGACAAAGGTATCCCTGAGGGTACTGTGATTGACTTTGTTTTGGTTCATAAAACACTCAATAAGTTACAGAGGAAAGTGCTCTGTTTAGAACGATGAACAGCTACACAAAGTCCCCACTGGCATGTTTCGATTTATTTAGTTTCATCCCCTTAGTCCTCCTTAACAGTGAACAAGATGCTCAAAATCATACTCATCATTTATGATAAGTTCCTACTGCCTCAATCCTAAGGGTAGGGGTTTGCATTTGGACGGTAGGGGCATGTCCCTACTAATATTTTGGACAGAAATGCCTGAGCAAGCCACAAACAGCTGTCCCTACATGCTTTCCCCTGCTGCTTTTGACAGAGAGTCATTAATAAATTTAAATATATATATATTATGCCTCACTGCTAGTGCTGCTTTCTTACTTTGATTATTAAGTCCATGGAACAAGTGCTTCAGCCCAGTGCCCCGCCAGCCTTTTCTGTCAGAGAAAAGCACTGCGGACGGATCATCCTAATGTATGCATGTATGCATAAATCATCCCCATACCACCCAACAGAACAAATTATTTTCTCTGATTTAGAGACCCGGACCTGTATGAACATCTCACTATTCCTGTACCGGTCTCTGTAGGCTATATTGCATTTTAAATAGCAGGTGGTTTCTTTATTGTATGCTGTATTGATGTATGAGTGCTGTCTTTAACAATTTACTTTAATGATTAGAGAGGCTGTTTTCCATAATTTTAAAGGTGGTTAGCAATTTGGGAGATGGATAGCTAATTGTTGAGTCTCAATCCCAGATCATCAAACACAGACGTTTTAGGTTAAAACAACAAGTGCTGTTCCTGCCCCAAGGTTTATGTATCATCCTGCATATATTCAGCAACTATGCATAATTCATTTGTGGCACTACATTTATATTTTGTATAAAGGCTTATTGGTCCCTGTGATCATACCTCCTCTCCATACTAGCCATGAAGAGCAAAAGCTGGAGGGCAAAATATAAAGTCCGTTTTGTGTGCCAACGTGCATTCTAAAGTTCAGCAGTTTGATGAAGAGCTGCAGATGACAGGCTCTGCAAAGGTTTGTGCCAACCTGGTGACCTTCAAAACGTCATTGAGGTAAATAGCGTCCTTTATCTTGCCATGCTGTGCTGTGGAAAAGCATTTGCACCAGGCCAGCACGGCTTAGCTCTGTACGAGTATTCCCAACCCTAATGAAAACATGTATTACAGTGCACTGGTGTTGGGAAGTATAGACAACTGGAAAGTACAAACATATGGGCATGTGAGTATAGTGACAAAAAACATGAACTTATCCTTTAATGAAATATAAAAGAGACAACTGTAACACATCATTCAATTTTGTTTAAAAAAAAAAACTTGCATCTAAAACTACTATTGTTAATCTGTATATATACTTTACATACAGTATACAGGTGGGCTATTCAATTAGATATTTGATTGGTACATATTTCAAAACCAGAATGGGGATGGGCTAAACATTTATTTTTAGCTTTTAAAGCATTTACTGTGAAAAAATCAAAAAGATATGCATAATTGTGTGGTATCAGATTTGTTGGGGTGGCACAGTGGTGCAGTGGTTAGCATTGTCGCCTCTCAGGTGTGAATGTGGACATGAATGGTTGCAGGTCTCTGTGTGTCAAGACCGCACCAGATTAATGCAGCAAGATCAAGACTGTAAGATACAATCAAACTCTGCACTCTATTGCTGCTTCTCAATGGAGTACCTCCAAATATTATATTCTTTAAGTACCCCAATGGACTCAATGCAAATTATATTTATTATTGTTTTATATATTGGTTGGCATTTGGAGATTGAGGTACGGTTAACATAAACAAGTATTTTCTGGTTTTCATTGTCAGCTTTTACATTTCAGAGTTGAGAGAGACATATTTTCATTATAGCACTCCCCTGCTTGTGACTGTCAATGGCCAGATGGTCAGAACTCACATGAGAAAACAACGATTTGTGAGATATATGATTGCTAGTGTTCTACATCCGTAAACATCCTTCCCAATCAGGACTGCACATGTGCAACCCTCAAGAGAGATGGAAAGGAAGTGAGATGGCTCACTCGTTAGCTCATTCCATACTAAGAAATGCACCTATTTTGTCATATTTATTTATTTGTCATATTTATGTATGCTGGGTCTTGCTGGGATTACTTCAGGGCAGGTTTTGGCCCACAGACTGCCAATGGAATAGGCTTGGTATACAGTAAACTAAAGATAAGACTTTAGTTTCATTTTGCCAGAAGCATTCTATCCAGACAAATATTGTATTTGTGCACTCTTTTCCAGTACAAGATTACAAATCAACCTCTCCAGAACTGAACAGCATCCCACTGCATCAACGAGTGCACAGTTATTGAAAGGAAACCAACATTTGATCCAGTTGTTTTTGACTCCAATAAACCAAAGTGAAAAGTGCAACCCTGTATACATCTTCCCTAACCCTAACCCCTTCCTGAAGCAGCCCTTTCTTCAACACTTTATTCTCTGATCCCTTTGCTCAGCTAGGTTGGCTTACTGGGCTCTATCTGTCAAAGTAAGTAATATCACCTTTTATTCGTCATAAAATATGAAAAGAAAAAAAGGTCCTTGGTATGCCTCTGGATTGGCATGGATGTAAAATCTTTTTCATCCTGCCTTTTATAGCCAGATCCATTTTAGATAAGAAACTTGCTCTGTTTCCCTCTGTTTGCACAGAGGAACACATGCCCCAAGCTGCCTGATTTTCTCTTAGGGACAGGAGATGCAGAGAATCATTCAACCATGAACTCTGCACCACTTTAAAACAGGAGAGCCATTCAATGCCCAATCAATTATATAGCAGAGTGGCAATCTGTGTGCTTTACCTCGTAAGTTTTCTCTGTACCATCTCTCACAAAGTGAAGATGGTCCTAAAGGACACTGTCCAGTCATGTTGTCTTGGAAACTATGAGAATGTAAAAAGACCTTTACAATGCATTCCAATACATTCAATACATATCAGATAAACAGAGGGTGAGCTAGGTGTCTATAGTGCTCTCCGTGCTTTCATGTTTAGTTCAAGGCCTCTGAATCTGCACTGAACTGTCAAATCACCAGATCCTTTTAGACATGTACTTAAATGAGCCAATGATCTGGAAAATTTAAGCCAGAGTCATCTGTGAACAAGAGTCTATATTACATTAATGTCACTTCAGGAATTTGCAAACTCATGACCTGTAATAAGATTTTTGTAATTCTTCTGCCACAGCTCTAATGTGACCAAAAGCATCACCATTTTCTGGCAAGAGTTTACAAGGTTCTTGACACAAATAATACAGTAACATTATTATAAACTGCATTTGAAAAAAAAGAAAAAACCAGTAATAATGAGGCATTAAGTTTCACATCAGTATGACCCTGAAGACTGTGCATTTGAAGCTGGAAGGCACAAGTGAAGTTAAAGCATTTGAATTCCAGTATTTTTTCACTAATAGTCAGTGCTATATCTTTAAAATCCTATGAGCTGGGTTAACACTCCACCTGAATTCGTACATGCAAAGCATTTTAAAAACACACCTACATCAGACCAACTGACAACTCATAAACATTAGTCATATCAGCTGTTGTCATTACAGGCATTAGCTCCATTCACAAGTCAGGCAAGCAAAACAACAGCCAAAATGTACCACGGGAGTCTGGAATCCATATTATTTTTCTCTCTCTTCAGAAATAGTGGACTGAGTGTGAGGATAGCAGTAGATTTCCTCAATATTATGCCCTGTCAAATGTAATTGATAATGAGACATTGCTGAGCTGCTTTAAAAACGATTGGGGATGGTAAATCGTTCACACGCAAAACAAGTTTTCAAAATCCATCATTGATATGGGATGCCTGAGGACTGGAAACACTCTTGATCTTCATCCTAATGCTTTTACCGTGGTGTCCTTATTTTTCTACTGGCTGCTGTTCACCAGCGGAGCTGCCACCCATAATGAGTGGAAAAACGAAATCCATCCAGCTGTCATGTCATGATGGAACAGACTCAATACCACATGCATCCTTACAGGAAAGATGTGAAGACAAGATGTGTCAAAAAGCCCACCATCATGCAGGCATAACTGAAACCAGCAATACGCAGGTTCCATGTGTGAAAGGATTTTTGTCTCTCTGATTACTCTCAAGCTGCTCTGTCTTTCATTGTTCCCCATGGATGAGTGTGACTTTCTGCTGTCCTATCAAAGGCATCCGATATTTAGAATGAGCAGATGGTTCACAGTGAGACTGCCGTCCTTTTCCTCCGCAGAAAGGTCCATGTGTCAACACATAGGACCTACAAAAAAATGCAAAACTCTTATCTTGGGTGTGTGGGTTGAGATGCAAAAGACACTGTCTTCAACTCTGTAATCCTGAATTTTAATCTGCAATATGTGTCCCTGAACTGAGGCACTGAGGAATCAAGTCTGGTTTCACTTTGTATTTAATTATAGTATTAACATAATTCACAACAAAAATGCAAGACTACATCTTATCTAAAAATTTAACTTGTTTCCCTCAATTACCAGGGCAAAGAAGCGATGTGGCGTTCATCTTCACACAGACTAATCTGAGCACCACTTACTGTGCAGGGAATGCACAAAATAACGTGAATACTTTGTGGAAAAAGGGGTTTTAACTTTGAAGAAAAAGAATACATAAATTGCCTTTATCACAGCATGTGTTTTGACTTGTCATGGCAAGCACAGGTGTGGCAAAAAAAAAAACCTTAACAATAACTCTGTTCCTTTCAAGTGTCTCATTAAGCATTGTTGCCAGAATGCACAATACAAGTCATGAGGACGGCACACCTAAATGGATGTTGGATTTTTCATGTTGCTTTGAAACTGCATGTATTTTAGAGATAGCCCTCGCTGGTATTCAAAATAAAATGACCCATCGGTATAGTTCCATTAAGTGCTCATATAATAACCACATAAAGGTTTCCTGTTTGTCTGCTGCTTAACATTGTAATGCCAAGAACTAGGTGCTAGATCATATTAAACAGGCACTAAATTGGTCTACTGCTTCTCTTCTCCGACCCTGTGCAAAAAAGCAGCTTGTGAGTAAATTAAATAGCCTGTAGATACCCAAACGACATGCATCAGTCGTCCTCACAGAAAACCATTAAAGCTTAACTTAATGGAGATGGGAAACAAGACAACAAGGCCACAAACACTGAAAGCAAAAAGACATAGCTGTTCATTTTCAGAAGCACAGCAAGCATGCACACAAATATTCACAGAGTATACTGCAGTGCACATACACATGGGTTTCTGGAATAGATTCAGTGCTTACTAAAGAACTTAAAAAGCCCTGTACACTACTGATCACTCAGTGTCTACAAGAACAACTTAAAAATAGTGATAGCTTAAATCATGAAATGATCAGGAGATGAACCCATGAATGTTTCATCCTCCATCAGTGGCAGAATGCAACTAACATCAGTTACTAAAGTATAAGTACAATTCTGAAGTGTGTGTGCTTTATTTGAGTGTTACCATGTTCTGTTGTTTCGTACTACTCAACTACAATTCAGACGGAAACATACTTCATTCCCTACATTTGTTTGACAGTATACTTGCTAGAATAGTATTACTTACTATGGGGTACTTACATAACTTATGATGAACTTCTAAATGTATCCACTCTTGCTAAAATTGTTTAATATACAGGATCACATTCAGGTCAAGTACTCAATGTATATTAATGTCAACCATATGAAGTGTTGCTGAATTGTTGCTGACATTTTGAAATTAGTGAGTGATAAAACAAAACAAAAAAAATGTTTTAATGATGATCTATACTTTCTGTACAACAGTAGTGCTTCCACCAATG
The DNA here is from genome assembly GCA_946959425.1 of Argyrosomus regius. Classification (NCBI taxonomy): domain Eukaryota; kingdom Metazoa; phylum Chordata; class Actinopteri; family Sciaenidae; genus Argyrosomus; species Argyrosomus regius. Next base: position 22,127,798 of record OX336889.1, on the reverse strand, counting down.
TTCACTATTTTCTGTACTTGAGAAAAATGAATAAATAAATAAATAATATGTGCTAAAGGCAATACAATGTTATGACTGTATGTACTGTATATAGCATACTACTTTGAACTTTCATCCAACATTGTCTGAATGTTTGCCATAAAGAGTCAAGTAGTTTAATTTGACAACATTTAATGTAAAGCCTAAGCATTATTAACAGCCCCTTACCTGAATCATTCTGATTCCAGCAACAACACAAAAACACAACTCCTTTGCAAAATGATTCTCAAGCTCTTACCATTTATTCCTAAAAATAAACACTAAATGATCACCCAAAAGATAAAGTAATAATAAATACACCACAGCACAAATACAAACAGTATGTGTGCTACTTTGGCATTCAAGGTTGTCCTGGTTTTCCCTCCTGGCCTACTGGCTTCTGTGTCTCTCTTAACCTCTTTGTGCATCACATCCAACTCTGAAGCCTCTCCTGACACTGTGGCCAAGCCCACAACACAGCCAGCATGACCCTTATCATCACAACAGCATATGCTTCAGTGTGTCTCTGGTCTCTGTACGGAAGTTCTCTGTATTTGTACTATTCGGTACACAGTACGACTGATCCGACAAGCAAATGCATTACCAATCAGCAGCATCTCCATCTGAGAGGACAATACAGTACCATGGAAACACAGGCAGCCCAGAATCTACTGTTGGAAAATTGCACTCTGCTCTTACACCAGCTTTATTTAGAGAGATAATGTTATGTGTTGAGTATTAGGACGCAACATATAAGCCATTTATAATAATAAAATGGCTTTAACTACAGTAACTGACTTTTTCGCTGTGCTCAGACGATAACCGCATCTCATCTTGGTAGTGGTCCAGGATCATACATCAGCCATCTACAGGATGTCGATACTGCACTTCATCCACAGAAACCAATTCACTGAATCAAAGAAGACATTGTGGACAGGTCCGCAGACTCCAGTCTCTTTGTTTCTTTAAATATTACCCTTCTGCAAGACTGCAATCACTTTTATGGCCAAGAAATACAACATGACATGGAAGTATGTCTGTGTGCCATGAAAAATATTTTCATTATCAGCTACATTTGGCAGAGAGATCTCCCTTGTTGTGGAGGATGCTCAAACTGCTCCATCACACAACTTAATCAAGCAGACAAATAGAAACCATGCCAAGGTGATAGCAATGAGAAAGCTGTTAAACCTGGTGGACTGGGACAGATAAAGGTATTGTTCCTTGTCCTTTTTCTTTCTTTCTTTTTAATACTGCCATTCTGCTGGAGAAAACCTCTCAAGACAAGATGAGGTTACAGTCATTACTGTCCACATCTCACCTCTCTGCCTCTATGTTCCCTTTCCCTCCCTCTATTGTTTGTAATGCTTGAAGTAAGAAAGAAAAAGACTAAGCAAAGCGTAGGGAGTTTTCAGACATATAGTTTGTTCAGAAAATAATTTGATGATATTTATTGCATTTGCCCATGAACAAATGCCATATATCAGAAATATTGCAGAGATGCTTTAATATGCTTCCTCCTCTTCCTTTTTTTTTTTCCTCCTCCATTATGGAGTACCAGCAGCGTGCATCATTAATTGGTTTCATTGTGTTAGTGTGGTTAACATACCAGAGTCCATTAAATAACCAAGGCTAGAAAACATATTGCATCCTGATGCATCTTATTACAAGATGTGCTGTCAGAGATTCAGAGACACACTCGCAAGACAATTGCTCTTCAGATGGTGCATTAGGGAAACTTGATTAGAAAGCTGTATGTAAAAAGCATCACAAATGCACAAACCAGTTGTTTTGGATAGCAGTGTCAATTCTAACAAACTGATTGCAAGTGCAAATGTTGGTACAAGATATTGTGATTATCCATCTAGTAGATAATGAGATTTCAAAGGATAAACAAAAAACTTTGAACTGCTGGTATTCCTACAGGAAAGGTCAGGGGAATAGCAAATGTATTAAGATTAATCAACTGGAAAATATTGATGTATGTACCACATTTGATGGCAATATATCCATCAAGTCATGGGAACCACTAAGAAACAATTAGAAACCATAATTCATTCTGAGAGGGACATGAACACCCCAAATCCCATGGAAATGTACCCAACAGTTGACATTTACCGTAATTTTCGGACTATAAGCCGCTACTTTTTTCACACGCTTTGAACCCTGCGGCCTATACAACGGTGCGGCTAATTTATTATTTTTACTGCCACCGGGGGGCACTCTCTAGCAGTAAACGCAAAAGTGAGACAGACGTGGGGAAAGATTATGCGCAGAAGAAGACACTACCGTAATTTTCGGACTATAAGCCGATTTTCTAACCATGCAGGCATGTTTATCCTGTGTTGATGCCGTGTTGGTGCTGTGTTTTATTTTCTAACCATGCAGGCATGTTCATCTCGTGTTGATGCCGTGTTGATGGCGTGTTGGTGCCGTACTGCCGATTTTCAGGCACAGTTTGAAAAAAAGCGTGTCTTAAATTAAAACTAAAAAAAAAATCTTCCGTGTACCGTCTTTCTGTGTAAATATCTCATGTTACAACATGAACACACACGGCTTATATTCAAGTGCGGTCTATATATGTACAAAATGTATTTTCTTTTAAAATTTAGCTGGTGCGGCTTATATTCAGGTGTGCTCAATAGTCCGAAATTTACGGTACTCAAAATCACAAACCTCATGGTGAGATCACCAAAGTCAGTAACATTCATCCTCTGGGGACGATGAAAGTCAGTATAAAACATGGTTCCATACATCCAATTTTTATAGATGTTTCTCAGGATAAGAGACATATTTGACATGATGGTGGTGCTAAAGAAAAAGGCAGTGTAGTACCGAATCTATTATGATTTATCCTATGGGGACCATGAATGTCTATACGAAACCTCATCACAATCCATACAATAGTAGTTGAGATATTTCAGACACTACCATCAGCCATGCTGCTACAATGGTGAAAGACAGAACAATATAATGAATGAAAAGATTAAGTGAGTAAAGATGCAGGTCTCAAATGGATTGAACTGCTACTTTCCTTATCTTTAAATAAATAGTGTATGTGTGCACTAATATTTCATTCTGCAGTTGTGTTGGGAACACGTTTAGACAGGAGACAACAGAACAACATATATTAGGGCTTTCTTTCTTTTTTCTTTTTTTTAAAGTAAATGACTCGAAAGGATTCAGTAAAGTGGAATGTTCCCTTTCATCCATTGCTGCTTGGGCTTATAATGACAAATGCAATCAATGATTCAATTAAAGATTGGGTAAAGTTTTCCTCATATCCCTTTTAAGAAAAATCACATACTATACTAAACCACAGATGTCTCTTTGGATCACTTAAGCCCCATAGGACTCCACAGTACAATATGATCTAATGAAAAAAACCATGAAATAGCCTGCATGGTCCTCTTTACCTCAGAAATTTCTGGGTTAAGCAAAACACTACTTCCATAATTGCAGTTTTCAAGAAACCTTTAAATTAATTTGTAAATCCTATAATTATTTGATTTTTGAATGAAAGCATCTCCTGTAGCAAAATTGCTTTTGCTTGTTGGGTAGAGAGGTTCAGGAAATCAGAGGATGTGCTCTTTAACTGAATTTCTAAACTGACATTGGCTTGACTTCACCTTGAAAAGTACTGCCTCATTATGTTTCACTATGTATGGTTATTATTTTTGAAGCATCAATAAAGAATTGATTGAATGATCAATGACGTCTCTCAATGAAATCTGAAAGTGAATCTTACTAACATTACAAATATAAACTGCAATACATTAAGGGAAAGACAATATTTAAATGAACCTGTTCACTGTGAGATCATTCAGTTTGAAGGTACTTTGGCAATGTAAGTGAACTGACTACTGACTCCCTGGAGAGGATGCCTTAGTTAGTACCTACTGTGCAAGTGAAACAGAGGTCTTGTCTATACTACTATAGAAACCACACAAGGGAAATTCACTTGAAAGTAATTAAGTCATGGTGGAGTGTTTCAGCTGTCGGAATGAAGGACCTGTGGTAGCGCTCCTTCTTACATTGTGGCAGTAGCAGTCTGTTGCTAAAAGAGCTGTTTAAGGCCCCCACAGTCTCATGCAGGGGGTAAGAGGAGTTGTTCACGATGGATGTTGGGATATTAGGTTAAGATTGATATTAGGTTAAGACTAGGAACGGCTATGAGCAAATTTAAATGATGCACTAAATGTTGCTGATGTGGAAAATGAGGGAAATATTCTGCTGCACCAGCAGCACTAACACACTATTTAACATCAGTGATACTGCTATTTAAATAGATAGTGTTTTAATCATGTACTGTAGACGTGAGTGAGCAACTTGAGATCTGTGCATAGTGCACAGAGGATTCAGTTTACTGCTGTATGTGATAATCTAAGATAAACAGCAATCTATGGTGCAGTTTTTATTTCATAAAGAAGTATATGGTGTTTTCAAAATTGGACATGCAGTGTGTCAAAAAAAAAAAAAAAGCTTCCTTTACTCAGCTGCTGTTTTTCTTAGCTTCACGCATTTTGTAAACATTTCATCAGCCCAGGATGGGCTCTTAGTTTCTGCAGAATCAATAGTAGTGTGATAGCTGCATCCTGTTAGTCACTGACAATCTGCTGGCTATTCCGAATGCGAGCTGAATCTCAATAGTCTGTTCCTGCTCTTAAATTTGTAGAAACAAATACCTAGTAATCATGTCTGACTCTTGACTTTCTTTCTTTTCTTGCTTTTTTTCCCTTTTTTTTGTGAAGAACCATTACAGGGAAATTGTCCATGGGAGAGAAACATGGCCTTGTTCCTTCAGTGTTTTCACATAAAGGAAGCAGAGGGCTCACAGATGAATCAGCCAGGTCAAAAATCCATGCACTGACAATTACACACAGTTTCATTTGACTGTATCACTCATGAGAAATGATGCCATGGGGAAATGAGTCCTATATTCTAGACTGCACAAAGATTAAAGTATTGCCATCCCCGAAATCACCATGAAATACTCTTTTGAGTCTTGATTTTGAAGCTGAAACTATAGTAAAGTGGGAAAGCAGGCTGTGGAAAGACTTGAGCCCCTGATAAAACATACAAGAGCCCATGCACACATACCAACTCTGCACTTAATGAATGTCAGGCTCTTTCTGGACTCGGAAATCATGGAAAATCCAAAAATCAAATTTATTTTAGCATTGTGAAATTGGGGAAATCAACGCGTGATCTGAATGATCGACATTTGTGGTTTTGAGTGAAAGTGACAGCAAATGACAACAACACAGTATCTTTAGTTCTTCTGACATTGTTGGCCTATAGTGCTGGACCTGCTGCCTCCACTGCTCCATATCATCTGACGGAAATTCATTCTCCTCTCATTACAGGTTTACAGCTACAGAGCACAACAACCAGAATATTTGATTGGTTCTTATCTGCCTTAACCCCTGCAGGAAAAGTCAAACACCATCTATTAGATCTGATGCTTATTCACAAAACGTCAAGAAATAAATGCACTGTGCCTCTGTGCTGAGATTAGTGGCTTTCCCTGAAGTCTTTAGTGTGTCTTGGAAAATGTGATTGTGTTTGAAATGCACGTCTTTCTGGATTAGATATCACCACACCAAATAAAATTGGAAAATTTAGCAGCTAAACAGTTCAGCACAAAAACATGTTTGGACGTGATTAATATGAGCAATCTGATGTGTCAATACTTAATTTTAGTGTATTAAAATTTCTTGATAAAGGATACGGGGAAGAAAACTGTTGTTGCAAAAACTCTTGATGCCAACACCAACACTGATGATTCACTTGGAAAACATGTAGCAGGATGACAAATAACTTCAACATTACAGAAATATACATGAACAAATAAAAACAAAGGAGTAATCATACTGAAAAAGGTGAAATCATACTGAAAAACCTAACCAAATTCTTTATTTGGATCCCCCAATATTTTCCACAAAGTTGCCTGTAGTCTCCTTGGGGGTCCTGCTTTAACAAAAAATGCCATCCTGCTTTCTTCAGCATGCTAACATGCTCACAATGACTACTGGCAATGTGGTGCTAATTCGGGACAAAATGTATTAAGGATATATGTCTGGGAACCGTGGATGTCTGTAACAAAGGTTTGGGTCAATATATTGGTAGATACCTCAGTGGCTACTTTGAATTGGATCTGCTGGTGGTGCTATAGAAAAAGTCAGTGGAGAACCAAAATCATTAGGATTGATCCTTTGGTCAGCATGGATATCTGTATCTATGAAAAGAAAAATCCAGTTGATATTTTACTTAAAACCACAAACCCGATGGTGGAGCTAAAGGAAAAGTTGGCTGCAAACCATGAATGCCTGCACAAAACATGGTGACAATCTATCCAATAGATTTGAAGTATGTGTAAACATTGACCTGCTAGTGATGCTACAGGGAACATAAGGATAGAACCAAAGTTATTAGGATTCATCCTCAGGAGACCATGTATGTCTGTAGAAAATTTCATTTCAGTCCATCCAATAGTTATTGATTTCAGTCTGGACCAAAGTGGTGGACTGACAGCCAGACATTACAATACCTAGAGCATTGCTGCTAGCATGGCTACAAACAAGCACATGCAGTATATCTGCGATATGTGTTGTGTTTCATCAGTGTAACTGTAATGTCACATCAGGTACATGTATGCAGCTGCTTAGACAGCTGAGAAATGATAAAGGGATTGTGTCATAGCCTAATGTCCTGACACACAGCACTGATGAAATGCACAACCCTCTCCTGCAATCATCTGGTTTATGGACTGGAGCCATTAATCAGCAACTACGCACGTAATGGAAACACACTTTAAAATGTTTATCAGCATCAGTGACTAATGGCAAGTTACTTAACCTATATGCCAACAGGAGATGCCCACCCATACTATTCAATTATGTTGCTTAGCAACATAGTGTGTAGTTGTAGAGCCCTTGTGGGAGTGTGTTAGTAGCTATCAAACGCTGCCATTATGTTGGGAATTATTGATTAGGTGCACATATAACATTACTGCATTAACATCAAAAGACTGAACATTTTCTCAGCCTCTTTCTCTCCCCGCTGCTCTCGTCCTCTTTGAAGTATGATCCTCTTTATTTGTGTGATTAAATCTCCAGTCTTTTGTGTGCGATATAATATGCATAACGGGACAATGTACACAGCCTCAGCTCAGAAAAGATTCATGAATATCTGAATGAGAGTGGAGGTGAGCAGACTGTAGTAAACAGTCCACGCAGCTCTTTTATACGTGACTCACAATGAGCTTTAAATCTTGCGTCTCAGCTGGTAAGACGTGAGCAGTAAATCCATGCCCCTTGATGATAAATTCTCTGAGCAGATAAACATCACTGAGGAGAACAGAAATTATTTTATGCTACCAAGCATGAATATCATTACGCTAAGGGCTGATGCAGACACACAAATAAACTTTAACCCAGACTCACTTAGTCCACACTCTCACCTGTAACCATACTGCTGCATTCTCACCTTTCAGACATGTCTTTACTCTTTTCTACTCAGTAACCAAACGTGGACTTAATGAGATGTGAGTGGAGCTGAAGGGCATGTCCGTGTCAGTGTTTTTGATGTGGAGTTCACAATAGCTTCCTACAGCCCAGTGGAGTGGATCATTGTAACTGAGCAGCTTCAAGCTCCAACAAGCCCTGACACATCTCACACCAACACACACCCAAGGTGATTTTCTTTTTAATCTGGGCTTTGTGAAAGATGATATATATATATCATTACCAGACTGTTGATTAAAAGAGACAGGAAGGTGGAGGGGAGGATGGAAAGCTTGAGACTGAGAGGTCATTGTATGAATCTGAGTGGTTCATAAATTGAGCTGTAATTTTGATGTGACACTGAACACGATCAAAGAATGAAGAAAGAAAAAATGTCTTTAGCCCTCCTATAGTAGGGCTCAGAGCCTGCTGGTTTATTCCTTGTGTATGAGTGGGACTTTTAGTTCAAGGAAAGCTCACCAAAACCCTGAAGATTTATCTGTAGGGACTGTTAATATTCACAGCATTTCATTGCAATTCCAACAGTAGTGGTTGATACAATCTAGACCAATTTTCAAGACCAAGCAGGCTCTGCATGAAACTGTTGGATGGTTTTATCAACTGTCAGATATCAGCATCCTCGGTGGGGCCCACTTGCAGCGCAAAAAGCAGAAGAGTACTTCCTGTAGTGATGTAACAGCCTTGAAGATGGTGGGAAAAGAGTGATGTTCACATCCCAGAATTTAATATGAAGTACAGAGCCATACAGCTCAAGCTCAGCAGCCGTCTTCAGAGACAGAAGATAACCCTGCAGCGTGCTGGTATGACACCCTGCTGAAAATGCACAGCTTTACCCTCCTCTGGTCTAATGGGATTATCAATTCAGCTGCTTTGAATAAGAATCATATTATCTGTCAGTGCTTGGAGAGATATTTCAACGGAGGCAACAAAGGTGCAGAATATCAGGCTGCTCCAACAGTGGGGTAATAATCTGAAATGAACAAAATAAGAAAAAACAAAAACACACTACTAATGAACTTTTGCCACTGTATTTACACATTCATGAGACAGCTGTTGCCTGCAATCAAAATCCTATATACATATAAATATATATGTATATATTTAACTAATTTCAAAGGTTTTCCATTATCCTGTGATTCTGTATTTGATGATATCAAATTGAAAATAGTTTGAATTTCCAAATAAACTCAACACAAAAGCACTGAGTGCCGTACTGTTTCGACTCAGTTGAATAGAATGCTATTGTTACCTGCAGCTGAATGTTTTTGCACTGATTAAGCATTGTGGTTTCTTTGTTAATGATGCCCTTTTACAGTTTTAAAGGGCGATTAGAAACAAGTGTTTTCCATGGCCACGGTATTATAGCAATCTATTGCACTTCAAAATCCTGTACTATCACCTCTGTGGATCACTTTCTCTTTGTACCAACAGCCAGCTCTACTCAACCACATTACGGCCTGTGAAAAAGAAAAATTACTTTCCTGTGGTGTTATCTTTCTGTTCAGGGTACTGTTCTACTAGCTATTGTTAATGCAGAATCTGTTGCCTCTTCCTTGCATCACAATCTCTTATTAACACACACATAAAACAACTGTCAGCGTGTGAGATTTACCCATTAAATCAATGATGAACCCATGGAAGGCATTTTGCTTTTCATTCCATTTGAACACATAGTACATGTTTGTCCAGACAGACCACTGTTCCAGGGCAGATTATATATTTACAGAAACAGCATTCACTATAATTTACTCTGGAACAATAAGGACGACATGGCTGACAGCTGAAATGTACTCAAGAATAAGTGGACAAGGAAGACCATGACCAGACCGCGTTGGGTGAGTCCCTTGTCATTTTTATTTTCAAATAATTTCCCAACTAAGTTTGGTAAAAAAAAATCGATGCTGTAGAAAACCTGATTCAAAATCCTGCTGCTTTTGACAGTACTTTTGACACTATTTTTGACAATTTTGATGTGGACAATACAAAATGTTTCAAATGTAAAAATTCAGTCAATTCTCACTCCCAAGACATAAAATATAGCAGCTGAACCTTTGTTCAAACTAGGACATGACATGCCCTTCAGCTGGAATGTTTTTTAATGTGCCTCTGAGTCAAATATGTGGTATAAAGAGTAACAAAGTCTACATGTGGAGTTGGTTGGGGTGGATGGATAGGTCAAACAACACAAGACTTTCACCCAGGATACCACAGGTCTTTTCCTGTGTGAAAAAGTGAACATTGACTTCTTTTTAACCTATGGCCTTATGTCAATACATTGTATTATCACTGTATACTTATTTAAACCCAAACCACGACTTTTTCAAAACACTATACTCTTCATGAATATACATCTAAACATAACATGTAGTTAATCATTGTGTAAAACCCATTTAAGCATCCTTTCAATGTAACTTTCCAATTTTCACTTTCCATTTCCCTCAGTCAGATCTGTCACCAAGTACAGGACTTGCATCAGATGTGTTTATAATGTCTGGCTGGAGAAAATTCAGATAATGAGCTCAATGCCACTGCAGTAAAATGACAGGAAATGTAATTTTTCAAATTCCCCATGTGTCCAATGTATCCACTGTTTGCAGCAGTTAACATGTTAGCAGATTAGCTTGGTGTGATCGTGTTATCTCAGATGCGTGTGATTGGTTGCCGTACTGTGATCTTGTGTGCACAGTACGCAACCCATGAACTATCATTTGTGCCATCGAACAAATTCAAAAGATTTGACTAGGTGTCAAAGGAAAACAAAAATAATTTCTGTTTGCAAAGAAATGTGAAAAACACCCAAGTCAGAGCTCTTTGTCTTTTTTGTGATGAGAACAGTGTAGCTGTTAACTGGTGAGTCACCCCACCTTTACTGTGCAGACAGCATACTCTGGCAGAAATACAGAATTTGGGGTCATAAATAGCCAACAGCATCTAGCTGACAGCCTGTTAAGAGAAGCCAGGAAAGCAATCCAAAATTCCCCCGATGCTAAAGCAACAAGCATTTCACTAAAATTCCTTATGAAAGCAAAGAACATAATAGACCTAGTGATTCATCCTGTTTTTTAGGCTGGTGTCTGCACTCAGTATTCAGCTGGTGAAACAAGCAACCATTTAGCATCCATATTTTTAATCTGTTGTTCTGCCATTATGTTTGTATCCTGTTTGTCCCTTTACACCATCTCCTCTTATCTGTCCTTTTTTTTCTACATAATCTTGTCTTCTGTTCTTCTTTATATATCATCTCCATCTACATATGAATGCCATTCTAAAGGAATGGCAGCTTCTTATTTTTCTTTGACCACACACCACCTTCAGATATAAACCACGGGAGCATGACACTGACTGTGAAAAGCAACAATGTCCAGACTGAGATTAAAAAAAGACTTTCCTATGAGATAATATACCCTGAATGCGGCAGGTGAGAGGAGGGGATGAGGCATATGGAAGAGGAGAAGGGGGGGGGGGATGCTGAGTGCCACAAGCATCTGACATTAACTCTCGTTGCCCTTTAAGTCCACAGAGAATGGAAAGCATGGTACTATAGCAAACCAAACCAAGGCTGCTTGATAAATTCATGTTTGATCATGCATGGTAGGAGGCTAACATAATAGTGCTGCACTGTAAGGCGAGTTAATTTAGAATGTGTCAAAATGATTGTGAATGCCATTTAAAAGATAAACGATGTAGAGAAGTGATGGAGGGTAAGTTTAAGATACCTTCCAGAGGTCAACTGGCATGTTGAATACATGAATTGTATAGCATTGGAGTGTTTTGACATTGTATTGTTCTCATTTCCAAGCAACCATTTCCCTCATGCCATAAGTACTCTAAAGTCCCTACATTCACATGATACCATATATTTGCACTTTATTACTTGACATCTTCATCATTCATGGCTCTTTCTGTTACTTTCATTGCACCTGTCGGAGTGGTACGACTAACACCATGTTGCTGCAGTTCCCTGAGAACCATCACTCAACTGAGCATATTTTTCTACTCAATCAACAAACAGCTTTACCTCAAAAGCAGAACAGCTACACAAGCTTAGACAATCACTAGAAAAAGAGCAGCTGTTTTGAGCATCACAAGCTGTCCAAAATGGCAGTATTATTCAGTCCAATAACATGTGTTAAGACGATTGAATAAAATGTTGTTTTTTTTCCCCTCATTTAGGGGCATGTGAAGCCAACCAGCTAGTCAGCCAGCTTGGCCAGCCGCAGAGGCCTTTTCCAGCACTGAACAACTTCCAAAGGAATAAAGGGGCCAACATCTTTGAACATGGGATCCAGTTGTCTTTAATACATCACTGTACTGCAACTCCCAGCAGTGTCAACCGAGAAAGAATTATGTTCAGGAAGAATCATGCAAAGCATCTATGTGGGACGATAGGATTGCAAGGTTTTCAATGATTAAATCATATGTGTTTTGGCAGATGAACACTATTTTCCCATTAACATCATTCATGCCTACATTTTATCCATCATGTCATGTTAAATAAGTATAATGTAATTGTATTACTTAATAAAAGAAAGTGCCCACTTAAAATGATAAATTATTAATGGGCTAAGGACCATAAATATAATTTTGTAAATGTTTAAATGTTCTAAAGTTGCAAATTTAATCGTATTGATACAGCTAATCAAATTTCATTCCTCTAGACTTTGTAATTACGTAAATTTTCCAAGGGATAAAATGGGCAAAATGTCTTTTAAAGTCAGCGTGTGTATGTATGAAAGCCAATGATTAGCGAGGGATTAGCTCAGAATTATTTAGCAAATCTTCCGTGATTAAATGATTCCACTTGAATCAAACCATGAGCAGGTAATACACTAAATGAGATATTTCCAAGCAGCCCTTAAAGTGAAATTCTAATCAAAAATCCAGTTAATTGCACTGATGATTTTCCCGAAAACGTGTGATTGAATTCCTCTGGCTTTGGTTTGATTTCTGCACCACTTGATACATCCCTTCAAGGATGATTCAAACTTATCCAAGGCACAGTGTATGCTCAGAGGGATCGGGTACGGTCTCTCCTCGAATTCAGTAATCACTGCAACGCTGCCGTTGGTACAAGTGCCACATTAAGTATTTCTGTTTGTCCTCTCTCCACATCTTATCTGTTGCTGCTAATCAAGAAATGGTTTTGTGTAGCCAGTCAAACAAGTCCTCAGTGGATCAGGGATGAGGCGTCAAGCTCAGATATGAGACTGGAGAGTTGGAGCAGAAAGCAGAGAAAAGAACTGGGAATGTTTTCAAAGTGGGCTGAGAGGGAGAAAGACTGGGCTCTCATGTGAGCATTATGCAGGCCTTGAAAGGACATGAGAGTGTTTGTGACAAAAACATTGTGATGAATCAAAAGTGGGGAGAGCTGTCTGTCTGTCACTAGGTAGTAAAGATGCAGCGGGGCTTGGAACTCATAACAGTCGTGCAATTTAGGTAGTGGCAGACTGTAGCAGATTTGGCTCAGAAACAGACAGGAAGAAGGGAAAAGAGAGACGTTAGAGAGGAAAAGTAAGGAGAATAAATGAAAAAACTAAGAAGAAACACAGGGATGGAGCGGCAGATAGAAAGGAAAGGATGAAAATGAGGAGCCAAGTGACAAAGTGACAGATGGATACACTCACAGCCTCACAGCATGTCTCTATCATAGTACAGAGAGTGGCCGACCCTCAGAGATTCCCCCTTCGGTGAAGCAGATCACAGCTGTAGATGAGTATCAGCGACAAGACTAAGTCCCGGAATACAGCATACACTATGAGCAGCTGTAGCTCGAGATTAAAATTGAACAGCTCACTTTTTTTTGGACACAGTTAGAGGCACAACATGTATGGCAGAAAACTTTCTCCAATGAAACTTTGGCCATGTAGTTCACGAATACCACAAAAAAAAAAAAAAAAAGGGAATTCTGTTAAATATGCATGACCTAATACAAATCTTTCTGACTGTGCTAATGCTCTGCTTCTAAAGTGGTTTTTGCCAAAGGCTAAAATGTCCAGTTTTATTGAACTGGGTCAGGACCTAAAGAGAGATATACCACACAAAGATATCACAAAGTGCAGTTTTCTTCAAATCCTTCAAATGTCAATGCTTCTGTCTTCATTTCCATCTTAATGCCTTATTTTGCCCATGCTGTGCTCCTCTACAGATACCCTCCTGCTCAATAAATATTCATCTGAATGCATTAAACATTACCTAAAAAGTTATTTCTAAATTCTCTTTTCAGACAGCTAGGGACAGCCACATTTTTAGACTATAGTATGTGGTCTTCCATTGTAATTCATCACATCACATTTTAAGAGTTATGTCCCTGTTGGTCTGTATCTACCCTCTTGTTCTATGCAATCTGATACAAAAACAGCACAAAGTGTAGCCTGGAAAATCATCAGATTGAGAATCAAGTCTAATCTGACAAAGTTGTAAAGTATTCAAGGCACAACCGCTCCATGAAAATGTATGCCGCGCAGGTGCTTCTCTACCATCTGCTTGTTCTACACCATTCCTGGAGCTTCTCAGTGAGATTTATTCTCAAAAGTTCTATTTCAACCCAACATGATTACAACAGCTTTGATTTACTTCACATCCTGCTGATTTAATTAGAATTCCTAATCAAACAGCTCGGAATGACACACATTGAAGCTGAAATCAAATCAAAGAGCCACCAGGATGGAAGTCTTGTTAGAAAGATGAGTGGGAAGCAGTTTTAACAGGCTGTGTGTGTGTGTGTGTCATGTGTGTGTGTGTTTGTGTGTGTGTGTGTGTGTGTGTGTGTGTGTGGAATCTTACTTTCTCTTCCTAACTCAGTGATGATGATAACCCTCTGGTAGACAGGAACACGAATAAGCAAACACACACGCATGCATGCAGACACACACAGAGTCACGCACAGCAGGCACAGGCTCAAAGACTTCCCGCTTACCTAGAAAAACACAAGAAGAGATATTGACTGTAAATGACCGAGATCAAAATGAAGATATTGTGCATTTGTCAAAAACATTAAGACAGTAGTAAATATGTAGATTAAACAATGGGAAAAGTGTTTCAGTGCCATCGCATTTAACATAGTAAATCACAGAGTTGATACTTGATTGACACAAAATCATTTGAAAGTAACAAGTAGCTTCCAGTGCTTCTGAGGAAGGAAGATACACAGTTAGAAGCCACGATGAAACATCATGAAAAAAAAATAAAGATAAAGATGAACAACAATAAAACAAATGTAATTTTCAGAGTGAGAAAAGCCTTTTTCCAGTATTGTACACTGTAACAAGTTAGAACACACCCACATATCAGGTTCTTGAGTGTGTTCCTATTCGTAAGGCTGAACAGAAAGTCCAGACTTCCCCAGTAATGGGATCCAGGTGAGCCACTAGTCTCTTTGTAGGTATTTCCCAAAGTACGCTCCCCCATGTGGTGATTCATTTTTCAACAGACGGCTTGTGCATGCTCTACCATGAGCCTTTTGGGAAATATGGGCCAAAAAAAACTGAGTCCACCTGGATGCATAAATCCTTGTGTATGACACCAAAACACAGAATTACCCTTTGTACTAGTGCCACTCCCAAACATCAAGGAATGTTAAACTATATTCATCATATTTGACACAGTGAAGAGTTTCAGATAGCCTTTTCGTGCTTTCAAAGACCTCCTGTACAAGCCAGAGTCACAGCCTTAAAGAAATTGTTGCTGTCTTTGTCATCATCAGGTGGCAAAACCTGCCTCCCGCAGACTGAGCTGTGGGCTGGCAGATGTGCGAGTCCCTGTCATGATTGAAGAGTTGCAATAACATGGCTCTGCACACAACCACCATAAATCCCTAGTAATCAGGACCCTACTGGGATAATAATTCAGACTGAAAAATTGTTCTCTCAGCCAGGATGCTGCACATTTAAAATAAATGTCGTAACCAATTGTTGACCAGTTCTTTATTTAAGTTTTTTTTTTTTTTTTTTTTTTTCATAGTCTAAAACAACTAAGGGCAAAAGTGATGCAGAATACTCACACACGGCTGTTATCTAAAACCTTGTTAGTTTGTTAATGGTCTGCACACACACTTAGGGTAAATTAAAACACTTTTTGAAGCTCATTAGTGCTTTTTTTAAAAAAAAAAAATGTTTTATACAGTAATTAACAGATATGACAACACATGTCCACAAAAACATTCTTTTTTAAAAATGATATTTATGGTCTGTGAAGATATCCAAGAGGAGACAACGTGCACTAATTAGCATTTAACACATTAAAACCACTTACTACCTATAACATCTGTACCATTTACAGCTCTGCAATGAATCTAAGACTTTGCTTGTAATGTTCCATTCTTGTATCGAATTGCAGAACATTTAAATTCAATGTGACTCATCCCAAATTACCTTCATAAGAAAGGCAGAAAATTCAGTTTACATTCATGCAGAAAAAGAATACGATTCCAGAGCTACATAGAGACATACTACATCTCCTTGAGTGTTAATGGAAATTATGTTCACAAGGGAGGCAGACATTCATCCAGCAGCAGTCTTCCTCATGGAGGTATTTGTTCTGTCCATTGTACTTTAGGAAATGATTTACTGCTTCAGAGAGTTCTCACTGTGGGAAAATGGACTGAGGAAAATCAATTCCGAATTTGACCCTTCGAGGGCACGAAATTGATCTCTGGCAGGAAGAACCAGTCTCACTTCTTCCTTCTGCTCTCTCAGAAGATGTTTCTGTAAACAACATCAGACATGTCTTTCTTTCACTCAACCACCATGAAAGAGACCCAGTGGCGCTTATTAAACACTGCAGTCGCCGCTACATCATAGTACATAAGCTACCTGGTTAGAGGGCTTCACTCTTTCTGTTCTGTTTGTTTTAGGGTGGCAGAATTATTAGATAGAGCTGTGTTTTAGGAATGCGATTGCATGCACAATTTGCATGTGTTACCATGCACATTGAGCTGAGATAAAAGAACTCAAGTCTCCATTAGCCCACACCAATGTACAATGGGAAAAGGGCAAAGAACTGAGAATAAATACATTTAGTAAATAGAAAGCAGTCAATCTCATCCATTACTATCTTGCAGGAGGCTCAGTGACAAAGCAGCAGCATCAATGGGCAGGACTTCCTTTCTCCCTTTGAATATCAGGTCCTTATCAGTGAGGCTGTAGGTATGGCCAATTGAGCTCAGCATAGCCTGTGTTGAATGAACCAACTGTGGAGGCTTTCACACGGAGGCTGACTGGAAGAAGCAGATTAACTGAGGTAGTTTACATCATTCATGAGGCTAAACTATAGGAGCAAATCATTTTAATTTTCAGAAAGTCTGGCGCACAATTACCCGGCTTTTCTCATTACTTAAAATTGATTTAATTGGTTATTTCTATTTCAGAATTTTCAGCTGTACCATATTGCTCATCTTTCAATTTCAAATACAGAGGAATCAGAACTGGATGTGGATGCAGTTTGGAGCAAAACTCATGATGAAAGCTCCGAAATTCCACAGTATCACCAGCATCATCAACAGTCGTTAGCAGAGCATGGACATAACACCATCTATGCAATATGTACTGTACCGTAACTTAAACAGTTTCACACTCCATTACTGAAATAAAGAAATGTAGCTAGCTAAATGGTGCAGTACAGAAGGGATAACTAGCCTGCAGGATTATTTCTCTCTCTCAATCTTATCTTATCTTATATCACCAAAATAAAAATAAAAAAGTCCCTTGAAGAAACTAAAATCAAGTCATTATGGCAGCCTGATATCACGCATGCCTCCAGTGCTATAAAATTCATCTAAAGAATTGACATGAAAGAGTATACAGGTGCAGTAGCTAAAATATTGCTTAATTTTGATGGCAAGTTGAGAGTAGAGTCTATAGCACGACCAATAACATCATTTTGAGGCAGATAACAATATTATCTGAGACTCAAGTCTGAGACTTGATAAAGATCCTTTAACTTGAAGGAATACTTAGCCAGCCATTTTACAACTGAAACTTGTCAGCACTTGTGGACAAAAATTCATTTCACAAGCATTTCACTGTTGTCATTTCTTGTTACTCATCTGTCAAGTGTATCTTAATATAGATATCTCTGCTAAAGTTATACTGTATGAGCTAAAATTGAGCCCTATATTGGCCTGAGCTCTAATTTATTCCTGTCTTCTCTTATCAAACTATTAAAGCGGTTCAGATGCAGAAGCATATGTCTGAGTGAGACTGAAAATGCAGTTGGGGAGTTGTTTCAGAATTACCACTGTAACACCATTTGACACATTATATGCATTCAAACAGAGTCATTAAAACTTTTCACAACCCATGATACCGCAAAAAGAACTAATTATCTGGTCACCATCACATTTCCCTAGAAGCACAATCAGCTCATGGATTTCAGTCAGATACAATTAGATTGAGCAAAGAAGGCCATTCCCAATGGTTCTGCTAGAACATACAAACACATACATGAACATTTAATATCATTTATTCTGTTTGTGATATTCATGGACAGGATCTCAAGGTGCAGCTGGGATGAGGACAGTGTTATTGGCTGGTCAGACTGTGACTTTCAGCATGCACTTGGTTTGCAGACGAGTGTGAAGTGGCCAGGAGGAGAGTGAGCACCTTCAAGTCTGAGGCCATGGTTCTCTGCCAGAAAACTGTACAATGTACCCCCTGGTTTCAAGGTGAGTTGCTGCCCCAAGCGAACGTGTTCAAGTGTCTCGGGGTCTTGTTCATGTGTGACTGGGATTCATGGGTTCATGGGATTGGTGTGGTGTCTGGAGCAATGCAGAAATTGTACTGGATCATTGTGGGAAAGAAGGAGTTGAACCAAAAGGAAAAGCTCTGTATATCCCAGTCTATCCACATTCCAACCCTTACCTATGGTCATGAGCTTTGGGTAGTGACCGAAACAATGATATCAGAGATACAGGCTGCTGAAATAGTTTCCTCCGCAGGGAGGCTGAGCTCAGCCTTAGAGATAGGGTTAGGAGCTCGGGCATCCGGATGGAGCTTGGAATAGAGCCACTGCTCTTCTGGGTCTAAAGGAGCCAGCTAAGGTGATACGGACATGATTAGGATGATTAGGATGCCTCCTGGGCACCTTCCTTTGGAGGTGTTGTGGGCACGTACAACTGGCAGGAGACCCCGGGGGCAGACCCAGAACTCTCTGGAGAGAGTATATAGCCCTTCTGGCCTGGAAATGCCTCCGGATCCCCCAGAAGGAGCTAGAATGCATTGCTGAAGAGAGGGACGTCTGTAAAGCCCTGCTAAACCTGCTTCCACCACAGCCCAACTCCAAATAAGTACAAGGAAATGGATGGATGAATGGATTTAATCACAGTGCCTTCACCTGATGAATGAGGTACTGATGGTGAAACATAAATGAAACAGCTAATGCATACACAGCAACACCATGCACCATTGAAACGCCAAACAACAGGTAGAAATACCTTCTTACAATGATGGTTATTACTGTCATCAGTTTGCTGACTAGATCTGCCATGGCGGTAATGACTGTAATTTAGTTTGTTTTCCCCTGCACATCTGTCATAAACTGTCTTATTTGTCAGGAGAGAGAAAGCACTGGGTTTAACTGTCACTTGCTCATCCCTGGTGATTAATATGGATCCACTGAAGACTTAGCAATCTGTCTGACATACAGTGTCCTCATCAAAGTACAACAGGCACACAGGAGCCTGGGACACTGTGTAAGCATCCTATTTTAATCTAAACTGCACATGGTGAAAACTAATGAGGAGAAACCCCCAGTGGTACCTACACATGCAGGTGCAAATACTGTACCTATAAACCTACTGCACCAAAGGTGCTGTACACAGGTGAGCACATTTTACAATGCAGCAGTTCTAGAATTTACCTTAGTCAACCCTCACACACATACTCACACACACACAAAAAGCTATTGTCGTGATGATGATCCCTCTTCTAGGAGGACCAAAAGGTTTACTTTGGAGCAGAATAAATTAAGAAGCCTCCTTGCTGCCTCACTGTGATTGTTATTAGATAATCAACAGGAGGTGAGAGGAGAGGAGAGGTGAGGAGGAGAGAAGTTACATTAATATTCCAGTGTAAGATAATGTGACTGTAATAAATTAGCATAATACTATTCTCCAGCTATTCTCAAGTCCCCTCTGTTTGGTAATTTACATGCTTGACGAATTAGACAACTCAGATAGAGGAGGGTAAACTGGCCTCAATTTGTAATCTCTCTCCTCATCTTCTTTCATCTTCAAACTCTCATCGTCTTTTCTCCCTTTGTTCCTGCTTATGTCTATTTCTCTCTGAGCAAAGAGAGATAGCAGAGGCATTACTTCATCACTTTGATCAGTCTGGCTGAAATTCACATCTATCACATTCTGCTGCATTCAGATTTTCTTTTAGAAGTTATCTCGTTAAAGAGAAAGCATAAGAGAAGACGTCGTTAAAACAAACATAATATATATTATATATACTGCATACAAAATATATATGTATGCATTCTAACATAATTTCTCTTCAAAACAAGGCAGTGAACATTCATCACTTTTAGCAGAAACCAAATGTCAGCAGAGAGAATATTTGTTTACAAAAGCTGTCTCATGGTAATACAAATTTCACAGAAAGCTTTCATGGACATTTCTTTATATACTGTGCAAGGGGAAAAGGAAGGGAAACAAAGGGAAAGGAGGGAGAACAGAGCAAACAAATTAATCACCATGTTAGTTCCAAAACATTTTAAACAATGTTTTTGCTTCCCACCCTGTGCCAGTGAGAACAGTATAGAATGCCAAACACAGCAGGTACTTTAAATAATGACTTTCCCCTCTCGGTTTGAAGTAGTGCTTAACACAGGAATTCACAGTTGAAGGATTTTGAAATGCTAAAATGAAAGAAAGAAAAAAAAAAAGGTACATGTATGTTGTGTGTATTGTATTTTCCTTTTCCATCCTGCCATAATGATGATTACCTCAATTTCTTTCCAAAATGAGTTTCCTGCTGTCTGCTTCTCTGACAGTATGCTTGTTACAGACACATCGTACTGAGAGCATACTGTTAAAAAGGGAGAACTGGGAAACTCATATTTTATACATATGCTGGGTTATGTGTCCTATTCTGTACAGGAAATCTAATCATTTCATATAACTAACACCCTGGATAGCAAAACTTGTACCATCATCCCATAACTTTTTAAAGAATCATCTTCTTTAGTATAACCAACGTGAAGACTTATCAGCAATAACCCAAAACAAATTGTCCTGATGTTTTACAAGAAGAATAAAAAAAGGTGGAGGTGAAGCAAGCAACCTTCGGTGCCAAGTGCTGAGCCCATTGTACTGTGTTCTGCACCTGCCGCTGTCTTGGACTTAGGCAGAGTCCTATAATTTCATGCCATCTCAGTGAAGTAGTTTTCTGTGCAGTTGGAATGGTATTGTTCTCACATACCAGAACAAAAAAAAGAAAATGAAGGGCATTCAAACGGACTAGGTGTGGACATGTTCAAGTCTATCATGCAGCTACAGTCAATATCAATTTTAAAGAGCAAAAAATGCACTGTGTGTCTGCTTTGGCAAACATTCACCAGCTGTTATCCCTCCACTTAGTTTGCTCTCTGTGTAGGCGTAGGAGCTTGGCTGAACCTCCAGGGCTTTTTTTTTTTTTCTGTTTTTTTTTTTTTTTAATCCACACAGTATGCGATTTTTACCATCTGCTTGAATTGAATACCAATGACAGGGAATTCATCATTTCAAACAAGAGTGGAAATACAGCATGAAAAATGCATGTGACATTAATCGTATAACTGGGCAAAACCAAAATAGCGATATCATATGCTGCAATATGTAACTTTTGACATGTGAGTCTGTGTCTGTGTACAAGCAATTTGTTTTGGTGCACAACGGCTAAATGAAAGAAAGAAGATAGCTGTGGAATGGAAAGATGAGGTGATTTAGAAGAAGAGGGATAATTAAAAAGTTGATAATAATGTTGTCCTGGGGTCAAAATGACCCCACATTGACCCCCAAGGACAACAGGAGGGTTAAGAAGTTTCACCATCCTGCTGCTTATGTGAAGTGAAAATTCCAGCGACCATCAAGTGATGGAAAAGTATATTGAACAAATGAAACAACCCTGTCTCCTAGAAATCACATTTCTATCCAACTAATCTGCAACAGCATAAAATGTTCCTTGCAATATAATAGCTGCTTATAGTGACTACAGCATTATTGAACTTTTTATGGTTATGTTTAGGCATTCACAGGATTTATTTATGGTTAGAGAAAGGTTGCCTTGATGGTGAGATAGATAAATGTGGCGTTTCATACAAAAACACATTGCCTGTGAACATAATCGTAATTTGATATATTCTGTTTACTCGATATATAAACCTAATTTCTATGACACGATTGGATGAAGCTATTGTAGATATTGTAGATAAGCCATATGAAAAATTAGTCGTATCAACAGAATTTTCTTCACACTGAGAAGCAGGAAGAGTGGCCACAAGCTGGCATGAAAACATTTCTGACAAATATGCTCAATATCTTGGAGTCGACTATGAGTATTGCTATATGGGACATGACCTAATATGACCGATCTTTGCAGCAGTGTTCGGCATGGTGAATCATACTTAAAGATTACAGCCCTTTTTAATCATTTCTTCAAAGAGCTTTGCATGATTCCTGTACACAGTTACTAGGACCTTAACCCAGTTAATCAGGGTTGAAAACAATGCCAAGATGAATCATGTTTTGCTCAGAGTGGTCAGCCGTGCTAATTCTGATGGCAGGGGACAAATTAAAGATAAAGAGTTGGTTGGAGCTTTGGAGCGGTGAGGCTGTACAAGCAGGATAAAGCTGTGTTTGATATAAATTCATTATGCTAATTTAGCTGCTGTATTCCCACAGCTGAAGCCCAAGTGAGGGGGTGTAATGTCAAGTGTGTGTATGCACTGTATGTGCATGCATATGAGTGCTTTCATGTGTGTGCGTTCAGGAAAGCATGTGTGTATTTGGCTCAGTGTTTAATGACCTTAATGATATCTCTCATTGTGGTTTTAATGAGGATGCAGATTCTTCAGGGGGAAAAAAAAAAAAAAAGTTTCGTTAGGATTAAACAATGTGTGTGCTGTAACATTTTATATTTTAGATTACAGTTTCCACTGCTGTTTCATGGTGATTAGTATGCACACAGGTGGAAGGGCAGATAAAAATACATGAAAGAGAAAAACTTGAAAAGGATTCTAGGCTATATGGAGTCAGAGCTAAAAAAAAAAGTGGGGTTATTCAGAAAATGTACCTGATGGTATCAGTGAAACTGCTCATCAGAGATAAAGTTCCTTTTGGGATGAAAGCAGAGCTTGGGTTATTATTGTACATTTCCAACCTGTCAGTCACATTCAGTATGTATGGCCGTTGAATGACCTCAAGGGTAAGTGTGCACTATATGTGAGTGTGAAAGGGAGTGATAGAGAGGATTGACAGCAAGAATAGACACGTGAAAGTCAAGTTGTGGATTGACAGCTCATATGAAACCCTGCTTTAGATGAGACCAAAGAGACTACATGAATCCACTTAGCTCTACTTCAGTGTGCCGCTACTCATGGACGAGAACCAACTAATGACTCGCAGTTACAGCGAAAAGCAGAAACACGGACGTCATTCGGCTGATATTGAAAAGTCGCTATGCCCGTTATGTGTCACAGTGAATCCATTACTGTGAAACAACAACATCACTGGAGTTAGCACTGATCTATCATGTTAGCAAATAGCTGCTTTGACCATCACTGACATTGCTCTAATATTACACTGATGATTTCCATAACACATTAAACCCTGATGAATGTGTCATTACAAACAACAGCTTTGGTATAATTAGTCCTCATGTTTTGGTTCATAGTGAAGACAACATGATTATGCCAGACCTGTAAAAGTGTAATAATTTCCTTTTCAGACTGAAGAGATGTTGCTAACACTAAGAATACAGCTGGATAATGGAGGTGTCAGTCAGTGCAGCACACTTTAATTATGTTATCAACAGAGGTGTGGACTCCAATCAAAAATCTGATCACACTAGGCTGAGATTATAGGAGGCCAGAGGAAAAACTGCTGTTTATGTGCTTGGTTGAACAGCTTTTCTCCTGAATCTAATGATTACTATGTATTGATTGATTGAGTAATCCAGCATTTAATGCATCAATGGGAGATAATTACTGTTGGGATAGTATTTTGGTTAGAGATTTGCCAAGTGGGAAGAGCTATTTCAGGCTCCCTTAGTTCAAGAAAAAAATCCTATTGATTTTTTTTTTCATTCTATTTTTTTATGTACATAAACCTTGTTTTTATGCATGTATAAGCATCATCGAGGATTAGCAAGTAGCGAAAAGAAAAAAAAAACAAGATCTCAAGTATGGAAGTATTTATACTCATGGTTTCGTCTTGACATATTGTTGATCTTTAATGAAGTAGCATATGTTTACTTTGCATTACATGACACCGCAGAGTCAATGCAGGCTGAAGTCAACAGCTCAGTGGCCTTGAACAGAGCAGAGCTCTCAACATGAGAATGACTTTGTAAATACAGGGATTACTGCAGCTAAAGCTGAACACAGCCATGTCTGACAGTGGAAGTACACAGCTTGAGATCAATGGAGCAAAAACATCTTGTTATTCAGTGACAGCACGGCATATCTCCAGAGCCTGAAACACAAGCACTCTGTGGAGAATGTGTGACTGAATGAAACGCTATGCTTTTGTATTGAGTTTAAGATGTTGCTTTTGTTCGAGATGAGGGTAAACAATTACCATTTAGATTACATTTTGACAATGGAGACAATGATTATACAGTTGTTTTTGTTTTGTTTATCTTTTATTTTACTTTCTTTGGAAATATAGCTAGGACAACACAATGATATTCTTGAAGTATACACAATGAGGAGATAATCCTGTCTCATTAATATTGCAGTATTTATTGTGGAGTCATCACTACTTTTTGTTTTCCTCAAAAACAAAACAAAACAAAAACTGTGATTGGAGCAATATGAGCTCAAGACACAATGATACATGAGGCTCAACCATAATGGAATTCAGGAAACAAAACACACACACACAAAAAGGCCAGACCTAGCCGAGCCCCCAGCACTTTAATCGCATAAGCTCATAAGGACACTCATTTAAAGAGGACAATAATGAGCACTAATTAGATTTTTGAGCGGCAGCCATTGAAACTGCCATTCTTCCCTTACTTAAAGTGCAGATATGGCCACGTAATCCTACCCAAATTGACTGAGCTTCCTTCCTTTGTGAGTCTGTAATGCACAGAGATTTTAGCCACAGAGGACCCATTTCATAAAAGAAGAGTCCACAGCAAGTATCAGTATTCTAACAGAGAGAGCGAGGCAGGGAGAGAGAGGTGAAAACATATCCGTACCATCACTGAGGTTATGAACTTGTCAACATCAGTATACCTCCCTTTGAACTGGCAATAATAACAATTCTGTCTCTTAGCAACTGAGAAGCTAAGACACTGTAGTATCTTTACATGAATGAGCTCTTTGGGACCAGGCTGAAATATCCCAAAATTAAATGAAATGTAGTACAAGACATTCACGGCTACAAGGCGATAAATGATAATTGACTTTGCTGATCCTCTGATTTTCCATCTAACACTGCCAGCAGGTCAAAGTAAGCCCCAGCTGTACTTTGTGCTTAGTGCTAATTAGCAAATGTTAGCTTGCTAAACTGAGATGGTGAACATGGTAAACACTATAACCTGCCAGCAATGAACAGAAACGGATTGATACATTCTGGATACCTTCCCAATGCTCTTGTTTGTTTGCCACCTACAGAGCAAGCCAAATCCAATAAAATCCAACATATCTTCACACAGTAAAACATATGCCTTCTTTTATCTTTATAAAGTGCATTTACACAAGTCTGACATAACAGACTGTACTTCTGCAGTGCTAGAATGACTGTCTTTTTGTGTATGTGATGCAGGGATGGAAAACCAGGGCGTATTTAAGGTCAAATTGTGTATGTAATAATGGGAACATTTTAATATGATAACTTGAATATTTGTCCAAAAAAATGATTTCTCAACAATTTAACTACACTCAAAAACAAATTTAGGCCACTTATACATTTCAATTACATAGACAATTTCCATCCATCAAAATTACATGTTTTAATATAAATAAACAAACAAACTGTGAAGCAAATAATAAGATTTATGTAATAGTACTAATAAACTCAATGACTGCATTCATTTTCACTGTTGGGTTTGGGCAAACAAATTGATTTTATTAATATTGAATGCATAAACCTGTCTACTACTACACTAATGTGTAGTGGAAGCACATTGAGTTTATTAGTACTATTACATAAATCTTATTACTTGCTTCACATTAAGTTTATTAGTTAATTTATATTAAACCTATGTAATTCAAATGGATGGACATTTTCTATGTAATTGAAATGCATAAGTCCTGCATTTTGGCCAAAATTTTTGTACCATGTCAACTTTGCCAACATTGGCTAAAGGCTAACATTCAAAACCTGAGAGCCCTGTTAAGTCATTGTCGGTAATTTCACAGAATTAAGGCTCCCACGCTTCATCAGGAGGATTACCACAGTTTAAATCTCAGCAGCTCTACTGCGGCCTCTGAAAGAGGCTACCTGCTGTGTTCTCAAAGGCCAGATGGCTCCACAGTGGCAGTGCTATCGGGCTGTTCACACACAATCTTTGAATGACACCTTGGAGATCAATTTCTTCCATTTAGCCAGAGTGGAGTCAATACAGCGTATCAAACTTCACAGCTCTACCAGGCTGAACCCTCTGAGCCTACGCACACTCCCAAGAGTTTCAGCCAGTCTATGCCTATAGCTTATCAGGCTTCTGTGGCACAGTATGTCTCAGGGTCTATTTTTGCCTTTTGTGCAATAAAAAAGTGCTTCAGCAGCATACAAATCACCATGAAATCAAACAACCCCTCTATTTGAACTTGTTACATCCCCCTCAACATTAGTCAGTTGTAATTAGTATACCTTAGTTAGTTGTCTTTTTTATCTGTTATTATCAAAATATCTTAATATTAATTTTGCTGTCGCCTCACTCAGTCTTCTGCAAACAGCTTATTTTTCCAACTATGTAATATTGTTTCCTAACTCCACTAACACCACCACCCTCATATAATGCTTTACCGCACTAAGTTTACCACCAACTATTTCACAGATTTTGGTAAAATTGATTCATATTTTAGGGAGAAAAAAAATTCTGGTTTTCCCTCTCATGTCCTCCAGTTGCTCCACCTTAACTCTCTGTGATCTTCCTGATGGACAATAAACCGATACAAACTATAAACGCTGTTAACTGATGCTAGCTCAGTTTGTTAGCCAGGCTGTCTGGACTGTATATTCAGAGAACAGGGGTAGTGTTAGTGTTTGTATCACAGGCATTTCGGGCCACCGGGAAGAGGAGAATTTTAGATCTGAGCCAATGTTGTGTCAGAACCAGAGTTGGGCGAGCCTATAATGTAACTAGGCTCAGCAGCCTCTATGGACAAAATGGCAGAGGCAAATAGACTGAAGGGGATCAAAGAGAAGTGTGACGGAGTAGAGAGTGACCAAGCAAGAGGCCGCAAGACAAGAGTAAATCTCAGATTGGCTTTTAATTGTTGGCGAAAACTTTGTGAAATAAAAGGCTGAAGGACAGATGCCGAGCTGGGCTCCTTGCTCTTGGACTAGTAAGTAAAATTAGCTAGCTGCTATGTGTCATGTTGTTGCACTTGCTTGATGTTTGGCTGTTAGCAAAGTTGTCCACACCACATTAATGTCATTATAACAAATGCACACATACAACTGTCCATATTAACAAAAGTAGTATTGGACTCTGAAACTGGGGATGCTAAATCACAAAAATAGCAATTTCTACATAATGTTGCCTTAGAGGAAAAATGGAAAATTGATGGTTAAAGCAGCCAGCTGTAGTACATTTTGTACTCACTTCACATCTCACAAATTGTTTTCACAGTCCTGTGGCCACTAAACGATTGCTTAATGTTACCAAGGTTGTGTGTGGGGCAGTTCTCGTCTTGAATCACTTAGGGACTATAGTAGTTTCAGCATCCACTTGTTATTGAAATATAATCTGTTCCCAGACACCGTTTCTATCTCCCTTCACCTTCACACACTGGGTGTATTTGGTCAAGGCAGTTGCATAGGGTCATAAAGAGCATCTGAAAGCTGATTCTGTTTGAATAATGTGCGTTTTGAGAGTGCATAGATTTGCTCCAAGGCACTTCATTCCAAAGGATAGACTGGGATCCTTTGGAGATTAGATTTAGAGGAGAAATGGTTCCACTGCGGAGCTGCCTGATTAATATGCCAGACTGCAGGCTTACTGAGTAGCGTTTCCTAAGTAAAGTGATTGAGTTTAGTATGGCTAAGCCAAAGCCTGGAACCTATACGGTAATAAATGCAGCCCTTTTAGTGGCAACCTATGTTACTTCTACTCTGAGACAAAGTGCCCAGCTGAGAAATAACACCTTGCCTCTGGTTACAGACGTGGGCAGGTTTAACGTTGTTAAAAAATAAATAAATGGATGTCTGTCTGACCTTGAGGATATAGAAAATGGGCTGCAGTTTGTTTTATTGTACGTTATATTGTATTAAGATCCAAGGTTGTAATTACATGCTGCAGAGCAGACCAGAAATCCTCAGTTGTTTTAGTAAATTGAACTGCCAGAATGAAGCCAGTCAAAGACTGGACAAGGAGGCAGTGATGAAGTATTCTTTAAAATATGTATGTGACATGCATGAATGACATTAATGCAATTAGAATTTAAAATTACATAAATGGCATAATGCTTATGTTTGTTTGTGACATGCTTTCACACCTGCATGATTTCTAGTGGCCCTTGTGTTCAGAAAAACACATGTCCTGTCATCTAAGAGTATTTTACAGCAAAGGCAGTTGGAAATAAAATGGCCACTTCATACAGTAAAAAGATTGAGGGTACTTTTTACACATGCAGGTGAACAAGGGTACCCTCACTTCTGTATGGCAGGCCGTAGGGACAAAATAAACAAGCAGATTAACAGACAATGTTGGCTATGAAACTGAACAAATTTGTAGCATCAGGTAACCCAACTGTTTGTTGTACTGGTCATATATTTGGACTGTGTAAGGCGTCCTGCGTGTCCTCTGTTCAGCCAGCTTAAGCTCTTACACCTGCGTCCTTCCCCACCCTTTACCGTACAGTCACATTTTTCATGCACAGCTGTGTTTCAACTCTCAAGCAGTGAGCTGGAACAGAGACCTTGGTTTTGGTGGGTGCTACAACACAATTTAGGAGTGTATTTTTGATATATTTCTGTTCCATCAGCTCTGCAAGGACAGCCTGTCTGCCATGGTCTCTGGTGCCACTGACATTTAGTGTTCATAACCCGAAGACTTTTATAGAACAGGAGGAGGAATTCATCTATTGTAAACATGGGATAGGATATTGTAGGCTTGGCCTGTCTTCTAAAAAGGTACCACTGTATTCAACAGATACATTGTAGAGTTACAGGGACACAGCAAGTTTAAAGAGAGCTTGATGACCAACCCTGTCTCATACACTAGAACCAAGGGATCATTTTTATCCCATCCTGTCATTTTCAAATTGATATAAAATAAAACTTCTACTGTACACCTGACACCAGTTCACGACATATAATCATTTCTACCTAGAATCGTAAAGGGATCATCTTTACACCTCATAGAAACAGCTGTATATGCTAAGCTCAACATTCGTGCGATGTCTGTTTACCTAGAAACAGCTATTGTTTAGACGTCTTAAGACAAAAAGGCAACTCAAAGTATCTGCCTGTTAAAAGGAAGTTTTTCCTCACCACCGTTGCCAGGTGCTTGCTCATGGTGAGAATCGTTAAGTCTCTATAAATAATATTAGATAGATTATAGAAAGAGTACAGTCTAGACTTGCTCTTTATGGAAAGTGTCATGAGATAACTTCTGTTATGATGTGACGCTATATAAATAAACTTGAATTGAACTGAATATCACAAGCTAGCTATATTTGGTAGTTATTAGGCCACATAACTTGAGCAAAGAACGACACCCAAGAGGTTCTGGCAATGTCATAGTGAGGGAGAATCAAATGTAGCAAATGGATAGCTGAGTGAGTGTGTCAGTGACTTTGTGTGTGTGTGTGTGTGTGTGTGTGTGTGTGTGTGTGTGTGTGTGTGTGTGTGCATGTGATTGCTGACTCTGTTGCAGCAGGAGGTGAAAATGCAGTGTTTTTTATGATATTTTATTGACTAAAATGCAGCCAAGATTATATTTGTTGTCATAATGATATAATGTCTATAAAAAATCAGTGTTGTTTAAACCAAAAGCCATAAGACCAATCAGACTAATGAGTTTCCCGCTGAAGGAAATTATCTAAACCAAATTTTGTGAGGTAAAAACATGACTGATTACCCAAAATGTCAATAATAATGATACATTACATTGCAAAACTGAGTCAGCAGAGAATATTTGGACGGACAGACGGACAGACAGACATGGTTAAAATCCTGTCAGTTGTAAACCACAGAAGCCTCGATCAATTCAATGCTGCAGGAGCAACGTGTGGCTGTGGGCTGAATAATAATTTTTTCATCTTTCCATTCAGCGGAAGAACAGTCACAAAGAAAAACAGCACATGAATACACTCTGCCAGAATTACAGAGCAATTACTGTTTGACCTTATGTGAAGCTTTCAGCTCATTAATGAGTGTAGTCTAATTACTGAAATTATATAGTCAATCAGTGCGGTTGGTTCAGATAGAGACAGCTTTTAGTGGAGATAGGTAGATATAGAGGGGTAGGGAAGGTATAAAAGCTAAATACTCCTTAAGGTGCGCACTCACGTACATTTAACCGCTTACTGTGGCAGCACAGTCACATGTCTTCAGCCTCTCAGCAGCTGTGAGAAACTGATCACTGTCTAAATATATACTAGTAGTAACACATATTTAAGTACTGTAGTAACATAATCAAGATGTCAACCACTGACTGAGCCTGGCTCACTGCTGGGCTGCAAAGAGCTGGACTAAAACAAACAAGCACATCAGGCAACATAAATAAACACAGATAAAATCCACCTCATCAAGGTTTTCTTCCTCAAATGTGTCATCCTCCCATCATTGTCTAATTAGAGAGCAATCAATGGGCCTCTAATCTTATTCGTCCTTATTGGACTCCTTGAGGAGGTAGATCTTATGTTGCCTGATAAAAACCCACAACAGGAGAGGAAAAGCATTAAACCTGAGGGGACATTTGCTGCGAGGTAGGAATGAAGTGAAGGTAGAATTTGAGAAAAGAGAAATTGAGGGAAAGACTCTCAGCATCTGTGTACATGGTGTGTGATCGCCTCAGGAAATAATAGAAATGTGCAGCATCTGGCTGAATGGCAGAGAGCAGGACTTTGGATATAGCAGGTTGCATTTGATCTATTTATACAAACAGGCCCATTAGCCAACCTAAACTGAAGCAAGGTGCTAACTTCAATCTCTTGACTGACAAACCTGATGGTTAGAATTGGCAGGTTATAGGACTGCATATGGCATATTTGTCTAATTGGGTTACCTATGAAAATACATGACTATGTATGAAATGTATGAGTGATCTGACTAACAAATATATCAGGATATCCTTGTCGTGTATATAACTAAATGAAGAGTTGAGCCTATACAATGTATACCTAGGGTATACTGCGCACAAGTGTTTTTATCATCCATTGGGCTGAGGCACAAACAAATTCCTAAAAAACTGAAGAAACAAAAATACTAGATAGAGAGTAGATTAAATCTGTTTTGAAAGCATCAACAGTGCATCATTGCAGTAATGTGTGTCCTGGAAAGAGATTTAAGAGATCCAAGCCTCATACTGACACTATTTCACTTTTTGCTGTGCTATGACTCAAGGATTTTTGCCAATCTGTGTGAAAAATAGAAACCAATATCCAGTAACTCACAATGCTGAGCATTTCTGAAGTGAACTGAAAGAATTCAACTATTGTAGTTATACATATTATTATGGCAATAACCACTTGGCAAGGAACTAAAGTCCATATTTACTTAAGAGAAGAACAAGAATATTTCTTCATGTGGTTACAAAAACACCAGGAAATAAAGGTTTAAAGGAAAAGAAAAAGGAGGTTTTGAGTATTTGTAAATTGGTTACTTGAGTTCTACACAAAAGTCAATGGCTCCTTGGGTAGGAGATCATTCCAAAGACGTGTAATGTTAATGTACCTGGAGAGACCCCACACAGACACGAGGAGAACATGCAAACTCCACACAGAAAGGCCCCAGACACCACCACCACGCCACCCAGAAAACAAACATACTTCCCAAAACTGTTTATTTATCCTTCTAGACCCCATAGAGCCCCAGAGCGCTTGTTCTATATGTAACTATTACTGTCTGGGAGCACCCGTCATTTTAAAATCATTCCCAGAGTTTCAAAACACAGAAAAAAGTCCTGAGCTTTGTATTATAGATAGTTTCAGTTGTCATCAATATCCAGAACCAGAAATATGCATCATACGTCGATATCTAAAAATGCTCAGCTGGCAAAACTGTAAAACTGTGTTATGAGGGAGATTGTGACCCACTGTGAATAGTGGAAAGCGACAAAGACATTGTGAATGTTTTGCTCACGTCACATCACATAATCACCATTACAAGAGAAGACAGATCTGCGGGAGACAGATGCCGTTTTCACCAAAGAGCCATCAGGGAGGACTGACTGGGTGACAGTGACTTTAACACATATAAATTGGATTTTTCTCTTTATGTACTGCTGTTTGCTGTTCTAAAGGAAATAGCTATTTACAACAAGTTTTAGTTCTATTTTTTTTTCCCTTTCTGATATTTGTGAAATCAAACTTGGTTTAAATAAGCTACGTACAAATGTCATTAAATATTATTGTTGCCTTATGTCAAATTGACAGCGTCATTGCAAAAGACACAGCGTGATCATTTGTTACACATTTCTTCAACATAATAAACTTTGCTTGTAATATATGAAACAGCCAATCCACAAACATCAAGTCCAGATGAACCATCCACTGTTACACATTTGTACAGCTGGTGAGATCTTGCCACTTACCCAGACAAACAAACTGAGGCTTTTCATGGCTTTAACCAGAACTAGTACTGTATAGTACAGTATAGATGCACCATCTCTACTGTGTTCCCACATAAGCCCTGTTTATCCCAATAACAAATGGTCTTTCTCATATGCATTTTGGTTCTGAGGCCAAAATCAGCTACCCGTTGACTTTGCTGAATCATCTCCATACATCATCAAGGATGACTCACTAAACAGTGATTAGTTGTCTCTCTGCGTTGGCTATGACTTCCACCTGGCAGGGATCAGGGCCATTACACTTTATCATCTCTAAACTCTAAAGGCAACACTGTGAACTGATGGGCCAAGAATTTCCCTTCAACCTCATTTTCTAGATGAGATTTCAGAAAGTGGAAGCTTGCAAGTTTGTTTTTGACTTCACTTCAAATGACATTGTAATGCAATAATGAGATGCATCCTTTTTGGCAGTCAATTCAAGGCTTAAGGTTCATACTTTAGACGTTGCGTTGACTTGCATGTCATCATATCTTGAATAACCTCACATCCACGCTACACATACATGAGTAGACATTAGCGGTAGTGCACACATTCTAGATCAGACAACTTTCTATATATTCAGCCAGTAATACCATTTAAATCAACATGTATAAAGGCCAGACAGTTATGTCTAACCCTGTTTCCAGAAGATCATTTCACAGTGAATAAAATGTAACCACTATATATAAAATGCATTACTTTGTTGAATTTTCTGCCCTACTGTGTGTGTGTCTGTCTCTGTGTGTGTTTGGTTCAGTTAAGACTGTGCAGATTTTAGCTGTTCATGCATTATGCATTACAATCTGCCGAAGGTCAGACACCTCAGACTCTAAATGTTTGGACATACAGTACTACAGGTGGATGCAGTGTGTGACAGACGGATGCTACCTATGACACCGTGCACAGTATTTTGCTCCCACGTAGCTAAGCCCACACTGCTGTGTAATCTGGGTACGTGGCACATGGCCTTATTTACTTTTTTTTTTTTTTTTACAGTTTTCTACAGCCTGCATGTCACAGAATAACGGCACACCATGTAGCCAAGAAGGACTTGACACATGCAGTTGATGGGCAGTACCAGTAGTAAAATGTTAAACAGAAAATGTGATTATTAAATAAATATTTCATACTAAATAAATAAATAAATACAACTTAAATTTCCCTTTTTTGTAATTCAGAAAGTTACTTTTCATTTCCTAGATAATATAATACAAATACAAAATAATATTAGACCCTCTAGATCCCCAGGTCCCTCCTCTTGATCTTTAAAGCAACATTGCGTAGAAATTGGTATATTTGCAATCTAGCGCCCCTAGTTTCAGAGTGCAATGCCAGTGTCATAAAGATGGACAGTCGTACACCTCTATTTGTCATGGTTACAAAAACTAGCGAGTCAGCCAACAGCCAAACATCAAGCAAGAGCAACAACACAAGACATAGCAGCAACTTAACATTAATTACTAGTCCAGCAGCAAGCATTCAGACAGGAACAGGGAAACTGGCAACCGGTGGTGGGGGAGTGCTGGGGGGGGGGGCTTGGCGCGTGGCATCATTTTGGTGGCATTACCGCCCCAAACCAGAAGGTGGCAGTAGTGAGCCCAAATCTGTTTTCCCGAAGAAGAAGAAGAGAAGAAGACGCCCTTAAGAACTTTGACCCAGAGCTTTTCCTTAATTTCCTATCCTCGAACCAAAACAGATGAAGAAATGTGAAGAAGCTTCTTGCGATTGCTACTCGAATGCAAAATGTTTACGCTCCATGGCAAACAAGGTTTTTCTTCCCGTCTTCCCGTGGACGTCTTTTTGCGGCAACCCCGGCAAAAGACCTCCTCCCTGATCCTGTCTGAATGCCCACTAACCTAGACAAGTTTACAGTTCTGGCAGCCCCACTAACAAATTGTGCTAACATTAGCTAACAGCAGCTATAGTTCGCAGCAGTTTACTTTACTGTCCATCAAGAAACTCTGTAAATAACAGAGAGCTTTTGAAGAGCAGCCAGGGCATCAGCGGAAAGAAAACCAAAAAACTTTTTCTCCATAAAATATGATCCAGTTTCACAAAAATCAGTCAAATAGTTGGTGGTGTGCGACTTAGTGCTGTAAAGCATTTCATACTTCTCACAGGTGATGGTAACTGGAGCACAAAGTTACACAGTGCAAGAACAGGTGTAGGGGCCACAGAATGGGAATGACAGAGACACCATTCACCTGATTACAAGTCAGCGCAGCTTCAACATGATTTAAAATGTGTTATTTTATGGTAGGAAAGTTACCCAATGTTGCTTTAAGTCAAGCTTGTTTTACACAACTGGCCTTCAAGGTCTCTACATAAATGTGAAACCAACAGCTGCTTTAACTGCAAAACAAATAAATTAATGATAAGTACATTAACTTAATGTGTCTGCCAATGTTCTGTGCAACATTTATTGTGCTAGTGGGTATTCGGAGCTCAAAACATTCTGCAGCCTATCCATGACTTCTCCTGGGTGTTGAACCACAGCAGGTAATGACAGGGCTTGCTGGGTGTTTCATTACCCTGAACTTGTCTGGCCATGCCGGGCATGACTCTGTTTGGTGCCGAGCCTGTTATGCCATGGCTCGGTGGGAATTCTTTTCACCTCGATAGACCAGACTTCCTCTGTTATATGGGGTACACTTTACACAAGTGTTACGTTTGTTCATTATGTTTTTGCTCATATTCAGAAACCTGTGGTTTACAGTACTAAACATATAGTAAGGTGGCACAGTAGATAATATCCCTGTGCACTTGGTGGTGAGTGACAACTCATACCACTTTGATTAGTGGCTGCAGGGGTTTTAGTCTTGCGGTAAGTGAGTAAGTGAGTGAGTTGAAATAAGTTATAAAAGGTTGCCTTTGCCCAAAGGTTTTCTCAGAGTTGCCTGTTACCTCATGCACAGTCTTTTCCAGTTTTTGCTTGTCTGTTAATTGGAGACAAGAGTGACCAAAATATGTTACTAAATGTATCCACAACATCATGCCTTTACTTCGCAGTTAAACGGTAATTCTAAGTAAAGTAATTTCATTGAGTCGTTCTATGAGTGCTGATTTAGAGCATGTTACTTTAAACTACATGTATCACTCTACTTCACAGGTTGCCTAAATTTGCATGATCAACAGTTGTTATCGATCTTAAATTGTAACGGACTTTGCACCACAAAGATGAACAATTTCCCACAAATGACATTGGACTTAAACTACGAATGGTCGTAACAAGAGGACGGAGCGATGAAAAGAAGCCTGGATACTTCAGCACACATGTCCAGGTGTACTCATATAACATCAGCCATATAACACTTGCGGGGCAAACAATGTCGGGTTTGGAGTGCTTTCAGACTTTCTCAACAATATTAACGTCAACTGGGCTGTGCTAACATGTAGACATATATACTACCAAGCTACTGTTGCAGTCCAGTTGCGGACAACAAACAAATCATAATCTGTCACTTATTACTGTTACCTTATACATAGAGTTTGTAGAACTGTTGTAAAAAAGCAATATCACACTCGAGGTGGTGATGGTGTATATCAGCACGCTGTGATATCAGCACGCTGTGATAAACTTTATACGACCAAATCAAATCCATGCTGATATTCAGTACTCCTTCATCACTTCTTCTCATGTGACGTTGCTTAATCATCGTATTCTTTGGTTTTCTCACAGACTGCTACATGAGTTGTGCAAATAGGTGCTTAGATGTTTATATTATATATAATCCCATGTACCCATCCATCCATCATCAGCATATATTGTATATTAAAACAACACATATGTTTAAATAGATTTGTTCAGAGAATAGTAACACTGGAAACACATTATGTATACACAGCCATAACTCACTGGAGCTAAGCAGCAGTGTGGCCATGCACATAGTGCTGCTGGAAATGCATAGCATATTAATAAGAGACATTTTAACTATCTGAATAGAAGTGAAATGAACCAGGCCTTACTAATAAGTATCTAGGTGATAGATGCTCCTTAGCCAAATAGCTGACAACACAATTCTTTATACTGTGTTTGTGATGTTGTAACACCAACACACCTTCACTGCTTGCTCCCAATTACCTCAGTCCATTACCAACAACAATTATTTCAGATTCAGCCTTTTCTTTTCTTTTGATAAGGGTGCTTTGGCTTCACATTTCCATACAAACTAACCTCAAGTAAATGTATTACGTTCAAAAGCTGTAAAGAAGATCAAAGTAGAACTGCTCATCAACACCGGGAGCAAGTAAGACTGAGAAAATTACTTTGGGCTAAAACTGGGCAATAAGAGGACGATCTAATATGGTGTCTGGCAGAGTAATATATCTCTAAATTGGTTTTGCATTTAAAGATACATGGATAAAGGACAAAAGAAAGGGGGGTGATGGGAGGTTAAGGAGGGGATGCTCTGACCGTGACATTAAAATGACATTCAACATGTCAGATGTGCCGCTGTAGAGAAATTTCATATCCTCTCTTCTCACATACTGTTCCTAGTGGACCTGATTTATAAGCCTAATATAGTCCACCGGACCACTGAAATGGCATTTTAGAGGTCTCAACTAAAGTACATATTAAGTAGAATGAAGTGAGGAATGAGGCTGAAGGATTTTGTTACATCTACACCTGAGAGGTTGACTCTATTTTTGCCAGTGCATTCAATTAAAGTCTAAACAGGATATGGATGCACTGGAGGACTGACACTTAATATGGTTGGATAAATATTACATGGACATTTATTTCCCTATCCACCATAGTATGGAAAAACACATAAAGGAACAGAAGGATGCCTTCTCTTCACTGTAACATGTTAGTCTTGTAGAGCATCAGTAGGAAAATGGTTGCCATAGTTAAGGATACACACGTCATTGATTAAAACATGTTAATGTAAATGCAGTTCTAAGCAGGTTATTGGATATCTGTAAACTTTTACCACATGAGGTTATCTTGATGTGGTTTGTTTGGGTAACTGCACACTGTGTAAATGCTTTAATCAAACTATCAACTTACCCACAGCAGTCAAGGTATATGTAGATTTGCTGACTGACAAAGTGTAACATAGACATGTGTTATGTACCTACAGGATGTTATTTAGCTGTATAGTCTTAATCAGTGGAGCGGGCAATTCTCTGTATAATGCGATACTATTCAACAGACAATAGTGGAAAGCAAGTAGTACATTTACTCAAGTACTCAATCACAATTTCAAGGTACTTGTACTTAACTTGAGTATTACCATTTTAGTCTACCTTCTACTTCTATAGCACTACATTTCACAGGGAAGTGTTTTACTTTGTACTGAGAGCTGTAGTCAAATTGAGATTTAACATGCATTTATATAATACCACTTATTGTTAAAGATTAAACCAGTGGTTTTGGACTCATGGTCCTTTAAAAGCAGAGCTGACACTGATTTGAGATTCACCAAACTCCTTTACTTTTTTTTTTTTTTTTTTTTTTTTTTTTTTTGGCCTAGCCCATTTATCATTTCACAATCCCACAGACTTATCTTGTGAACCTTTGGAGAGGGCTCGGGGCCCACGCTGAGAACCACTAGACTAAACTACTACACATTACAGCACCACCTCGAGCAGTTACAACTGTAAAATGCTGTTTATACATTAATGCAGTATCATGCATCAACGCAGTTTACTTAAATAAGGTGTAAAACTTATGACGTAAGTACCGGCGTACTTTTACATTGTGAGTACTCCCCCTCCTATATAGAACATTATAATAATTATTTCAATGTCAACAGTGGAAAAAATAATTCCTCCTCCTCAATATGGCACTTAAATGTTGATAGTTGGACTCTCTCTGGTGTGCTGAGGAGAGAACATGCACACACAGTCAACGCACACGGACACACAGCGTGGTTAATCCCGAGCTGCGTGTCAGCTGGCATTTTCTATTCTAGAGGGAAATGGGCTGTGACAGACATTACTGCAGCACACACACTCTGAATAAGAAACTAGCTTTTGCTCCTACGCTGGAAACACACTCAAGGTTACACAGCGCTCATAACACATGGAAGAAAAGAGAGGAAGAACAAAAGAAAAGAAAGATGGATAGATAAATATGTATATGGATAAATAGATAGATCGATAGAGCTTGTCATCAAATGATGACTTTGCCATCAAATAACAGCACATGCAGCTGACAGATTACTAATCAGTAGATTTCCTCCTATTGCATAAGAAAAGAAGCAGGGATGGCAAAGGATGACTTCCTAGTCATCTTAAAGCACTTTGCACTTCAATGTGCACCTGTTTTGAACTAAAGAAAGGCCCTTAGCACCATTCTACCAGTATATGGCATTGAAATTCAATCCAACTGTTTCCTAAGCTGGCTACAGAAACCAAAAATGTATGTATGAATATGCATTATCTATGTTTCCATGGATATGGCAGCAAATTTATATGCAAACACACACATGCCAGATGTGTAGAAAGCTGTGTATAAGCATGATGTCACTCATAATGAGGACCTCTTGATGCAATTATGCACCTGCTACAGGAAAACATCACCACTCAATCAATGTGTATTTTCTTCTCAGATGAGAGCAGCCAAAATGCTTCATTTTATGGAAAAATTGTACTACTGCAACATTTTTCAAAAACATAATTGCATCTATTTGGCAGCTGCCAACAAGTCCCATGCAAGTCCCAACATTGCTGCTATGTTTATATCTGTCAGCAGAGCACTTAGCACCAAATCTGGAAAACTGTTGCCCCCACTCATTAAACGAATGATAAACATCAACATATGGAATCAGTGCGAATCCAGTGCTTACAGTACTCCTCGCCTGCATACACCATGTTAAAAGAATTCAGGGCTCTTACCCTAACTGATTTATATGCATTGATTCAATTTATTTAAGGTGAATGACTTCAATGATACATTGTCTGCCAAAGACACATGAGAACCTTTCACCAGATAAATGGCTTACTTAATGAAATATTAGAAGATGAGTTGTTTGTGTTGTCTGCATGCGATGGCCCCGAAGTAATGTTTAATTGGCCCTGATGTGCGCCTCTATTCATTCTTAATCACCCCAAAACAAAAGCCAGCGATCCTTGAAAAGACAAAAAGGACAAGTGAAGGCTGGAGGAGAGAAGCTGAACATGGGTAAGTGCACTACAATTTACTAATAATGAGCCCTGCTGTTATTCATTGCTTTAGCAAAAGTTTGTTAGGTTTTTTTTAAATTTATTTTTTTTATTTTTTTATGTATTGTACCAGCAATAGATTATCAGTGGTGACACGTTCAGTTGTGTTATTAATGTCATTTGGTTTTGTCAAAATAATATAGCCTTTTTTGGTTTAACTTTAAAATGATTTAAATCATGTTCCACTAACAGCGTCAGACCTTACAAAGGAGTACTCTGTGGTTTTCTTAGAAGGAATTAGCTTTGAACAATACTGAGAGCAAAAATTCAGTCAAGAAAAGTACTGTTTCTTTTATTATACTGTAAGAAAATCAGTTCAAATTGTTCACACATTCTAAGTGACGCAAATGATACCTCTTTTGTATCCATCTAATGTTAGCGGAATGGGCCACCATTCTGCTAACATTACATGGATACAAAAAAGCTGTGATACAAAAGCTTTTATGGTTAATTATTTAAAATGCTACTCTATAGCCTTGCAGTCACGCCTGATAAATAGCCAAAATTAGCTTCTTTTCTTATGCTGCATGTTTGTTGTAGATGCAACAAGCAGCAAAAAGTGAAAACAAATACAAAGAAACATTGTATAGCTACTTTTAAACTAACTGAATTATTCTGTCAGTGTTAATATATATTTTATTCAGACGTATCTGCCAGCGATAGTGACTTAGCAGCTCTATTTCCAGTAGTTTGTTGATACTTCTTATTGCCAAGTTTGAAATGTTGAAGCTGTCACAAATTTGCTACTAGGAATTGCGACTCGGAGGCTGGTGTGAATGTGTTTTTCCCTCTTAGTTGCTCATAATTATGATCTGGGTGTGAACTTGGCACATAGCAGCAGGCTCTTTATTGACCTTAATAGCTGCGGCTGCAATGTTTTAATGAATAGATGTGTGCAGTTGCACAGGTGTAACGAATACAATCAATTATGGCTTCATTCCATTTAGTGTTTCACTGCAAGGGGTCTGTCATGCTGGCTTTCTGACTGACTGTTATTCAGCACACCTGTGTGGTGTGCATGTAAAATTTTTCAGACCACTGCTAAGAAATGGTTGACACCCAAGACTTTAGTACTTATGTCAGCTTTGCGACAAAAAATACTTTAATGACTCACTTAGATCCATCTTAGCTGCCTTCACTGCCTGCTTGTTATTCAGCTCATTTTGTATTAAGTCACTGACAAGAAAACTGTAACTGAGCATGCAGAGGAGAAGCCAGCCCTTTGAGCCTGCTGATTAGGGGAACTATCTGATCACTGACAATCTCCTCGCTTAACCATGGGAGCAATTAACCACACGCAAAATCTAATATCTGAAAGAGCCTAAAAGAGCTTTCAGACTAGGCAACAAATGTCGCCTCCCAGGTGCTGCTTCTTGAATATATGATTCAGTCACCATGGATACTGATCTCAAAGTCACTCTTTAGTTAATGCTGCATCACTTGGCAATTTCACACTACACAGCTCGGTGTTTGTAATAGCCTGTGTTTGAAATGTCCGACAGTCCCTCATTCTCCCTCCATAGTTAAGCCAGCCTCACGTCTGAGTCCAGGCTGCAAAACAAATCTGTTCCGCTTGTATTTTACACTTGACACACTAACCATCTTGGTTTCATTGGTTTCTACTGAGGCTGTTGCAACCTCTGGGCTTTGACTGACCTTTGAGGTCTCACTACATCCGTGCAGTCTTCGCCACAAAGTTAAATACCAGGCCTTGGGTTGATTCTGTTCCATGAATCAGTAAACAAACATGCAGGTATTTAAAGGAATTGGATTATCAGGCTGAGGATGACTTCTCGCAGAACCTCATGCCCTAAGAAAAGATGAGCTCCTACAAAAAACCCACTAAATGTAATAGAATATGCAACGTGCATTTAACATTTTAATTTTTTTTAGAACACAGAGACACCTAGCTTTAACAAATACATTTAAAAGACATGAACAAACTTTGCCTTAATTTTTTTGTATCGAACTATGCTTTTGGCCAACATCTAACAAAAAGATGTAACACAAATAATAAAAAGCCAGGATAAGTATAGCTTTACTTTTGTCTTCTTAATGTAGCACACCTGTTTGCACTGTGGTCTAGGAATTAGACCATTTGCTCAGAGGACACTTTGACTTGGGAAACACCAGTGTAACTAATACCATTAATAATGTCTGCAATCTATTAAGTTGTGCCAGTTCCAGGGGTCTAGTTTTGTGCACTCCAGCTCATGGGGACATTTCATTGGAACAGAGGCACCATTAATGTTATGGATTACACGTGTGCTTTTGTTACTACAGGTCAAAAGGTCTTAAGAAAACTACAAAACTGCACGATATTAAGTTACAAAAAGCCAGCAGTATTTGTGGATGTACAAAGACATGCAACCATGGCCAATATTCATGAAAAGCGTCTTTGACAGGGAGTAGGACCATGAGAAGGAAATTGAGCTGACACCATCATAAATCATGAAATCCCATGCTCTGCTGAGCAAAACAAAATACACTGACATACTGTACGCAGGTTAGAAAGACCTAGAAAGTCAGGTAGGAGCGTTAATAAATCATGAGCAAAAATCAACGGGGGTGGATTCACTGAGTCACCAGTTTATGAGATGCAATTCAATAAAACAGCACTGCAATAAATCCAGTGACTGTGAAGCTCACGGTATAATGTTCAGTTTCTGCTGACATTGTGTCGAGGAGGTGTTGTTCTGACTCTGTAGTGGATTTTAGTGGTGTACTGACTGCAGTGATATCAGTGGTGATATCACACATTGTATTAAGATATGTTTAGAATAGTAGTATAGTTGTGTAAGTATACATTAGTGAAGATGAGGATGCATTGTGGTTTGTTTCCTTTCGGTTTAATTCTGTGAGGCTCCAACGACACATTTTAACTCACATGAGGGTCAGTTTTATTTGTTTTTACTGTCGAGGAAACCCATGGGTAATAAAGAAGATGTTCCCCAAGTATATATATGAGTTATTATGTAAGAAAGGGCCAAAGTGATACAAGGGACAGTTACACAACAATGAATGTCAACGCCTTGGCATGAAATATTTCCTACAATCTATTCCCAAAATGGCACTTTGCTTTAGTTTGAATCATCCGATGGCATGACTGATAACTCAGTATTGGCGTTTATTGTCTTCCCATAATTGTGTTATAGCGTGATTATCAAACACAGTAAAAGGAATGGAACTAAAACTATTTTTGTTTTCGCTTTTTTAATCTATTTTTTTCTGAATAAACCATTTAAAGCTCCACTGTGTACAATTTAGAGGCATCTGGTAGTAAAGACATTGCAAAACGTCCTATCAAAAGTCAGTTTGTCCGTTGTGGTCTAATTAGAAACATGGCCGTGCGACATGGTGGACCTGATATCTCTGTAGATATAAAAAGCTCATTCTACAGAAACAAAATCACAACCATTTTTCTCAAGCAGATATCCACTAATGTAAACACCCATCCATCAATGTTCTGTAACCTCTTATCCATAACAGGCGTTGCAGGGGGCTGGAGCCTATCCCAGCTGGCATTTTGCGAGAAGCAGTGTACACCCTGGACAAGTCGCCAGTTCATCACAAGGCTGACACACAGAGACGACTATTCACTCTCACATTCACACCTATGAGCAGTTTGGAGTCACCAATTAACGTATTGAGTGCATGTCTTTGGACTGTAAGAGGAAGCCTGAGAGAACCCACGCACCATTCTTGCTGTGAGGCGGCAGTGCTAACCACTGCGCCACCCTATTGTAAACATACTTATGATTATTGTATTCCATTTCTGCCATATTCTGCCAATAAATCCCTCTAAATGGTATGCCCTGGAGTTAGAGGATCTTCTTTTTTTTTTTTTTTTTTTTTACTTTGTGATTTTGCTAAACAAAATACCACATAATAATCAAGGACAACAATTTTATAATTTTCATAATATGAATTCTCCTCGTACCAACCTCTCATTAAAAGTTATAGAATCCTTCATTTGCGCAGTCAAGAGTGCTATGTTTGTTTAATTACATAGCACTCAAACATAAATGAGGGTGTTGAGTGTGGGCGTGTGGGTGAGTGCTACAGCTTGTCTGTCTGTGGCTCTGCATGTAAACTGCTGCTATAGTCAGAGCCCATGAGGGAAAACAGGCATCATTAACCTGCTTGACAGCATCCATCTGGGATGATGGGACACCATGACAGGAGGGAAAAAGCGCTAAAAAAAGACATCTGCTCCTTGACACACAGAACACGGAGGCGCGCCGCCTCAATATGGTTACTGTTGTCTCTAAACCTCAAAATCATTTACCTCGAGAGAGCCAAAAGAAAGACGAAGACAAGCTAATACACAAGGAGCGTGCAAAAATGAAATCCTTCTCTCATTTCACTGACAGCCTGTCTGACAGCTTTAACATTTGCCCTCTTCCTCTTCACTTCACGGTCTCAGGGAGAGAAGGGCTGAAATAATAGCCAGCTGTGTGTGTCCCAGGGGACGCCATCTAACCCAGGAACACACCGGCCTGCTGGTTGACTGGTCCACTGAGCTCTGAGCAAATCTCTGCCTCTAACACTCAACAGAGAGATAGAGGTCAGCAGCCACAGACCATGTACCTGGATCAAAGATGTTGGAGTTTAATCATGTTGTCTTTATCTGTGCTTTAGTGACGCCTCTTCTAGTGCTGTTTTTTTTTTTACCTCTCTAAAGGCCTACTTTTATCCTCCATCCCTGTCTCTTGGGCGGAATTGAAATCCACAAGACCAACACCGCTTTTAAGGTAAAGCTATAAGATTCATCATCGAGAATCATAACTCCATACAGGTCGACAGGAGTCCATTAACTTGTTTTACTTTTCCCCAGAGGCAGCATGAGTCAGATAATAAGCAGAATGGATTTAGGATGTATAGATCTCAGAAACCACCTGGCACAAAGTGAGTGTTTTTCTTCATAACAACATAGAAGAGAGTAGAAGTCTCCCTCAGACTCAGATTTTATTCCACCATTCAGTTCTATTAGGACTCAACACTGGTTTACCAATATTAACACCGAGGGGAGGTTGCATAATATTGCATGATTTTATGTATCATTAGGCATGTTTTATATTTTT
This sequence comes from Argyrosomus regius, assembly GCA_946959425.1. Classification (NCBI taxonomy): domain Eukaryota; kingdom Metazoa; phylum Chordata; class Actinopteri; family Sciaenidae; genus Argyrosomus; species Argyrosomus regius. Next base: position 22,082,855 of record OX336889.1, on the reverse strand, counting down.
AGCCATGTTGCATGGCTTTATTTCATTGTATGGCAATTCTGTTTTGTCTGTCGGTTAGTCCACCACCTTGGGCCAGATTAAAATATTGACACCCGTCTAGGGATAAACTGTAATAATAACTTTATTGATCCCCTGATTTATCATCTAGCTCCACTATCAGGTCAACTAAATTTCAATTTGTACTGTAATTTGTGACCAAATTCCCATCAGCCTCAGCTGAGCTTCGTTACATGCTAATTAACAGCAGGCTCACATACTAAACTAAGATGGTGAGCACGCTGATGCAACAGCTATAGTATGGTTACTCATAAGCTGAAGAACACCACTCAAGCCAGGATGCAGGATCTGCACATTTATTTCCTATGAGAGCAACAAGGGACACAGCAAACACACACAGGCCGGCAGGCTCTCTCTCAGTCCTCTGCAACGAATCAGAAAATATGCAAATGAGTCAGATTTAACGGATGAAAACGACTGTTTGTTTTTTTTCAAAACAAATGCAAACATTAAGAGTGATCCATTGTGCAGTTTGAGATAGATTGAATGACTTGTAACCAAGTGTCAGAGAGCATCACATTACATCTTACCAGCACAAAAGATTCCCAAGTATTTCCGGTAAGGCTTTTAGTCTTATTAATTTGCTTCTGTGAAGAACTTCCTGTCTATTTAGGTACATGTGTGTATTATGTGTCTTAATGGACAAGTCAGCACTGAAGGGTTCATGTGTTTCATGTTTCTTAAAATGGCAGCATGATATTTTCTTTTTTTTTTGCAAATCAGTCGGTGATCATTTACAGATATAATAAAGATATGAAACCATTAACCTTGTGACTGTATTGGCTATTAGTGTGCACTATTACGACCACACATGTATGTAAAGTAGAACACAAAAATATAATGGAGACAGTACTTGCAATTCAGAATCAGAATCATTGGAGCTGACTGTACCCCTTCCCACTGTAGCTTGGCTAACCGGAAAGGTGGAGCAGGGTGTCCAAGTACAAAAAGAACGAAACAGTCATAAATCAAATGCTCTCTGCAGAGCCACAAATAATCAGCTATGGGTCCAGTGTAATGGAAACCACTGGGATGGAGCCATTAGAAATAGACATAAAAAGTACTTTATTCAGGACAGAGACTAACATCAAGGGGAACAAGAGACCTAAAAGTCATTAGCATCAGAGTGCAACTATCGCACAGTCCAGTATCTGCAAATTTACTGTAAATAATGCAGTTCTGCTGGTCACAGCATCAGGACGGAAGGCTGCTGTATAGATGCGATTCAATTTAGCAAATTACTTCTATTCTGTAATCTGCTTTGATACTTGACGGAGAGTTAAGTGGCCACACTTTTAGCTAGAAAACATAAAGAAAATGCAATTTCCCTGCAAGACAAAATACACTATACTCCCAGTGTGCATCATGTAATTATGCTAAAACCAAAGCTCAACACTCAAGTCGCAGCCCAGTAATAACCCCGAGATATGCATCTGTTACCATAAAGATTAGGTCATGAACCCATTACCTGAGTTTTAATTGAGAATGGAGAATAGAAGGTGGTGCATCGGTGCATAAGACAAGTGGAGAGAGAAATATAGCGCGAGCCAGAGGGTGCTTCTTTACGCCTCTAAGTCAGATCTTGTTATTGAATTGCATCATGGTCAGTGCCGTGGAGAATATGATTATTTCTTCTTTTTATACGAGTGGCTTCTTTTGTGATTGTGGAATGCTGCTGTTGAAGGTTTTGTATAATAGTGTAAGTGCAAATGCCTGCAAGCTGTATTCTTTTCTTCTTCTTTTCATAACCCGTTGGATGTAACATATATATCCCGATTCAAACAGATGATATAAACCCCCAAATCAACCAAGATAAAAGATTAAAAATGGTTTTGAATATGCATATGTGCAATTAAAAAAAATATATACATGTATAGATTAATATTGCGTCTCAGAAATTAGGAGTTTTTATATCATTTTTGCTGTTACCATAGAAACATGGATAATGGATACTGTCCTGCATGCACGGTGACACACACTGTTGAAGCCAAAGTGACTGATTGCACTTATGAAAACTACCGACCAATAACAATGAGCCACAGCTCTCATGACAAGGTCAATGAGGACACATCTCCTCCAGAGGGCAGAGACATGCTGTGAGCAGTGAGTGTTTCCATCTGTCACTTTGCTCCTTGTTTTTCGTCTGCTGCTTTCCGTCTTGGCATTGTTTGGTATTTACTCTCACTACCTGTTCTCTCTCTCTCTCTCTCTCTCTCTCTCTCTCTCTCTCTCTCTCTCTCTCCCTCTTTATCATTTGCAGTTGTTAGGGAGAAACATATCCATTGTCTTAAGATACTTAAAACCTTGCCATGACAATCAAATTCATCAATTTGATCAAATATCAAATTTCTTTAGCACTGAATTTTGGAGGAATTAAATGACATAAAAAATAGGGTCTATTTGGATCCAGCAGAGAATAATCACACTGCAACTATTTTGCTATGTGCTCCCGGCGCACTAGTTTAGCAATAAAGAGCAAAAAAATCTGTATAGTGAAGATGCTGTGGTAGATGAATGAATGAACTTTGAGTCCCACATGAAACTAGAATTTAGTGTTGACTTCATTTTTAGACTTTTTTCTTAGTATCTTCAGTTTTCAGTTGCAGTTCGGTTGGGTTTAGGCAACAAAGACGCCAGTCGTACTGACTTAATGGGCACCTGGGTGCTTGTCTCTGCCATGTAAATAGCCACATGAGCTATTCTACCCCTGGTGCAAATAGCGTTGTTGGCTAATGATACCCGCCTTGGTGGGGAACACTGAAAAAAAAAACAGTAATCAAAAAAACAGGCTCATACAACTTTCAAATGGAAGCATAAACTGTAGATTAGGCAAATTAGAGAGCTAATTCTTTCTGCCTTTATCTCGCTCTTCTTTAAAGCAGCCTGGATATCAGCAACAAAGCCTTACTCTGTTTTTAATGTTCATAAACTACGAGAAGAGTCCATCCCTCATCCTAGTACTAATACTAGTGGCATGACTGTTGCAGCAATGTCTTTGTTTGAACGATCATCAAAGCTCAGCCATGAAAACTATGCCCTGATTGTTCCTAAACCATCAGAAAGTCCTACCACCAGAGCAGTGACTTCATTAACATACTGTACTTGAACTAAATTTAGTCTATGCTTCATCAAAAAAAATCGGGTAAAGGTCCTGATTTCCTCAAGGGGTTCTTGGTCCACTTGAAAAAGTTCATGGTGGAAACACCTTAAAAGTTGCCTCACCTATGCTGAGTCATTATTGCCTCACTCTATTCTAGTCTTTTTCATTGCTCCCATAGCTTGTTTTGTAATGCAAGACACAACTAAACATGACTGACTTTGTGTTGCTTACAGCCAGTTACAAAGGTTCCTTTTACAACTTTTTTTTTTTTTTTTTTGAAGAAAATCCTGTTTTCTTATGAAGTGATTTCATTTTTTGGGGGAAAAAAAAAAAGAAGAAGAAAAGAAAAGAAATTAATTCAATACAGCTTCACATCAAACGCAGAACAGGCCATCTTACCACACTAAATTTGTAGCCTTCTGTGTTTGTGTGAATGTGTCTGCTCTAAATGAAAGGGATTTCTGATCTGAGCTCTGCTTTGATAGAATATGAGCTCTACAAGGGCCCCCAGCCTCCGGAGCCAAGTAACGACTGACACACTTTCTGCTTCTGAGAGCTCATTTGGCACCATGGAACATGCATGTCCCAGTGGTGTAAAGTCCCCAGGGGCACCCTGCAGTGGTATGTGTCTATGTGTGTGAGTGTGTGTGTGTGAGAGAGAGGGTGAGAGAGAGAGGGAGAGAGAAAAAAAAGAATGAGAGACTCAAAAGAAGAAATAATCCTATTTGATTTTGAAGCCCATAGTTAAGAACCGCTCTGTTTTCTCACAAACAAGCTCTCCAAATCTCTGTTCCCCCAAATAAATAGAAGAGGATGGATTTATTGTTAGAATATCGAGTGGAGTGAGAAAAGCATTCAATTATAACTGCACGAAATACAAAGATGATCAGAAGAGTTATGTACACTCATAATAAGTCCCATCTAAATCTTTAAAAAGTTGAAATTGATGAAAAGGATTCATTTAAAACTTTGTCGCAACAGGCAGCCATGTACCAAAGACATCAAATAACTGAAACACAAAGCCTGGCTGTCAATTAGTGTATTTAGGAAGAACATGCTGCTGATCAAAGAGCATGGAGGAGTCACATTCATTCACTCAGATTCTCTAATTCTCACTTTAGATCCAGAAACCTGACAGTCTTGGTGTCACAGCCACAAAATCATCATTATTTCTTTCTCTAAATAAAAGAATAATTATCCGGCATCAACCCATGAGCCCATAGAAAAACACCCTGTGGAAACTTTGGAAAGTATTATTATTATTTTATTATATTTTTTTTTTTTGTGTGTGTGTGTGTGTGTGTGTGTGTGTGAGAGAGATGAGAAGAAAAGAAAGACAGCAGACTGAGTAGATTAGTGTCTGTGAGCATCTAATTTGAACTCACAAGAGGAGTTTTTCTTCTTTGGTGAAATTAGTAAATCAATCATTTTATCTCTCTTTCCCTCAGAGCTGAAGCAGAGTGCTCTATGTGCTCATTAATCAGTGCAGCCTCAGATCTAAAAGATTCAGTCTTAATGGACACCACAAAGACATTAAAGGCCTAAGCGTTATTTTTTTAAATATATAATTTAATTTAAAATTTAGAGTTTCTCTTAGATGAAAAATACACAAATACATACACGTTTTACTCCTACGTCTAAAAAATCTACTAATGCAGACAACTATTCCCAGCATCGCAAAACAAACACCACAATACACTAAACACTTTGATACATACTGTTCTGTTGCAATCATTTTCTACGGTGAGCTGTCTTTTTTATGTGCTAAGCTACTGCTGTTACTCATCACTTCCTGCATGTGCTTAACAATAAATCAGACGAGGAGGACTGAAGTTATATTGTATTAACGTCAAACTGTTAGCAACTGGAGGGGGAATAAATTAAACATAACAAACAAGAAAAATACTGAACAAAAACCACCACTCCGGAGCTCGAGCTGTTGTTCGTGAGGACAAAAAAGGGGAAAAGGAGATTAACCGTAGAAGCCCAACTGCACCACACACTGTATCATGCCGCGGATCAGCTGTTTGGATCAGAGTTACATCCAGGAAGCCCCAAGCATGCACCATCTTTCAAATTTATTTAAAAATGAAGTTTGGTTTCAGTCTGAACTTCCTGACCCAAAAAGGGTGATCTGTGGTGAAAAATACAATGTGCAGCCTAGTTGGAAGTTCTACAGTTAGTGCCAAAGAAAAAGGCTGTCGGACAACAAAGTAAAGAGTTGAAGAATTCTTAATATAGCATGCACTTTAACGGATATTGATTTTTTTGAGGTGGATCTTTTTTTTTTTTTTCATGTGACTAAAATAGATTTTTCTGCTGACCCCGTCCACAGCGGTGCTTTGCTCTGCTTCTGTGTCAGGATCCCTGTCTGCTTTTCCGAACTAACTGCCGTATACTGTAGGTAATACAATGATTATGGCATAACTACCTCCACCTCAAAAATACCCGAATTATCCCTTTCTGACATTATGATTTCAGGTCAAATTGATGCTTTTTTTTTTTTTTTACACCCATGCAGAGTGTCAGTTCATACCCAAGACAAAATTGTTCACAAATTCTCTTTATCACTCGTACGTGACACATTAGAGTCATTTGACTGGTTCTAGCATGAGGCCCAAAGAGCAGCGAGGAAAGCTTATACAGATTTTAACTTTGGGAAAAAGAGAGCATTGCATTAGTACTGGCGGACATCTTGTATCAGAATGGGTATGGGGACAGAAAAAGATTGGTTCATCCCTCGAACATAACTTCTAAATTTGTTGCCATCTGCTGTTCCTCTGTCAGTTTATGTGATACTGATGGCCTGTTTAAATCCACCCTGTTGTCAGACGAGAACAGCAAAATTGCATGATTCTGCAAAACTCTCTCGCATTTTACATCCAATAATAGATTTTTGGAAATCTTGCTTTCTGTAATATCAGCACATCGTGACTACATATTATAGTTAAGGTTGAAAAGACAAAAAATAATAATTGTCCAATATGGATATACTTCCTAAGATACTGGGTTGGTTTACAAATGCAGTCACCTAGAATAGCCAGCTGGTCCATGACAGGTCCATGACAGGCTCCTGCTTACCTAAATGGAATGAATGGATATATCTGGCTGTCAGCCGGCTGCCAGAGGCAATTCTGAGAGGCTGCTACTGTATGCCGTGTGTGTCGAAATTATAGTGTCAGGGCGGCCCTTTTTGTCTATATTTGACTTACAAATTGTGGATTTAAAAGCATCAGTATCAGTATGAGATTAGAAAGGCAGATTAGGTGAAGGATAAATCAGATCCTGCTCTAACAATGTAACTGTAGATATGATAATGTACCGTGTTACAGCTGCTGCAGTGCAAACTCTGCCCGGATCCTTCAGCCTAACAAGCCTTCAAGACTAACGAGCCGAGGCAGAGCCTGACTTTGGCCTACTGTTTGCCTCCATACGTGTCTGCCCCTGTGTGCTTCTATTTATGTACATGGAGATCTGAGCTCTGTATATCTGCATAATGTACTGTCTATTATCTGTGCTCTCCTCTTATCGCCCATGTTAGTTATTTATCACCAGCCATGGAGACCACAGCCAAACTCGTAAATACAGCGAATTACATCATGACATTTACTAAAACAGTATCCATCATGTCATAAAAAATGATGTAGCATTAAATACCGTGCCCGAATAGCTTTCTCTAGAAGTGTGTGTGTGTGTGTGTGTGTGTGTGTTTGTATGTGTGCCTTAAGATATGCCATTTTGCACCACTCTAATCTGTATGCACAACCTTCCTTGTACGGCTTTGTGTATCTCATTCATCCAATCAGCTAAAAAACATTCCCAGTTTCAAAGTAAACAGCGATAAACAAAAACACATCACATCAGCACCTCCACACAGACCTGAAGGCATTTGTAGCAGACACATAATTACATTCATCAAAAAAGGCAAATGCAGATTTTGATTGTTTCATTGGTTCGCATGGCTGTGGGCTGTACAAATCCAAGGAAGGATGTGTCCTACTTTACTAAAACGCAGCAGTCAAACCATTAGTGCTTTGGGACCGCGATTATAAAACATGTTTACACAAACATGTTTGTCCGTGTGTCCATAAGGAGTCTTTTTTTCCCCCGTCAATAGTCTGAATAAGGGCTCAATGAAAAGACCACGCTCATTCAGAGAGGGATTTTTTTGGGGGGGGGGTTTTTCAACCTTTGTGTCATTAAAAGCTTTTAAATTAAAGGGAATGAATCATGTAAATGATCTATTCGATCACTTTCTACTATTGGAATATATAAATTCTGCACATGCTTGCCCTGCAGTGAAATATTTTCCCCTTGGAAACAACATTTTAATATCTGTTTTTCTTGTCCATTGTTCTCTGGAAAACTATTTTCTACCATAGTTTCAGGAAGATCCAGGTCACACAGTGGTAAACCAGGTGGGGTCAACTGTTTCAAGTCCATCTATTTCAAAAGATTATCTGTGGTGGATTGCTGGATTCAGTGACATTTTATTACATCTAAATGATTACTATTAAGCATGTAAATTGGACTGTTCTTCCAATCATTTTATATACAGTAGGGTTCATGTAAGCACCTCAGTGGTTGTCACTTGGATCAAATACATTTAGATAGTAAAATAATCCCATCTGAATGTAACTGCAGCCAGTGTCCCTGTTATATAACATATAATCACTCTGAACAGAACTGATTAAACCTTGGACTGGATGTACAGTGTAGAAACGTGATAATCATGGAAATTGACCACTTCACCCGAGCACCAGCTTGCAAGTCAAATCCTTAAATCAAGCGTTAGAGAGGACAAGCCCAGGAAAAATCTGAAGTCATTATCATCACATCGTTATCCCGCAGTGAAACATCTGGGATCTCAAATAGGCCGTGATGACATTCAATTAATACTTAAGATGAAAGTACCGGTTGCTAAATCACCTTAAAGTGTAACCTCACACTAATTCCACTTTGTTGAGTTATCCAGGTCTCATTTTATAGTGTTCATTTTGACCTTTACAAGAGAAAATTCAGTAATTCTGTCCTCCGGATCCCACAGAAATGTGTGAATACACTGGAACACTCCAAGGTAGAAGACATTTTGACACACAACTAAGAATAAGCTAACATACTGTATCACGCAGCCCTGACCCACAGTCTTGGCTCGGAGTACAGTTACTGGTTGGTAAAGACATTAAAATGAGTCACTTCTGTGAAGTCTGTGTGCCTGTCAGATGTTATTTCTAGATATTAAAATGTTAAAAATGGCTGAAATGTGACAGGAAAGAAAGAGAGAAACACTAGACAAGAGAGACAGACATATGAGGGGGGGCTTGAATGCATTTTTTGAAATTTGCAAAAGGAGCATGTATTCAAGCTGAAACAAAAGTATAAGAAAGAGACGAGATCCTTGCTAAATCATGTGGTGATGTAGCTAGTCATTTTCTAACTATAATGTTATAAACTTTTTTTCCTTTAAGGGCTCCTGTTAACACATAGGTTCTGTGCTGCAGTGTTGCACTTGCACAAAGAAACGTTTTCATTAGTTTAATATCATTATAATGTTCCAGTCAATGCCCATAAGTGCCCTCTTGTCAGATCATAACACTGAGAGCTTAACTGCGCTTCACCTACATGCCCAGTATCATTCCCTATACTATCTCCCTCAGCTGCTGTCACTATCGGACTGCTATCGCAGGCAGTGTGCCAGGCTGGAGAGGAGCCATGCAGGTCAGAACTCTACAAGGTGTGTAGAGCCAACATTAGTTTATTTATAAATCAAGTAGGTTAGAATCCCCTGCTACTTTAAGGGGCAATTAAAGTTAGATAGGGCTTCCAAGAGATCAATACTTCCCTTGCTCCACCTCTAATTGGCAACCCCTTAACCCCTTGTGATGTTTTTGGCATGTGCAAAGTACAACTATGCCTACAAAATACCAAAACCCATTCATGTTGTATGACAATTTGATCAATTTCCAGATATGAATACATTAAAGAAAAAGTGTTGGCATGTGCATTTTAATAGTCTTGCGAGCAAACAATAAAAGAAATGTTTATACCATGTAGCCAGAGGAAGTAACAAAAGAGAAAGTAGACTTTGGCTTCCACCTTTATGGGGTAAAACTATGAGCTGTGACTATGAATATCGCTGATATCCTTAGAGAGGAGCTAAATGGTAGAAGTACGAGCTGACACATTGATGCCGCCTTACAGTCCCCTCAGTGTGGTTTGGGATAGTCTGTGTGTGTGTATGTGTGTGAGATCCCCACTAGACCATCTGCCAGCTAAAGTATGAACTATGAAATATGCATCTGCCACAAGTGTAACACAAGGTCAAAGGTCTCAATCCAACTGGGTTATTCCAAGAAAACTTTACAAGTAGATTCCTGGCTGGTGAAACATATTAAATCTCAAAAGACTCATAATATTGAACAAACGTTATATGGATTATCATTTATTTAAGCAATGTTGAGATGCATTCATGTAGGGTATAGTTTTTTTTTTTTTTTTTTTAAATAGCTTTTTCATTTCAGCTACAATGTTGTGATCTTATAATACCCGTTAGCTCCCTGCAGACTCTAATGTAAACATTCACTTCATCACATGACCAGTTTCTCCACCAGCACTTTCTCTTTGTGTTTTTTGTAGAAAATGTGAGCTTCTGTCTTTGACAGACAGGATGAGAAATAAATCAGATGACACAACTTTGGGCCTTGAACCTCTCTGAACATTTGGCACTTTACTCTGCCAAGAATGCCCAGCAGGTGTGGCGCTTTATTCTTTTAATAAACAGCTGCATTCCGAGTGATTTACTCACCCAATTGCTTTTTGTGTGAAATAGGCAGTGGCAGTTGTAAAAAAAAAAAAGCACTCTAATGCATCATCTCTTCATTCATCTTACTTTCCTCATGGACAGACTATTCACAAAACCCCCATATTGTTTATGGAGACAAATTGACTTGTGTTTTCATAAAGCAGGGGTTCTCATTTATTCTCCCTAATTAGTTTGCTCTTAAAAAAGCTCTTCCAAACACAGCAGTGATGATGAATTAGCAGTCGGCCTTGTTGGAGGAAGACAGAGTAGGTGGAACTTCTACCTGCCCGATTGCAATGACGCTCAATGAAAAATAAACACTTACTGAGTGAAAGGCATATTATCCACTTTAATGAAAAGCCAAAAAAGATATAATTGCAGGCTGGCACTTTTAATTAGGTCTATGAATAAGTCTTAATCACTGTGTTATTTGTGTTCACATTATGTCTTTATGGGATGAGGTGAAACTTCACTTAATAGATGATAAAACGAGTCTTGTATAGGATCAGTGTCTGTGACAAACAGATCACTTGTATTAAACAAAGCCTCCATATAAAATTGATTCCTCTACTCTCTAAGCCGCTACCGTGCTGCAGCTTGTTGAGAATTAGCATTTTATCTAAAATAGTAAAAATGGCTGAAGTTTTAAATGTTCTTTGACGTGGACACTGTGAGGTTTAGTTCACATAAATGCCACATTTTAGGTCAGGGTGAGCCTACTCAACCACATGGGCTTCTTTCTCTCAAGGTCAAGGTGCAATTTCAACCAACTTTGGTCAAGGCCAATGGTATTCTGTACTAAATATGTAGGAATGAAGATGATAGACAGCACTGGAGGTTGATATTATATCATGTGGTCATGATTTAGTCCATCAAGATTTGTCATTTGCCTCTGTCCTCTAGAAACAGACACACAGAAGCATTTTCTGATGTGATATTGCCGTATCTTACTTCTGTCATGTGCTGTGGAGAAGTCTATTCATCGATGGTCAGTTCAGTCAGTGGAGAGAAAGTGCACAGGAGTCCAAGATGCCTTATACTGAAAGGTTTATCAAAACTTGGCCAAGGAGAATGGAGGATTTATCAATACACTTGTCATGGCATGATGCCGCCTCAATTCTGAACAAGCTGCCCTAAAAATAGTGACATAACTCCATGTCCATAAATGGTCATTAGTCCACAAACAAGGGAATATGTTTACCCCTAGTTCTCTGAAATTCTTATGTGACCCTGTAGAGGCTTTTACATAACTATACGCGGTGTCTAGGGAGTGAGACAGCCCTATCTTCTGACCTCGGACACAACAGTAATGATAAGAATGGCGCCTGCTTTCCCAAACACAAGTATACAGCTCCTCTGCAGCTCAAGTGTCGCCATAACAAACTACGATTTAGCATTGTCCCTAGAGTGACCTCAAGACATATGCTTGAACCTGTGTAACCCCCATATCTGGAAGGCTAGTCACTTTAATGGAGAACTGGCTAAAAACAACCAATACTATAATTTGTCTTGAGAGGATGGTCTCTAAATATTGGCCTTAGCAGGAAAAAAGCCAATTTGCACTTTGTCTATGACTTTCGGGACACATTGTTATGTCTGGATAGATGAAAGCAAGATTTAGGTGTAGGCAAACCTGAGGCCCACTGACAATCTGATTTGTCCACTTCTGATAGGTATTACTTCTGATATATCTACAATTCACAGTCTGTGTGCCTCAGCTGCTAGACTGGAAAAGATGGAAGACAGTCACAATCCCAGTCATTTAGAGAATGAGGCAGCAGCTCAGTGTGGCTCAGAGTCCCAGGGAGAAAATCCCCAGCTTTCCATGGCGCTCTCATCATCTCGGATGGATCTCTCAGCAATGACTAGCATTACCATAAAAGCGAAATCCATTGGCCACGGCTGTGTAATTTGTCTGCAGTCACCTGCAGTTTGGTGAATCTGTGTTTGTGAGCTGCTGGAATCACAATCAAGGGGAAATCTGTGGGAAGAAAATCAATCTGAAATCTGAGTCTGCCTCAGACTGGAATCATTACAGAATTAAAAGACAAAAATGAACATTTTTGAACACAATGAATGGAGTTCTTAATAAGCTTCATTTGTTATAACCTCAAGGTGCTCTTAGGAATGGAATTTAAAACAGTCCAACACAGCAAAGATTTGTGAAGATATCGTCAACCATTGATCTATTTCCATATTAATCAGAGCCAAGATGAACCAAGCCAGCCATCCACGTAAGTGAGGAAATCATCCCTGTTGATATAGGGGTCAGAGCAGCAACTAACTGTAATTTTCCTTGCCTCTGTTGTGGGTAGTGAAGTGTAGCTGGGTTAACAAGGTCACTGGTGAGGGGGAGGAGGGGGAGGATGGAGGCAAACACTTTTGTTACGCTCCAGTGTCTCTTGGTCCAAAACTACGGCTCATTGAACACGAGCTCATGTTCCCACTCTCCGGATTCGAATTCCCTGTTGTGTTTCAAAATGCCCAATCCACTTAGTATATTTTTGGCACAACTGAGATTCTACTTTGGCACTTACTGTACTTCACAATATTAACTAAATGTATTAGCATAAAGAAGATCCTATTTTGTACTGCTGGGGTGGACCATTGACTTTTGCTGCACAACATTTTAGCTAAAAATATGTATTTTTACTATAAATAATTTATATTCAGGCTGCAGTTGCTGGCAGGTAATGATTTTGCATGCAAAAATATGATAAGCTTATGAATATGGTGTGTTGTTGTCAATACAACTACCTTAAATTACCAAATATAAAGTGTTTCAACACAGCTCCACCTGGAAATGTTAAAGGCAGGGGCCAGCTACTCTCGAGCTGGTTCTCTTCAATTACAACAAGGCCCCCCTTGGGTTATATGTGCCTAACTGAACATGCACATTTGTTGTTTAGCTGAATATTTTGAATATAGTTTGTTTGAGTGTCTTGATTGCAGCAAAAAATAAAGCCAGACTCACTCCACGCCTGCGTCTTCTGCAGAGCAGAGACCAGCCCTCACTCTTACCTAAGGGTTTTTTTCTTATGCAGCAGTCAGGAGCACTATAAACTGTTCGTACTGTCATTGATTCAACCTCCTTACTACACCCTTAATATCGCCTGCCACTTTCAATGTCAATTTGTTAATTTAGCTGCCAGGACTTTTAAAAGCTTGCAGCCTATCTACTGTATTTTTGTTTCCCTCACTGTTTTACTCTCAACAACACAAATTTGTCTGTGTCCCATGACTGTCAAATGCAACTAGTTAAACAAGTGAAAAAGTTAACAAAAAGCACACAGCTCACCCTGTGCATGGTCAATATGAAAGCAGCCATGATGATCAACCCAGCTGGATGATCATTGGTAAGTTGTTTCATGTGTATTATTGTAATAGATGCTGGCTTCAAAAATGCTGTTGTTTCTTGCTGCTCGTGTTGTCGACCACCCTGTCTGCCTGTTGTTGTGTGGGTTGATTATGTGGTTTGATTGTGTATGGCTATATAACTGTGTGGCTGTATGTGCATCAAACATCCAACTCCTACACTTGGCTTTTTGCCCCGCTACTTTAGTCTCACTACCTTTTTTATCCTTTTTCTGACTGAGTTTTGACCAAATTATTAGTGAAATCCAAGGCAGCGACCATGGCATAAGCAGTTCATGTTTAACTAGAAAACTGCATTTCCTGCGGAAAATGCGGTGTGGATGCCTTCTGCTGAAATGCCTGATGCAAAACTGCAGAATGAGAATGAAAAACAGTGGAATAGTGTATTAAAATGTGAAATGTTGAAAAAAGTAGAATATTGTAATAAAGTTTAAAGTTTGAATTAAGTCTGTAGCTGAAAGTATGAAAGGTATGAATTAGTAAAATACACACCATATTGTGCTGAGTATGTACGAGTAGTTAGGTTTGTAGATATGGAATATTGTAATAAAGTTTAAAGTTTGAATTCAGTCTGCAGCTGAAAGTATGTAGAAGTAATGAAAGTTGAAAGTGTTGAAGGTTTTTAGAAAGATTTGAAGGTTGTACCATTCATTTCTAATGTAAAATTTGAATTATTGAATATTAAAAAAAAAGTTTGTGGGAGTAGCTGGGTGCCAAAAAACCTAGGTGTAAGAATATTAATAAAAATATGAAGATTTATCATTAGAGTGGATGTCGGAATCCATGACGCTGTCCATGGTGCTGAAATAGCACTCATTGGAATCTGCATCTCTCTCCGTTCTGCCATCCTCTGTAGGTTTCCCCTTGGATTTATGCTACATGAGAGCCCATTACAGGTCCTCATTCCCTCTGCAATGGGACATCGGCTCTGTGCCTGCTGAAACGAGTACCCTATAGTGGTAGTATACTGTTATTTTGAATGCTATTTGCATTTCTCCCTATTTGTTTGTTAAGAAATGCTTCATATCTTGTCTTTTTTTTCCCGAGACTTCACTCCAGGGAATGTTCTGTCTCTAGGCAATGCAGACGACAAGCTTATGTTTGTACATAAATGTTCATACAGATACAGTACAGAGTGAGAAACAATCAGCAAAACTGCAACTCAATATGTCAATATACATAATTAAATGAACTCTGTTCTTTACAATTGAAGACAGCTCATGCATAGTGTTTTCTGTAATCATATGGCCTGAATAGCACAAATGACATATCACTTTACCTATTTTATGCCACATGACATGTTATTAAAATATGATGAATGGGTGCCTGGATGTTAAAGTGATATAGTGTTCTATTAGGGGATTTACAGGACCTCCTTTGCCTGCTATATGGTGTAACTGTATCTGTTACAGTTCAAAGTGAAAAAGGAGGTTGGCTGGTCTCACTGGAGAAAGCCAGTTATCTGTGTGCATACAAATGCGGTGTGTTTCCCAAGAAATCCTGACAGCAGATTTATTACAGTGCCGGGAGAACTAGCGAAGCTGTTGCTCTACTTTTGTTATTTGCTTTAGTCTGGTCATTGGTGAGGACAATGCGTGTTTATAACAGTCCAGTTAAAGATATAGAGTTCAAGGTGTGTGTGTGTGCTCTCCATATCCGTGCATATTGTGTGTAGATGCTGATTGACAAAGTCTAAGAGGAAAATCGATACGCTGGGCAATGTCTCTCACTGCAATAAGTGCTTCTCTACTGCACTGAGGCCTTATTGATTCATATTTTCACACTAGCTCTTCACATTCTTTGGGGAATTGATTAGTTTGGAGCCGGGTTGTGCCTTGACACTTATGTTTTGACTCTTTCATATGAGAGTGGAAACAACCATATAGATTTTTTTTGCAAAAAGAACTTAACCACAACTATGACACTGCGAAGAATGTAAAAAATTCTGAAGGCTAAGTTGCAGTTCTGAACAACACTACTGCAGTTTGGGAATCATTGAGGCCACCAAATATTTTACACATGATTTGACTATGGACCCACCGTTCTAAGATCATTTTTGAGGTCTCAAAAGAAGAAATTGTGGTACAGAGATAGATTTTTATTTTTCCAACAGGAGGTTATTTTTGCCTCTGAGATTTTTAGCTCTCTGAGATCAATTTAGTGAATTCTTTCTTTGGTGAATCCCAGCAGTAGTGTAAACTGGTACATCGGTGTAAACTGTTTACACTAGTTAGTTTAGTTAGTTAGTAGTTAGTTTCCCCTCTCCATCACCCGACAGCAAACAATCATGACCCAGGAAAACTGTGAACGAAGGAGTGCAACACAGTAGCATTTTGTACTGAGACAATTTAGAGTTTGGTATGCACAGGGTCTAGGTAGATACAGCACCAGATACACACTGTCTTCACAAACATCTTCACACTGTCACTGACAAGGCTTCTCTCCTTCTCGTGCCTACTCGGCTTTTATTGCTGAGCTGACTGCCAGCTTTCGAAATGGTAGAATTGTAACCTTAAACACTGCTACAAACTTAATCAGTGCTGTGTGACAAAGTTTAGCTTTAATCAGCGCAGGTGGTGACTGACTGACATGTTTTCCCGTCTGGGCTTACTCTAACCCGCTGCTGAGCGCAGTAATTCAAAACAATTTGCTCATTTTGGCTGTGTACTCGCTGACCCTGACACTTCCTGTACATGCCAAACTGCATATTGTATGGGGAATAATACCTTTAATAGCAGAGACTGGTTTAGGGAGTTCAGGGGTCCCCAGATTCATTCATAAGCTAGAGTCTGACAGTAGACAGTAGTGCATGTCAGCAATGAATATTTTTCATATTGATGTAAATACTTTTATACACTTTGACACTTAAAGGACCAGTGTATAGGTTTAGTGGTATCTACCAGTGCAGTTGCTGATTGAAACCCGTTGCCTCACCCTCTCCTTCCTAACTAAGAGGAACTATAGATGCTGTGTAACCACTGACACTAGAAAGGATAGATGACATATCGGTAACATCACCCATATAGGCCGCTATGAAGCTCAGTGGTGGTTCTGGCCACCAACATGTTGTCAGTCCTGCTTCTTTTGCCTCCTGGCTATAAAAAGACTTGGATCCTTGATGGAACCAATGAATGAATGACGCCTAGGTGCTTAAACAGGCCATCTGTAACGGCACACACCTGTCAATGAAGCCGGCCGCACTGTTAATTATGTATAACTTTGAGCCTAGTTAAAATAGAAATTCAGACTCAATACTGTTGTCATGAACGGGGAAATTAGCTATAGAGACCAAAACTGTTTCTTGTACCAGGCTGTAAACATGTTTATTTCTGCTGTGAAGTTGGACATTTTAATATGGGGGCTTACGGAGACTGATTTGTTCTGTAGTCAGCCTCAAGTGGCTGTTTGAGGAACTGCAGTCTTTGACACTTCCACATAGGCGTCACTTCACAGCCACGGAGCTTGCTGCTTGTACATAATGTGCAAAAAAACATAACAAGGTCCAATCTATAGCTAGTGTTTACTTTGTATATTGTGGGCTACTGTAGAAACACAGTGATTCATGATGACAGGCTTTGTTCCAGAGGGCGGTCACAATATAAGAGGCTCTTTCTACGGTATGAAAAACACAATGATTCTTATTTTCAAGGGATTATACACTACTTAAAACATAGTATGCGTATTATATTCCATTTATGCCTTCTGCAAACCCTAAATCTTTCACACTGGACCTTTAAAACATTGTCCGATGCTGTACTTGTAGGTCTCCAGAGATTCCTGACCCTACAACACCCATATCTGCCCACTCTATCTCTGAAATAGCACATGGAGTTCAAGGGTAAACATTTGGAAGATGGAAAACTATTCTCTGTGGAAAAAAAAGGAATAGCAATCTTTGCCAAGCTGACAACAATGTCATGAATAAAACGTGAAAAGAGGTCACTAGAGTGATTTTTCTTTATTTTCAAGAAAAAAAAAAGTTACAGCAAAGAAAATAACACAAAAATTTGGCAACATTGTTTTAGCCTATCTGAAAGATAGTTTGTCCAATATAAAATCTTCAAAACTTAAGGTCAGTGATTGTACTAGTGGGTTGCAGTAATCATCAAATCATTTCTGTGATAGGTTTGTAATTGTCAGCCAGTGGAGCTACAGTGACTCAGTCAACACAATATGACACATGGACAGTGTTCTCAGAATGATGTGCAAGCTCAAGCCCATCTCACATTGTGCTTTGAGCGTATGATTCTACATAATATTAATAGGAAGAAAAAAAAACAACAACCTAGTGCAGAATTCAATCTGGAAGATGTCTTTTACAGTCCATTTCAAACCAAACATAACAACCATTTGGATGAGGATATGTTTTGTTAATTCAATTTGTATTTTGGTTCATTCGTCACTGTCTCTTTCTAGTTTCTCTTGAGCTTTTGATGCAGGTGGGCTGTGTTTGTGAAAATTTAATTCACATCCCCCGCCTGTCTTGATCACACTGCTCATTTGGATTATGGGCCCAAAGCAAAAGAACAAAGTGTTCATTGTGCCAGGAGCAATACAAATGCAGAAACAAGGCAAAGGTTAGATGAAATCCCAACAAAACAATATGACGAAAAATACTTTTTGCTGTCAAAGTCAGAGAAGAGAAGAGAGACTGCTGATTAGCAGAGACAAGATAAGTCTTACATGTCAAACCTGCAATGGCTATCAGTCACACCTCTATCTTGGCATGCCATGGATGCGATCATATATTATGTATGACAAAAGTTGGCACGTGTGCCTTTTAAGATTTCATTCGTGGCTGATTTGAGTACAACACCAGTGTAATACAGTGATGCCATCATAGGAATAATTTTAGCTTCTGCTTTTTTTTTTTTAACTGTTTGGAACTGTAACTTGTTGTGCAAAAATTAGTCTTTTGTCCAATGTGAGCACAATCCACTTATGTAGAGCAAAAGGAAAGCCTTTCCTTCAGCTAATCTAGAGATGGCAGGGGGAAATACAGAAGACAGACAGAAATCAATACATAACTGTGTGAAGACTCAACATGGGCATCAGGGAAGACATCCATACGAGTCCACATGACCCTGTGCCGTACTGTAGACTCTAATTCCCCTTCCTTGGAATGACTTGATGGAAAATCTCAAGACAACACTGCTCCAGGCCTTTCATCTCACTACCACCCACTATAGCTGCTGTCAGACTACTGTTTTCAATAAAAAGTATGCTACAGTATGAGATGTGTTTTAACACACAGCACTGACTGAGTTTTCGTGGTTTCCTCAGGCTGTTTTAGAGCCCCCGGGCCCTGATGACAAAGAATCCACCAGCATAAGACTGTAGCTGCAAGCACACTATAGGCCATAAGCCTCCTGTGGACTTACTAATATAGTCTGTCTCTTCTACCACAACAAAAACTGTTTGGTGGTTCAGCTGCAACTTTCCTGCCTGCAATACATGAACACTATAGGTTTAATTCTTAATCCTAGACTTTTATTTCCCATCATATCGCAAGAGAATAAAGCCACCTGTCCATTTATTTACAACATAACAGTGAGGTTTCTGTGGTACACTTTTTTTTGCCTGCCTTGCAGAAGACCCAGATTTGTTTCAGATTTCAAGTTTGGCTGGAAAACAGAGAAAAACGGCCAAGTGCAGTCAGAATAGCCAAGTGGCAGCGGGTATTCTGGCTGTGATCCCATGTTTGTTGCTGCTTCAAATGCCTATCAGCTCACTTCTGTTCTTCCAACTTGCTCTAAGACACAAAGTCTTATACTTAATGAAGCTTCTTACAGTACACAGTATATACCAGCTGCCAGAGCCTGATCCATCCATCCATGTTGACTCTCTTCCTCAAAACAATTTGCAGTTTCCTGAAACATGTAAACTTGAAACAAGCTGTTAATGGCTCCAAACAATTTACAGGGCAAATGTTCAACCTGATTATTACTGATCTCACATCCAAAATCTGCAGTTGGATCAGGTCTGGTCAGAGATCTGCATCCAGATACTCTGAGAACTCATCAAATATGTCCCATTCTTGCACAGTTTTGTTGTCTTATCCTCTCCACCCCCCTCCACCTTTGTTTATAGCCACACTAGCAGTGTGGCTTTGGTAATGGGAGAGTGCACAATCTGCAACGTTGATCCAGCCAGAAATATCTCAACACAAATCATGTTTTTTAGTGAAATGTCTCAACAAATAACCAATGGATTGCTTTGAAATTCTGGACAGACAGTCATTTTTAATATAGTTCTAGTTTCTCCAGTATTCTAGTTAATGATCACATACCTGTAAAATCACATACCAGTAAGCCTCAGCTGTACTGTGTGTAGTGCTAATTAGAAAATATTAGCATATAAATGTTGCACGTGGTAAATGTTGCTAAACCTACTAAACATTAGCCTGTTAGCATTGTCAGTGTGGGCATGTTGGCAAATCTTTGCCAACTACATGCCCCAAGCAAATATCTCTTTGGGAAATAACACTCCGGTTTCCTTCATGCCCACTGCACTGTGACAACATTGCTCAGAGTCGCAATTAACTTTGACAGAGCAACTCCTTATGTTAACTTATGTAGCACAACGGACAAAGACAGTGCAGTCATACAACACAAAACTTGGTTCGCTGCTGTGAAGGGAAAACATGAAAAGACAGCTTTACTCACTTTGGTACATGAGCAATTATCAGTGTGACCATCTATTCTGGACCACTGTAGATTTTAATATATGCAGCTTTGCTTCATAAGATAAGTTTTTTAAAGTTCTGCTTTCCTCCCACTGATTTCCCTATTCCCCTTTCTAATCCATCCTGACCAGTGTTGCAGGGAACAAATCTAGAAACTTTAAAAGTAGCAAGTTAACCAGAGAGAGAGAGAGATCTCTCACAGATGAATAAAGAGCCCAGAGTTCAAAGTCTATAGTTAGAAATGTTCTGGAAACAAATTCATTATAACTTTCAAAGTAATATGCATTACTTTCTGTGCTCCTTTGTGTAGCCCAGAGTCAAACTTTAACACAACCTTGGTACAAAAAAAGTCAACTGAAAATGTAAACTATGTAAATTAATGTACGTTTACAAAATATTATTGCATTCTCACTACTACTATTAATGTAACTGTAGTGCAAATTCAGGGTATAAGGAGTGTGTAAAACAGTACCAGCTGAAGCCTGATCAGATGCCAAAAAGCAAAGCCACAAATCACTGCAGGCCTGACCCATTTGATGGCATTAATTTGCCTCTCTTCCCTGCTATCACCCTTTTTTCTCTTTCTGCTCTGTATAATAGCTGGAACTTTGAAATTATCTTCCCTGAGGAAATGTACATACACTAATCGGAGACAAGACAAATGTTGTCCCAAATGGTTTTCATTAAAACAGCTGCTATACCAGCCACAGTCTTCTCTTCCTGAAGAACAGATGGAAATACTTTACAGGAAATTTGATTTATGAGTTTGTTAAGTTTTGTTTTTTCATAACTGACTATTCTGCTTTAACTACTGAGTGTGACCTTTCTAGTGTAGAGAAATGCAGTTTGTCATTGAAAACTGCTAAAAAAAACTGATTAAAGAAAAATAGCACACAAACACATAAAAAGGTTACTCAAATGCAAAAGCAACAAAACATATTTACAAAGGACCCCCATGATTTTGTAAGATAAAATAGGACAGGAGAGAAGAAAGACAAAGAATAATGTCCTGTCACCAGCATCAGTTAGACTCATCAATACAGTGCTGTGTGGTAATAAAGAAACTCAAGAGACTCCTGAGTGAGAAATATGTTTTAGTCCGAATGACCTTTTAAATGTTCATTTGTGGCCAAATCTCAGCCATCACGTCGTATTACATTTCAGGTTTGTCTTCTTAGAACACTCTGACAGTCTGACTATGAATGGTGCTTGGAGGTGAAGGCCAACATCAGCATACAGACATGCTTTCAATGAGTATGCTGATGTTTAGGACACATAATGTTGACCATGTTCACAATCTCTGTTTAGCACTAAGCATCTTAGCATGCCAGTATTTGCTAACACACAGTACAGCTAAGGCTTCCTAAGGTGTTTAATCATAAAACAATGTCCATCAATCTCCCATAACCACTTATTCTTATCAGGGCCACGGGGGCTGGAGCAAATCCCAGCTGGCATTGGGGCGAGAGGTGGGGTTCGCCCTGGACAAGTCACCAGTTCATCATGTACAGGACAAATTAAAATTGTGTCCTGAACATAGCAGTAAATTAAAATTTAAGGGATCTTCAAAGTTATTACAATTCATTCTGCTGGGGTTATGAATATCTGTACCCAATTTCATGGCGATCCATCCAATACACATTCCAATGAAAGACACACAAGTAAACCTCATGGTGGCACTAGAGGAAAAGCACTTTGGAACCACAGATGCTGGTACCAAATTCTGTGTTAATCCACCTAGTAGATTTAGAGATTCAGTAAAAACTTTGATATGCTGGTGCACTAGAGGAAAAGTTACAGGATCACCAAAGTTATTAAAATTCATCCTCTGGGGACATGAATGTCCGTACAAACTGTAATGAGAATAAATTCTATTGATGCAGAGATATTTCAGTCTGAGTAATATCTATCCTACAGCAAGACAATTTGCTTCAGAGAATCAGTTTTTTTATCGATTGCTGACATTTTCATGGCAGAAATCCTCTACAACTTCACAAATATGGCTCTTGCCTAACAATTTACCATGTAAGAGATCATCTTACATGTTGATCCTTAAAACACCAGTTCTGTCAATCAATGAATCAAGGAACTACAGATATGCTGTGAGACCCTGTGTGCCAGGGTGAAGCTAGAAATTTATTTGAAGAAGAGCCAAGTTCAAATGAAATTATTCCATTTAAATTTTACTTTGTGTATTCACTTTGACTTCCCTACTTTTACTAATGACATTCAATTACTATCCCAAAACACACTGAACAACTGTAACCTATCCTGTGTGTGTGTGTGTGTGTGTGTGTGTGTGGGAGCGAGGCAGCGGCTATGTGACACCAGTGCTCTGTTGGGCAAATATGGTCCCAACACAGGGCGGAGAAAATTTGAATTAATGCATGATAGACTAATACTAAGACACACACACACACACACACACACACACACACACACACACACACACACACAGTGTGTTCCTGACAGACACCGCAGTGCTAATTAACGTCTTCTGGCAGCTGGGTGACTGGCATAAAACCAAAGAAAAGTGTGTGTGTGTGTGTGTGTGTGTATGTGTGTGTGTGTGTTTGTGCAATGGTGTTGCTCCTCTGCCAAATGTGCTTTAAACACTCTCTGTTTAGAATGTTCAGTTTAAAATCAGATACAAAGCTTCAACAGCCCCTTATTAATATGATAATAACATATAAATATGCAATCTGCTGCAATGTTTGTGATTTGGGACGTCAACACGAATTCTCCATGCCAAATCGTGTTTGTATTTTGTTTTCGAGTGGTATTCATTAGGCTTGCATGGTCAGGAAATTGAAGACAGATGTGACAGAATGACGGGGGGATAAGTAACTAAGAGTCTGCTTGATTTTAATATAAGAGGAACACAAAAAAAAAGACATCAACCTATTTCAGAAGGCTCATTTCAAGCCCGTCGAATAAATGCTCTTTTATAGCTAAAACACTCTTTTGGATGCAATCAAATAATCAGACTACCATGCCAAATATATATGCAGCTTCACTGTGCTGAATGATAGAAAAATAAATAAATAAAAAATTATCAAGAGCAAACAAATCAGTATATCTTTGTTTAAACAACTATCAGGCCCTCTGTTACAACAATGGTAAGTGTTTCAATTAATTTGAGGAGAGGTGTGCACCAAGGATCACCCCACGGTTCCCATATTTTTTTCTCATCTAAATTAATGATACATACTCTCTCCCTCTAATTATTTTTTTCCTATCTTTAATTAATTAATTATCATGATTGAAATGAGTTAAGAATAGTACATTAATCATGAATGGATTGTGAATTAGTCTCCTTGTCACATGCCCTATAAGAGAACAAGACTTAAAACCTAGTATACTGCCGTACTGTGTATGGTCTATGTGCTCCTGAGGAGATAATTGAGGATTGTAAAGTTTTGCTTGAAGCAAAGGATGACATTTTTGTGCATCTTGTGTCAAGCATGTAAGCTCTGCAAGCGTCATTGTGTGTGGTTATCGTACTCCTAATTTTTAAGGTTAGGCACCTACTTTTAATTTTAAGATGGACAAGTTTGAAGGTCTTTTTGTCACTTTGGTTAACACAAAAAATCAAACAGGGATCTGTAGCACATGGCATTAGTTGCCATGACAAATTATGTTATTATGTTAAAGGAAATTTCAATAATAAATACATCTGTGCAATTAATATTTCTCAAAGATTTAAAAACAGATGGCCAATTTGTTTTTTTGCTTACAAAGTAGTTGGATATAATTTGAGTCTTTGAGTGCTTTCCAGCATAATCAAATATTTGCAGGATGTTTAGCCTTTGCTTAATTAGAATACATTTCGTCTTACAAATACTTGACTTCTTTATTTGCAGGTATTGTATTAATGATGATAAAGCATTTCCATGAAAAGACAGAGTTTACTATTATTATAATTCTCCCTCAGTATTCAGGATCTGTATAGCATTGTGCAGCCACATTTGGCTTATAGTGTTTTTCTGGTAACACATTTTTACTTCTTCACTGAATGTTTTGTTTGTATGTTCCCTAGTGTTTCTGCCAGCTGAGCATAAACACCTGTGTGCATGCTCGTAGCCATCTGCAGAGGCTGAGGCATCTGGTGTCTCGCATGGACATAAACAAAGCCTAAGTCTCCTCCTGAGGACGTAATTCAGGACTGTTCTGCCAATTCATTTTGAAATAGTAACGGCCAGTGGGAAAACTGCAACACTCGACCTACCAGTGGTATAACTTAATCACTCAGTCAGGGAAAGGCTTTTGCAGTCATTGGGCCCTGTTTCACTGCGAGCCAAACGAAAAAAAAATGTGTACACTTGGTTTATATAAACTAAATATAAAGACTATAAAGAAATATTACATTAGAAAAACATAAGAATTTCACATTCTTTTTGGTGAAATAATGCATCTGCATCTGTGCATCCAACAGCTAATTCTTGGTCGATTCTTGTTGCAGCTTGACTTACAGATTTACCATTCCACTGTATCTACAGTTTGTTGTCTAAAATAAACACCATGCTGAACTGTTTTCTTCCATTTCCACTCAGACTTCAGGCAAAGCATTGTACACTACACACTCACATGTGAATCCAAGATAGTGCATGTTGATTGTTGAACGTTTCCTCATGTTCATACCCTTTATTACCCAATCTCTCTAGTTCTCTCACCACTTTCTTATGCACTAATGCACAGCTTTTTATTCTCCATTCTCAATTAGGACTCAGGAAATGGGTTCATAACCTAATCTCCATGATGAAATATCTGTAGGCTATTACTGAGATGTGATTGTTTACTTTTGGTTTTAGCATGGGAAATATGTTGCACATTGCAGAGAAATTCTGAGAAAATTGCACGTTCTTTGTTTATTGCTTTATACAGTGTTCCACTTAACTCTTCCTCAATTATGATGGATTACAGAAAGAAACATTGAAAAATTGCTCCAATCATATGCATACACATCTATATAACAGTCCTCCCTCTTGACACAAAGACGACCAGGTCTATATAATTTATAGTGAATTTGCAGATACCCTGTGGTAGTCACTCTGAAGCTAATGACTCCTGGAACTTCTATGTCTATTTCTAGAAAATCAACCCCAGAGGCGACCACGTACCAGACCCCCAACTGATTATCTGTGACGCTGCTGAGAACATTTGATTTATGGCTGTTTTGTTCTTGTTTTACTTGGAGACTCTACATCCCACCAGTGAGATTTAGAGTTGCAGGAATTGTCTTGTCAACCCAGGGAGGAAAAAACAATTGGACGCTATTTGAGAATTCCAGCGTAGGGGGTTATCAATAGCCAATCCAGCAGTAATTCATACATCTATCATAGGTCTCCCCCAAATTAGCACTTGCTGATGTACAATGACCATTTAAATTTAATTAATTTTAAGGAACCTTTTGAACAAACTACAGATTGGTTACCACCCAGTTTGCCTGATTTTAAAGACAAATAATTAAGAAAATTCACAGAAATGCACCAGTCTATGAAGAAAACATGGTGGTGTAGGGGATGGACATCAGCTACGATGCTGGCCTCATTGTAAAGCAGGATCATCTCTACACCCATCTTAACATTGGAGGAAAGACCAAGGTAATTATGGAGAAGTTAAATACCGGCTACAAGCCCAGTCACACAGACCTTCTCTGCCAAGCATCTTGTTTGCCAATATACATGCATTGGATAACAAACTGAGCTCCGTTCACACATCAGTTTCCAAAGAAATAATCAGAAACAAAGAACTGGCTGTATCCTGAAATAACTGAGAGCAACATTCAACCTGATGATACCAGGACGAAATAAAGAAAGAGGTGTGTGCTTTGTGCTAAATAAGGATCACAGCAGTCATCCCACTTCAGGCAAGCACATAAGCTGCCCTGTGGGATCTTTGCTTGCAGACCGGTAATCCTGATGCTGCGCTCATTGTTACTTGAGACTTCAATCAGGCTAACCTTAAAACAGTTATGCCTGACTTCCTTTAATATATAGACTGCACCCAAACAGGAATAAACACTGGATCGCTGCCACACACCACTCAAAAACAGCTTCAGAGCATAATTACTGCAAACAATCAGAAAGACCAACCATGTGGCTATCTTGCTAAGGTCAAGGGATGTATAGAAACTATGCCCCCTTCCTCCAATAACACGAGAAATCCGGAAATGACCACCCTGCAGACTACACTACAACGATTCAGAGTGGAGCATAATCCAAGACACCAGCACAATAAACACTCTGGATCACAGGGCCAACACTGAAATGCTCAGGAAGAGCACTGTAGGAGCTTACAGAAGCTTCCAAAATGACTGTACCTGTATGATCATATGTGACATATAAACTTGAACGAGAACATGACTTTGTGCGTCTACAAAAATAGAACCATGCTCCTTATTGGCTCATAAGTTCAAAAGCAAGGGGTTGCTTGGTAACCAGTGCTAAACTGCAGGTGCTTTTCATGCTTTTAATTGCATGTTGAATAGTTTCGGCAACTTGCTAAAGTAAAGTATTAATCAATAATTATATGTACTTCACATATAATTGTTTTAACATCAGTAGCCTATTGTCAACCATGATGTTTGTGAGGAAGAGTTTAGTCATGGTTGCCATGACACTTTACACATTTGCAAAATATTGTCTCATAGTATTAAAAGCTACTATACAGTGTTTTTGTATGTGAACAGTCTAAACACAGATGAATTAATAATTTCATTCAGACTTCCTTGATCATATTTCTTCATACCACTTCAAACACCAGAGGCCAAAGGGCAGGAAGTTTCCTAGATCAGGAACCTCAGAACTGGTCACTTTAGACCCAATGAAGGGGAATCTGAGTCCAGAAATCTTTGCCATTGAGGATATTCCTAGAGGCCTAAAAGACAGAGGACACTCTTACAGAGAACAAACACAGGCCCTCCAAATGCAGGGGCACTGATGGAAGGTCCACCAGAGTAAGGGGGATGGCAGACTCTGGCAGTTGTGAAGGCTCAAAAAAGACAGAGCCCCAAGAAATACATTTTGTGTAAAAGGACATGGGATGCTGCTAATCCAGATCATAGCATAAGTGTTATATTATGTCCTTGTATAGAAGATTTACTTTAGGTTTTAAGATTGTAGAGATTCAAATAATGTTTAATGTCTGGACAAACCTGTTCAGGACAGGATGAGGACAAAAGTGGACACAGGAAAGCTTATAGGAACACCAGTAAGACAGACATACATCTGACGTTTGTAATCTCTAAGAAAATGCCTCAGTAGTTTGTAGGGTTTAAGTGAAGGCAGATTTGTATGGTTTGCATATAAAGTCAGAGTAACAAAGACCACTGTGTGGAGAGAGAGATATGCTTTCTTTTGAAGACGTCTGACACACTGATCATGTTTCAAGGGTAAAATCTTTTTTTTGTCTGTGACTCTCCTACAGTACTATTCTCTTCCTTCCCCTCTTCCCCCTCCTCCTCCTCTCTGTCTCATATAGCTCTGATAGATGTCTGACCATGAAAGCTTAAAGTGTAGATCTGAGGCTCCACAGCAGAAACCTTTTAACTTTATTAAACTGTCACACCACCATTCTTCATGCAGCTCAGACATCGAGGGTTTGAACATGGCGGCTAGAGGACTAAATCTCTCCCTCTCTTGGTTCACCTTTTCTCCCTTCCTGTGTCATGTGATCTCTCTCATGTGGACTGTTAAAGGTTATTGCTGGAATTGAACAACATGATGACATTAAATGTAATCTTCAATACTGACATTTAAGTCAATTTTACATCCTTTAAGCATCATTCTGGGCATCTAACTTCAATTCAGTAGTCAGCAGAGGTAATAATTCAGAAAAGCAAGCAATTTATTTCCTAATCGCCGATGTTAAAATGATAAGTTTTTGTTTGTTTAACCGACTGTTGAAAGAACTGAAGATTAAAGTCACCGACTGTTTCCCAAACAGGCTGACAATTTCTGAAGACCTTGGTATTAAACCTCAACAGAGCTGGAAAGTTAGTTAGTATCAAACACCTGCTCAGATTCAATGTATTGTACTTATTAGATTAGTCATTTTGTAATTTTAATTAGACAAAGTTCCTCTAAAGCCCCTTGCAATTAGAAAACTTTTGAGACTTTCAATAGTGAAACACTTCCTTCTGGAAGCAGCATGAAAAGAGGTATAATTTTGGAAAAGTTGAGTCAATCTGAGACCTTTGACAAAGACACAACATATTCCTGATAGACAGTGCAGAGCAGTAAAGCTGTGATGGTATTTTCTGGTGCTGCAGTTTGTCTTCAGGGAAAACAAAGACCCCCTGAATTACCAGAGACAGAAGAAAAGAGGAGGGGTGTCAGAGGGTGCATGTTTTGAGGTTTGTATGTTTCTCTGCAATATGGATACAAACCTTTGATAAGGCTGTTTTTAATGCCACAGAGTACAACATCCCTGGGCTACCTAACATGAAAGACCCGCGGTTCTCTGAGGCACAAAACACACACAGTCAGTCAAAACCTAACTTCTGACACTGGATTTAATTCAAAGTGCCAACTTCTCCTGAGAAGATCTGACATTAGACATATTTGTTTTGTTTGTTATTAAATGTAACAGTGACTGAGCTGCACGGGGTCACTGCTATGCCCTGTATGCTGTGAATGTGGGTCTGTCAGGTTGGAGTCACTGAAGCCTGAACAGAAAAGAAATGTGGTGCAGAAGCTGACCTGCAGATTTGTAACCTTCCTGTTAGTGAGCAAACTGACAAACTGATGAGCCCTCATTCTGTTCCTCAGCTGTTTCTTTTTTTTTTCCACGTACGTATTTCCAAACACACAGTCATAGTTCAGCATTTTATAATGTTTCCCTCCACCTACACACTGGGTCAGTCTTGTCTTTCTCTCTCCTGCATCCAGCTTCTGGATTCTGCTGAATTTCCTGAACTGACTGAGGATTCTCATGTTGAGTCTCTGCAGACTTGTTAGCTCGTTCACTTCCACATTTCCTGTCAGACCAAGTCCTCCCTCCAGATTAAGACCACTGACTGTGTTGGCCATGTCAGCCTGTGTTTCAAAAGTGTAGCTTCTAAACCATGCAGGAACTTTTTTTTTTTGTATTATTATTTATTTATTATAACATGTCAAATAGTCCTGGAGTCTGTCCACAGCATCTGCTTAAAGGAACATTTTATGTGTACAGGATTCGACCCTGAGGTTATGGATGATGTGCAGTTGTGGAGGTTTAGAAATGTGTATCCATTTAAACATGTAGAAGCCCCTCCCATCACACAGCAGTGTTTCAGAGTGAGGCTGACTGAGGCTGGGTTAACAATCAACATGTGTGTGACAGAAACACACATCAGTCTTTTTCTATGAGATAACTCTTCCACTGCAGACTGCTCTGTATTCTGCATGAGCTCCACTAATGTGAAGAATTAAACAGGCTTCTTCGCCAACATTTAAAAGTCACAGTGAGGCCAAATGTGACCTCCTCTAATGAATAATGACAACCTGCATCTCCTTTGACTTTAGACCTACAGCAGGAAACACAGGACCCCGCACACAGACCTTTTTAGCATTCTGAAAATGAGGTCTGGGGTGCAGCCGTAATTATGATCTTTGGATTTAGCCTGTGAGCAATTCTGCCACTGAAGCAGCTGAACCCGACAAATGCAATTCATCACACAAACACAAGCTAACCATACGGCTGTCACTGCATGGGGTGAACTAACACAAACAAGGAGCAACTGGTTGAACCCAACACAGTCCAATGTCGGAGGAAACTGGGAGGACTGGAATGGTGTTTCTTTTACATAAGAACTAGTTGTGTTTTACCTGCATTTCAAGATCCACCGATGAAGGTTCAGGATGGAGTTAATCAGGAAACAGCATAAAAAAAAAAACAGAGAGAGAAAATATACAAATCATTATCAATCAAACACCACACATACTGTAAGTTATAAATAGTAAAATAATTCCCCTTTTATTAACATAAGCACTGAGTTTTGTCTCTTTTTTGGTCATTTCTGACGAGGCAATACAGAGTAAGACTGTTGCATATTCATAGTTGATAATCTGTTGTACACACAGGCTGCAAAATCTGTCCATGCAGATGGAATTCATTGCTGTTTGGAAATGAGGGCTCTGCTGCATGATGCTGTTCCACTAGTTGTTGGATTGAACAATATGTCTCTGTTGATTTGTTCTGTACACGTGACATCTATTGCACGTCTGTCCGTCCTGGGAGAGGGATCCCTCCTCTGTGGCTCTTTCTGAGGTTTCTTCCACTTTTTTTTCCCTGTTAAAAGGGTTTTTTGTGGGCAAGTTTTTCCTCACTCGAACCAAGGGTCTAAGGACAGAGGGTGTCACTCCCTGTACAGATTGTAAAGCCCTTCGAGGCAAATGTATTTTGTGACTTTGGGCTATACAAATAAAATTTGATTTGCTATGATTTGATTTGATTGACGTCAATGTAACACAACACACACAAGCATCACTTGAATTCACAATTAACTTCAACTGAAGGATCTTTTCTACTATATGGCTATACCGTAAATAGTTTATAAATTAAATTAAAAACAATTTTCAATGCAAAAAATTATCTTTCAATTTACAAAACATTGTCATTTCCTGATTGTTCAATGTCCCCGGATTAAGTGGTGGTGGTAGAGTTCAGACGATTCCTAAAACTAAAAAAAAAGGGGACTACACCCTGTTATGCAACCCGTGTTGTTAAATAATAAATAACCTTGTACCTTGAAAAGAAAGGAAAGAGCGCGAGAGATGAAAAGTGCAGTATGAGGATGTGGAAATTTCAGAATAAATTATATACCAATATTAAATCAATGCAATGCTTTGAAAGCCAATGAATATTAGGTTAGAAAAGACTGTGACCTTTGGTATAAACCTGTCATGGTTCTGTGTTGGCACCTTCATTTTGCTGTGTTTTCCTGTTGTTTCCATGTTTCCACTCCTTATGGTTCAAATCTGTTCCCAGTCTGTCATTCTCCGTTTAGTATGTGTGTGTGTGTGTGCGCGCTCAACTCCTCAAATCTGTGCAATATTTAACCCCGGCTCACTCATCCGGAATCTTCCAGGACATTCAGTCTCCTGTGTGGTGTAAACGCTACGGCCGACTTTTCAGTCTGCCAATAGCTTTTTTGTGCCTTGTCGTGCTTCATGTCAATAACTCTGTGCTCTGCCTATGCCTCAGATTTCATATTTCACCACTTCACCCAGCCAGTCCACCTGCCACGTCCAGTCCAGTCTTTGTCTTGAGCTGTCAGTTTGGATTTCAAGATTCACAATCAGCTTTACTTGTTTGCCAGACCCTCTGCCAGCCACGGTTTCCAATCACACTCCTCCCTGAACAGGCCCCAGCCCAGACACCAGACTGAATCAGCTTTTGTTGTGTTTGCATTTGGGTCCAAAACTGAACAGAAACTTTGTACTACATGCATCAGGTATTCTATCTGGACCAGATTTTATTTTGTTTGTTTTGTTTATCTTTTTTTTTTCTCTCTTGTCTCTCTTCCATACTCTGTGGTTATTTCTAACCACATGAGGAAGTCTGTATGGTGCAGAGTATAACGTAGCTCCATAAAATGTTTGTCTGTACTGTATACATGAGGTGAAATAAGAATTCAACATCTTAACTTAGACCAGATGGAATTGTGACATTCTAGACTAAAATTATGTGAAATAAAGTGGACTGAGACACAAGGATAAAAGACACTAATGGAAATGTATTCAATACTTGGTGGATAACCCTTTGTTTGCAATGACAGCTTTAAGATGGTTCCTGTGCAAAGAAACAAATCCCTCATTGTTCAGGTGGGATTTTGGCCCATTCCACAAAGACAATCTTGGAAATCCGGCGGTCCCACTGGTGACCTTTATTAGTTTAATTGGGTCTGGTCTGGTGATTAACTAACACCTTTATTGCCCTCCTCTAAAACTGTCTCCTTTGCAGTACGTTGTGGATCATTGTCCTGCTGGAAGGTCTAGCTTGCGTCTTATCCGTATCGCCCTAGTGGATATTATTCTTCTTCAGCAGATTCTTAAGAATTTCCCAATAAATGGCTCCATTCATCTTCCCTTCAATAATTTGGATTCTGCCAGTACCATGAGAAGAGAAACTGCTCCATTCCATGACACTTCCACTTCTGAACTTCATTATAGGTATGGCATTTCTAGGACCATATGCAGAGCCATTTCTCCGCCACACATTACGTTGTTGCAGAAAAGTTCTATTTTTGTCTCATCTGACAATGTTACAATCTCCTAGTCTACATACAGGCTTCTCCAAATGTTGTGTAGCAAACTTCAAATAAAAAGAATAAAAGCTAACATGCTATTTCTTCATTGATGGAGTCTCCTGGGGTGATCATGCATGAAGACGACAATGGTGGAGGGCATTGCCCATTATTTTCTCTGTGATGACTGTACTTGCTGCTTTCAGATCTTTCTGGAGGTCTTTTGGAGTTGTCTTTGGCTCTTGAGGTACTCCTAACTTTCTGACTGCCTGGTTGGATATCTTGCGAGGACAGCTTGTGCATAGCTGGTGGATGATGGAGTGATGTTCCTTCCACTTGCAGATAATGGCCCTAATGGTGCGTATAGGAGCATTTAGGAGTTGAGAAATCTGTCAGTAACCGGTGCCATTGCTGTGTGCCATTGCTAAAAATTTAAGCTCTTCTATCCATCATGAGATGTTTCTTGCATGACAGCTTAGTGACAAATGACTTGTTTACTTGGAAGTATTTGTAATGTTTATGTTGTGTAGTTATGCACCAGGAGAACAACGACATGTTGAACAGAAACTTGATTTATTCACTCAGCTTACTACCGGCACAGAACACACTGTATGACTTGATCGCTGCATCTGCACCACCAACAGGTGACATAGTTTGACTGCCAAACATTCAATAACACTCTGAATGTCACAGTATTCTCTAAATTGCCTGTAGGTGTGGATTAGAGTGTGAATAGTTGTTTGTCTCTATGAGCCCTGTGATGAGCTTGCAACTTGTCCAGGGTGTACCCCGCCTCTCACCCAAAGTCAGCTGGGATAGGCTACATCCCCACTGTGACCCTGATGCAGATAAGCCGTTACAGATAATAGATGGATGGACATCACAGTATTAACCTGCCAACATGAACTTAGCAAGCTTATTCTAGTCTTTTTTTTACTGTGTTCAACTTTCTTTTCTTTTTTTTGTCCTGTGTCATTCCATTTCCATTTATTTATTTTTTTTCATGGATTGGAATGTTATGATTTTTTCATCTGTAAAGTCTTACTAATTGTCCCCTCTGAATGTGTGTTATAGGGTGTGGAAGAGACCACAACAAAGTGTCTACTGCTGTGATTTTATCTCTTCATCCTTGTCTGAACCCTTTCTGAACTCCTTTCCTTTTTTCCTACCCCTTTCTTTCCT
>OX336889.1:22030545-22049325 GCA_946959425.1 Argyrosomus regius | reverse complement strand
TAATGACCTGGGCAAAACAAAACTAAAGTTTCCCTTTAATAGGTCTTTTATATCTACAGTAGTTTCTCCACACAACGAAGTAGTGGATGAAACAAGGGCATAGCAATCAGGAACTACACCGCACGATGCCACTCAGTCCTACACATTGGTCCTTTAAAGTCTCTCAACAATGGTGACCTGCTAGAATCAACATTTGCCTCACACTTCAGTATAATTAGACATCATTAACAAATCAGCTTGAAACATGAAGAAATGAAGAGGTCATCAACTAAAATGGAGAGTCAAGAGAAAGGTTGAGGGTCTTTGCAGAATTTAAGTGTGAACTTTGTAAAATATGAGCAGTACTAAAGCTCTTTTGTCTCCACAGTGATTTGAAATTGGCAGAATTTCAACCACTGGCATTAATTCTCAGATTTTCATTGAACTCAAAGTTCAGTTCAAAGTTCAGACAACTAAAGGATCAAATGCAAACCAACATTAAAAGGAGGTAATCACAGTCTTCATTTAATTTGAGATGGATTATATTTGTTTCAAACAGATGTTTGACAGTTGTTGATTTGCTTCATATTTCATATAAACATAAATTTAACTTTGTCAGCATTATGTAAGAAGATTAATCAAAGATCACGAAGAGAAGATCCTAAGAATTGTGAGAATGGGTAACAAGTGCAGCCTCTTAAGTAACTCTTGAAGTAAAAACTTTTCAACATACAGGGACGAGAAGAGAAAGCTGCAACTCTGAATCTGTTTCTTC
The DNA here is from genome assembly GCA_946959425.1 of Argyrosomus regius. Lineage (NCBI taxonomy): Eukaryota > Metazoa > Chordata > Actinopteri > Sciaenidae > Argyrosomus > Argyrosomus regius. Next base: position 22,048,571 of record OX336889.1, on the reverse strand, counting down.
CTCTCCAACTTTTGAAGCTAAATAAATGACTTTTAAACACGGCCTATTATTTCACACACCATGTTACATCTAAATATGTCTACAATAATCTAAGGTCTTGTTTATTGTTGTGGTTTAAACAGCTGACAGTCATCCATCATCTACAAAACACATCATTACTATTCATTTGGTGCAAATTCAATTACTGCCATGTTTTGTCTTTATTGAGGGTCTGTTTCATCTCCCTCTCTAATGCTGCCCCCCCAGGGCTCTGCTGGATTACATGTATTTAGAGCTGCTCAATAAGCATTTACACTTCAGTTTCACCAGGGAGGACAAGGCCTTGGACTTCATCACACATCCATCATTAAAACACACTACAGGAAACTTTATTATGCTGCTAATGCAACAGCTGGAGGTGATGTTTATGAGGTAACATTAAAGCTATTCACTAAGAGGCAGAAAGACACAAAACACTCAGAAAACAGCAGCAGGTTTATTAACTCAAATGTTGGATGCTGGACTCTCTTTACTGCCCACTCACTTCATGCTGGACATGAAGTGTGTTGTTGTTGGAAACAGCTGCTGAGGACTCACATGTACATCTATGATTCATCACAAACTGGCTGTCATAGTTGACCTTTTTACTCTGAACACATTTCTCTCCAAAACTAAACCAGATTATTTTTTTCAGAACAGAATCAAATTATTGAAATGTCATTAAATTCAAATGGCAAATATTCACTGAGAATACCAGTGGGTGTGTGGAAAAATTGAGGATTTTTCTTCCATTCGTTGCAATCACATTTAACATCACCATAGGCGACTGTGATTTCACAGGGTTTTAATAGTTACATGGTAGTGTGAGGCACATTGTAAAGCATATCCATATAAAATTTCATGAGGAGGTAGCATAAATTAGCAGAGTGGAGTAGGCTGTAGCTGTAGTCTGATCCACAGTGCCAGGATGTCATGTGTAACCCTCCATCACTGCATGTGCCAGTCTTGTATCTCATCTTTGGGACAGATTATGGCTCTTTGCTCCCCCACTGTTCCCATCATGCTCTCCCCTGCTGTGACAGGCTGCTCCTTGTTCTTTGCCATGGCTAGAGGCTGCTAATGCCATTCACTTGCTTTAATGGTGGGAATCTTCATGCCAGCCAGCTGAGTAACCTCTGGCAATATGGTAGTGTGTAGCTGTGTAGGTGTGTAACCTTGGCAGTGGATTGTGTTGTGTTTCTCTCTCCGGGTCTCCTGCCTGCTGTTTTTCTCTTCACCTCTTTGAGGGTCACATCCAGTCATGGAGCCCCTCCTGACACTGTCAGCATGACACATAACATTAAGACAACAGACCCTGATGCCAAACTACCTGTGGAGAGTGAACCTCAGGTGGTAACCATAGTGTGTCTTCACCTGTCACTGTGTCTAGTCAGATTTTTGTTCTTAGCAACTCACTGCAGGGACAGCTGCAGAAATGTAATTCACCAACACAAAAACACAGTCAATAACCTTATATACACCTTTTTATTTCATGCGAGGGATAATGGATCATTTGGAGACAATGTGAGCAATAATCTTAATCAGAACACTTTATTGAGACAGCAAATATAAAATCAGAAGCCTTTTTGTTTAAACGTTTTCACTGCTCATTGCTAAAGCAACAATACGTGAAGCCCTCAGGCTACTGGAAGCTGCCAATGAGTCAGGAACAACAGGGTGCTGGATGTTTCTCACCGTGTGTGTTTGTATTTCACATTAAGCCGTTTCATCTCCTCCCACCTCTCATCCCTCCATTATTAATGTGAACTCCTACCTCCCACAATCCCTCTGTCCACCCCTCGTTCTCTCTCCATTAGGGAGCTGGCCACTCTGATCAGGTGATGCCGAACTCATTTCCTGAGGGAATCGATGGCCACATTTAATTAAATGGCTGGAAGCTAATGGCTTTAGTGGAGACTCAGGGGCGGGGCCAGAGTGCGCTGACTCAGGTCACCATCAGACACAAACTGTAAGTGAGCGTGGACGCCCCTAGACAATGTCCACCTCCGGTCATAAATACCTGTTTTGAATTCACATGGGAAATTGATGTCACAATTCTGGACTCAATGGACAGCACATAAACAATGGAGGCAGCCAAAAGCTCACAACAACGGCTAAAACCCAGTTAAACATGATCATACACTGAAAAGAACATCTTACAATGAGTGTCTACAGAAGTAGACATATTTAACCAAAACATCTGTGAGATGCATCACTTGAATTATGGTCAAAGAAAACAGTCTTGCTTAAGTAGCCGACATTATCTCATTCTTTACCAACTTGTTTTCTCTTATCTGCTGACATGCACTAATTTAAAGAAAAATGAGCTGAAACAAGACCAATATTCATAGCAACTGCTTTGCTTTTTCAGTATTTTGCTGTTGACAGTAGTAAAATTAGAGAATGTTTTCCTCAATGATTGCATTACATGTTTTCTATACTGAAGGAAATGACAGTAACAGGCTAATTCAACATCAGCAGCATCATCTAAAATTAAGAAGAAAAAAAACAGCCTCTGGGATATTCTGCATTTTCACAGTGCTAAGTGTCCTCATTTTCAAAATGATTATGTACAGCTCTGTGTGATCACAGGGACATCAGGGTTCCTGGATTATTTTATTCATTCACTGAAATATATAGCAGTCTGGTGCACTTTACCGTGAATATGTATATAGATGTGAATGAACAGCAAAAAGCAGCCAGCTTCATTTTAAAAATAATTTGTAGTGCAGTGGCCTCTGAGTGCCGTGCTGTAACTTTAAATCAGCTCAATCATTCAGAGAGGTGCTACACTTAAACATTTCACTTTGCATAAATGTACCAATCACAGTGAAGCAGGTGGGAGTTTAAGGTGGGCTCCATCATTGCTTGTAATGGCTCTCAGTGTATCTCTGAAGGTTTTTTTCCAGACGCTTGCTCCTAACCCTTCGACACTTTTCTGTTAAATGAGTCGATGAGTCAATGAGTTTTCCCACAATCTGTCAGTACAGAGGAGGATGAGTAGCTGCATTACGAATATATAGCATGAAAAGAGGAAGCCTGCTTTGTAATCACATGGTACATCAAATCCTATGGTTGAGGTGTCTCAGTGTTCTCAGAGCCTCAGAGACTATTGTTTGTGTGAATGTGGGACAGGAAACTCAAAACTGGCGGAGCACAAATTTAATCTGAATTCAGATTAAATACACCCACAACAATCCCTGGTCCGAACAAAGACAACAGATTACATGAAGGGCAAAGCAGTAAATGAACATGTCCAATGCACTGACTGAGGTCTGAGCAGACAGGCAGAGCTCGAGCTGGAGGCTTTGATATGCCGGCAAACAGAGAGGAGGAAGAAGAGAAACCAAGATCAAACACCAAACAACAGTTCTCTTCCACACTAACTGAGAGTGAAACTGTTTCAGAATGGATGGATGGAGTTTGGCAATATGGTGTAGCCATTTTTCAGAGGAAGAAATAACCATATTCGGACAACAGGGTGGAGCTAGTGAGTGACGTACTGCAAGTTAGGCTGCGCTTGGTTTTCAAACAAAAAATGGCGGCCTGCTTACTCAGAATGCTGTAACAGAATCTTGATTCATATTTGATCAGCACTGCCTAGTTTTACAGCTTGATCTGAGTTTCAGGAGTTTGGTGTGTTGTGCAGAATGAACTCGCTGAGAATAACTTAAACACAAGGTAGCCACACCCCAAAGTACACCCTGCTTTTTTGTCTATTTTAATGTGAATGGGACCATAATTTGGAAAAGGAACATCATGCTGGATGGAAGCAGACTTCACACTTCACAGACCCAGATGTTCTGTCCACTTATTCTATCTAGTCACTGGTATGAACTCACTCTCAAGTTTATGTCACAGATACATAACAGTTGGCACTAAATCTCTAAAAAGAAAACATTATCCAGACTCCTCTGCAGTCTGGTCATATCAACAGTGTGTCACCACAGTTAATCATTACAGGAACGCACAAACAGACTGGACAGTCTTCACACAAACCTTCTCAAAAAAACAGAACCTTGTGGTTCAAGGTTGAGGAATCTCTAAAAGTACAAAAAGGTTTCAAAACGTCACTTACTGATTTATATCAAATAATCAGATGCATCAAAACCACAATTGATTCAGCACACACAATGAACTGGAGCTGACCTTGAATCTATGATCATTTATGAACATGAATCAGTGTTGATTATTATTGAATAGAGGTCCAGTTGAGATCATTGTCTGCTCCTGAAGACTGATCTAGTTGTTACTGACTCCAATAAATGAAAGTAGTCAGCATCTTCTGTTAGCTCAGAAGCAGTTCATCTTTCTTTCCCTCTTTGTTGTGGTCAAAGGACTTCATTGAGCTGTTTTAAATCATCTGTCTGTTTAAAAAGCAGCAGAATCCTGGAGGAATGCACAAACCCAAAGACATCATCGTATCAATATAACCTACCCTGACCAAATATAATTATCTGCTAGGGTGTCAAACTGCTCCGGGTTTCAACTTCAGCCGAAAACTTTTAAAAAAAGTTTCATGTCACATCTGAGAGCTGTGAACGTTCATAGGCTCGTGACAACTTTCCAAAAAGCTGTCCCTCATTCAAGACAAACTCCTGCCCCTCTGCACTCTGAGTTCTCACAGAAACTGTTAGACAGTATTTGTTACTGTATTCAGTGGTTTCCAGATTTACAGGTTACAGTGTTGCTCTGTACCTCAGATATATTGGAGCAGCTCTCTTTGTGTTAGAAATTCTTTAAACCCATCATCTTAAAAATCACAGGATGCTTCTTCTGCTTCTTTAGACCAGGAAATGCAGAAATGTCGAGTCATTGAACTCTGCAGCATTTCAGGAGTCGACCAAACATGAAGTAAAGCACTCATAGATGAAAACCTGACCTCCTGGTCCGTGTGGAGTACAAATCATCATGAATGTACGTATTCAGTTATATGTGTGTGTGAATACACATTTTTATCATTCATGCTTTTAGCCGACTGCTTCTCAGGGTGTACTAGAGTAAATTAGGTCTCAGAGGTCATCTGTGCTCCCTATTCATCTGGAATCTAATAAAAATAAAGTAAAAATGAATAAAAATAAATAGCCTCTCCATGAATAGATTTAATAAATATCAGAGACATGTCTTATATAGGAAGAGCTGTTGACAACCATTGACTGGATTTTATATTTCCTTCTCTGATCACTCCTGCTCAGTTCAAGGCTCACCTGCTCTAATAGCCAATAGCTCAGGTTGCATCATGTGGACAAACTAAACATATTTTCTTTTCTCTAATCTCAATATGCACACACAACAAGATTTGAGAACAGGAGTGTATCACACACTGCAGGATATATTTAAGATGATTGTAGAGGGAGCAATGAACCACCTTGTATGATCTCATGTAGGAGCAGATGTAAACAAAATCGAGACATTGTGCAACAAGATGCTGTAATAAGGCTTTGCAGTGAGAAAGATCTAAAGCAGATAGCTAAATGAGTCTAGAAGAGAATGGCTGGGAGAGATGGTGAACATGGCTTTTCTATTCTTCATCGAGAACTTCAAGTGAGATTTTACTTGCCAGTTTTGATATCTGTCAACTGCAGAATGCTAGCTAATGTTAGTCTAAACAGCTAGAGTGCTTACAACTATTCTGTTTCCTTCAACCATATTTATCTGAGATATGAGCTAACTAAACCAGTGTTTCCCAATCCTGGTCCTCGGGGAACACTGCCCTGCATGTTTTAGATGTTTCCTGCTCCAACACACCTGATTCAAATGAGTGGCTCGTTATCAGGCCACTGCAGAGCTTGATGACGAGCTGATGATTTGAATCAGGTGTGTTGGAGCAGGAAACATCTAAAACATGCAGGGCAGTGTTCCCCGAGGACCAGGATTGGGAAACACTAAACTAAACAATAGCAAGTATACCTTTTTCTTTTCACATCCCTAGAACCTTTAGAAAAGGGTGGTCCTCAGAGTTGGTCCCCATTTCAAATGGAAACCAGAAAGTGTGTGTTAAAACTAGGAATTCACAATTATTGTTTAGTGACATTATATATATATATATATATATATATATATATATACACACACATAGCTTGATGGGGAATGCAATGGTGTTTTTTTGTACTGTACTGGTGCTGTTCCCCAAATATTGTTTTGTTCCCTGTCAAGCTCCATAATAATATACAATATTTGTCAATAAGTGTCACTCTTGTTGGAGAGGTTGAAAAAACAAAAATATAAAAATATATTGAATCTAACAATTAGAAAAGAAGCCTTGAGATGTTGAAATGACAAGTGCAAAACATTTTATAGACTCTGATGAATGTCAGAGGTTGAATAAAGTTTAGCACAAAGGAACAGCTAAGTCCAGCGTAACTGAGAGCAGAAAGACCTGACATATGGATAAGACACGATCTCAACAAGTGGAAGATTCTGCAACACTGATATTAATAACGGAGTATTTTAGGGGCTGTGTGAGCTCCACAAGACAGGGAAGGCATGCAATGCATCCATATTTCATGAGGATACTACAGACCTGAAGATACAGCTGCTTCCCAGGGACAATATTAAAACAGCAGCGGTCTCAATTAAGGGGCAACACTTTACATTCTTAGTGAATGTCAGAACATTAATCCTCATAAGAGACTAAATGTGATTCTAGAGCACCAATAATTTAGCTTACAGTACAGACCTACACTGCTTCACATTTCCTGATCATCATGTCAGGCTTTTTTGTCATTTTTATCATTTGAATTATCCAAATATTAACTGCTGGGAGGAACTGGTTTTTGTTGTGCATCTGTGTTTGCATTAATGTGAGAGAAGACACGTGCAAGAGAACGACCAAAGTACAAAGAGCGATGGCATAGAGCAGCAGAACAGATAATGACCTCAAGGAATCATCAGTATCACGCAATGTTGGGCGGTCAAACCCTTGATGAGATGTCTGTTCTCTCCACCGCATTTCTGCAGATATGAGTTGTGGTTTCCATCATCATCATTCATGCTGTCTGTGTTGTCATCATGAATATTCATGTGGGTGTAGTACTGTTTCAGTGAATGGCCTCTCTGTGGGGTCTTTATAATACTCAAAGTAATCAATCAACAAGAGTCATGTGGGAGTCAATGGCAGAGCACATATTGTAAGTCTGTAAATTGTTCTTTATTAATGGGAGCACAATGGATTTATCCTAGATTATTTTCAGCAACATACTTAAACTGTCATCCAATTGTGTTGTTTTGTTGATTAAAAACTACTGACATCCTTTTAGATACCTTCATGCAATGAAGTCAATTCCACACCTTTGTTTTGTGTTCTTTCCTTCACTTCACAGAGATTATTTGGCAGAGGTGCACCTAAATAGCCCAAAAATAACTCAGAACTCCTTGTTGCATGTTGTCTGCTTGACTTGATTGAAGACACTGATGCGCAGCAAGAATACATTTCAATCTAAATATGGCAATAATTCTGACAAGTATAGACTACTTGCTGATGCTTTTACTGTATCTCTCTTCGAATTGCTTCACTTGCAGTTGATTGACTCTTTAAAGACTTCTAAAAGTTAAATGTGAGGGAAGTTATACTATACATACTTTAAGTGTAGCAGTACAACTACTTGAAGATCCAAAGTGTGTGATTTGATTGAACACTGTGACTCAACAAACCTCACACATGTTTGCACCCTTGTGCACAGGACTCTTCTACAGGTTCATGTTTTAGATTTCTCTCTTTTCATCATTTGCTCAGATAAACTTATCAGCCATGTTTGGATAATGAGCCTCCTGTCAGTTGGCTCCAGAGGTACTCTCAATAAATCAGCCTGTACTCATGGTATGGGGAACTCTTGTGAGAGCACGGCTCTGCTTGCCAGGCCTGTAGTCCCCGTGCACTCGTCCTTCTCAGCAACCAACTGTCTGTCCAGCTGTCATCATTCTTTCATGATGATCACACAGTCTGTTCCTGCTTAATACTGAACATTTAGTTATTAAAATATTCAAGTAAAGAGAATTGAATTTCAAATGGTCAAATTAACATATTTGATATAGATATAGATATAGATATATATCTCAAGATCTTTGTGTTTTCTTCAACATTAATCAGCAAAGTTCAACATGCAGGGATTAGTGCGTGTGTGTGCATGTGTGTGTAGTAGAGGTGTTGAAAGCCTGGAGGAAGAGCCATCTAATATCTCCACCACACTTCGTTAGTCCTGATAATTAACACTTAATCTGCAGACTTAAAGGACTTCAGAACCACATGCAACATTTTGATTGGTTCATTTAAAAGCTAATGCCTGTTACTAAGACAGGGACTTTACTACTCTGACCAATACACTCACGTACTCCTTTACTGATGACTTGTTTGTTTGTCATCAGACTTAAAGCAGTCATGACAGCAGCGAGGGACAAACTTTTACTTTTATTTTTCTTTGTCACTTCATTTCTTCGAAAAAAAACTATTTAGTGAAACTTTGCTCTTTCAAGTTATTTTTTATCTGAAATGTTTGTTGTCCTTCCAACTAAACACATAATTAGTTTTTAAACTGATGCACCCTGGGTACTTCAACCATCACATTTTGAAATTACACTCAACTAACCAATCGATCTCTGCATGTTTATTCTCCATATTTACACTGGATGACTTCACAAAGGTCTCTCAAAGAGATTGGTACATTACATGATGTTACATCATCTGACATCGATCTTATTGTATTCCTGGGAAACATGTCTAAATATGTTTTCTTTATTTTCTTCTCTACTTGACTCTGCCATTTTATTTCCTGCTCGTCCTCTTCAAACAAATGACCAGGACTGAGTCTCATTTATCTTTTGCCTTTAACCAAAGTTTACTTATAAAAAACAATCTGAATGCAACATAATGGATGTGACAAATGAGACGGAACTTCAGCAAGACTGAAGAAAGTAATGAAGCCTTGATGCATTTATCTATCACTGCAGGGGGAAGGAGACAGAGAGAGAGAGATAAATAAATAAACTAACACTGAGGACAGTTTCCTCCATCCAACTTTCCAAAAAGAGTGAACATTCATATTGTCTGAATTTACATAAATTACAGTATTGAATCTCTTCCACTCTCAACAAAACATTTTAAAGATTTTAGCTTCATTTTCTTTGTCTTTGTCTCAGTTCTTGCAGACTGCAGCACTGTTCTCAGTGGTTTGGTTGGGTTCTTTAGACAAATTAGTTTGAGAGGGAATCAATTTTCCACTTTATCCACATTATCTGTATGAAAAAAGGGAGACTATCAAATCAGCCTGACTCCACGATCAGTATCACTATCACTGCATCTCAAGTCCAAATATAGTGCACTAGAATTAATACCCACAATACCCGTCTCTCTCTTTTCCTCCCCTCTTGCTTCTATACTTGATGTCTCTTTATCTGTCTGTCTGTTTTTGTTGTCTCCAGGTTTAACACAAAGTTACATCCTCAGACTGAAAACTCTTCTGGTGTCACAGACATTCATTGAAACTATTTTTACCACAGTGGGAAGCCCCACTGAGACCTCAGCTCTGCTTTCAGGGATTTGTGGGTATTAACTGGAAATCTTTGAATCAAATTTTGGGTCATTTTATCTGTGTTGCAATATTTTCCATTATGTATCTAAATCTATGATTATTTGTTTGGCGATAAATTATGATCATCTTCCACCTGCTGATTTTGATACTGGAGATCCCCCACCATCACACTAACCCCAAACATGTACAACACAAAGTATTTCATGAGCTTGTTGTGGGATACAGCCGTACAAAGAGCAGGAGTTTGCACTTCTGGATTCAGTCCATCAATCTGTTCATTCTCTAAACCACTGTTTCAGGGTTACAGGGGGCTGCAGCCTCTCCCAGCACACACTGGACACAGAAAGCATGGTACAAACTGGGCATGTTGACTGTCTGATAGTTCAGGGTGAAGAAGTCCCTTCATGTGATAGAATGATGTAACTCCAATGTTTTGTTTCCAACCAGCTCTGAGATGACAACTGCAGACAAATACACTTGCTGGTTTTAAACCAAGAAATTCAGTCAGTGGAGAGAAAGGTGGCTCTATAAATGGTGGCTGGTAAGAAGCTGTGAGAAAGCCTGATTATTAAAGCAAACTGGGTTTCATACAATGAGCCCTGGATCGTGCCTTGATTCTTGATAAGTGATCAGTCCTGAAATACCAGAAGAAAGACTGGTGACAGACTGCTATATGACCAGACTGATGAATACCCAGAATGTTTCTCTACCTGCTGATGTGTCTCTCTTTATGTCTCTCTATGTCATTCCCTTCAACCTTCACTATTCTTCCAGTCTGTCTTTGAGCATTGTTTTCTCAGTGACAGAGCACAATACCACAGCCAAGAGTAACAGCTAAGCATTTCACTCAACACATCACAGAGGAAAAGGGAAAGCAGAAAATGCAGGGCAGTGCATCGTACTGTACACACATGCATGATCACACTACTGAAAGGAAATCATAAAATACAAGAATAACTCTCACAAAAATATCCAACATAACAAGCTAGCTGCAGACTAGAAATCAGCACTAAAGAAAACTGAATTTATCCCAAACCATTCTGGCAATTTGACTTTTCTCTTCCCCAGGTCTATTATCTTTTCATTATATCCCTTCCTTATTCTTCAGTCTTTATTACCAGATGAACCTCTTTGTGTGAAGAAGCAGAGCAGTTCAGTCTTTGCTGATATCTAAAATGTCACAGTGGGTTACTGGGAATAGTGTCAAAATAAATTCAGCTAATGTGCTCATTAATCTCAGATTGTTTCGAGAGTCTCAGTTATGAGTAGGACAGAAATGTCAGACCAACCAGGTCACAGAAGACACATCATTCACTTCAGATTCTCAGACATTGTCAATACGAGCTGCTCTCAGTTTGCATTTGTAGTGTAACATACTTTTCAGCACAAAGAATATGAGACTTAATGGATTTTTTTTTTTGACCTTGAAAAACAAGTAGGAGCAGAAATGTGCTCTTATATTGTTCAGTGACCTTTCTGAGAAAACTTACAAACTAATAAAAAGGCTGCTTTCACAGTGAATTTAGCCTTTTGTTTGTCTGGGATCTCTGTGTGTCGAGCTCTCTGACATCACAGAGAACAACTACGAGCTGCATTAAAAGAGAAACTTGTGTCCAAATGCCATTTTCATTTCATAACTTCAGTAAACAATAGTCATTAGCCTTTACATTAATCACCCAATTGTATATTTTGATTCTTTAATAATCCTACAGTCAGTCCTGGGTGAAAAGACTGTTGAACTTAGGTGTTGGATATGTATGTATTTTGTACTACATATGTTTTCAGTATGATCTTGTAGGAAAAAGAAATTCAGTGATTCAGAGGACACTATAATTCTATACAATCACTTGTTAAGTGATGCTTTTATCATAACAGAGCATGAAGCTAAACAGAGCAGAGAGATGGTCTTTGTCCAGTTTGCTCTTTATTACAAATGTTGATCCTGTGTTTGTTCGAGCTGTTGATGTCCTCACTAGAATGATAATTTTGTAAATACACGATAAGCAAATGTAACCTCCCTAAATCTCTGTCGTTCTACCAAGATCCAAAACTTAAACTTCCTGTTTAGTCAATATTGACTCTCTATTGTGATTTCCAATTATACCACATAATTAACATTTATCCATCCAGGCAGGGATGCAGTTCACATGGTGAATAATAAAATATAAATCAATATCATTAGCAGGAGAGGAAAGGAAGACTTTAAATCAGACAGCTGTGCTCAGTTCGACAGTGGTAGGTCTGTGCTTTGGAAAAACAAGTAGTTTTAGTTTCAGTTTAAGTTTAGTTGGCTGTATGGAAGTGGAGGAGCTGTGCTGAACCTCCAGAGGGTTTTCTATCCACCCACAGTGTGTTAACCATCTGCTGCAGCTGAACACCAGCAGCAGGGAAATCATAATAAGGAATGTATAAACAAAGAACCACACCATGATGGGGACGACATTTTATCATACAGAATTTTTTTTTTTTTTTCAAACAACACGTCTGGAAGATTTCAACTCTGACTACATGCTGGTGTTAATGGCCGCCATCGATAGCTGTTAATTTCCTCAAGGCTGAAAATGAATCATGTTGTGCTCAGAGTGGTCAGCCATGCTAATAATGCTGACAGCAGGGGACACATTAAAGATGAAGAGTTGGTTGGAGCTTTGGAGCCATGAGGCTGTACAGGCTGGATGAAGTGTGTGATATCAATTTATTATGCTAATTTAGCTGCTGTATTCACACAGCTAAAGTCCAAGTGAGGGGGTGTGATGTGAAATGTTTGTGTGTGTGTGTGTGTGTGTGTGTGTGTGTTTAGAATACAAATATAATTCAGTTACCTTAGCTCTCTGAACACAAACAAGATGTGTGTTTAATATTTGTAATATTTGACCTGCTGTCTGTTGCTGACTCTTATCTCAATGTGATATGGGTGAATATTCAAATATGACAACATGTAAACCTCTAAAACAAGCAATGCTGATATTTCTTAGATTTTTTCTTTAATAGTCAGTGTTTTCAAATTATTTTGCGTTTCTTACATGAACATTGGCACCAGAATAAATATTGTTTCCTTTTTTCCAAATCTCAAATGGAGATTAAAATAACAATGTTTCTAAATGATAGATATTGTCGCACAACATGGAGACAAGCTGACAGTCAGCTTTGTATTTGAATAAAAAAACTCCCATTTAGCATCATAAAAGAATGATAAACAAATGTTCTCTTGTGAACGTGGGACCCAAAAACATACAAGTCACAGAACTCAGTGTTGTTTGTGTTTAGCTGGCCAGTCAACAAGCTAGATGACATTATTTATCCAGACTTGTGTTTAATTGGTTTTGAAACATGTTCATGCAGAAATGTTATTTAAAAAGTGATATTTTCTGACAGATAGCAGCACATCTCAGCCATCCTAATGTCTTACAGTTACATTTCCAATGAACATCTTTATTAAGTAACAATGCAGAAATATGAGTGAAGTTTAGATTTTTTTTTAACTGATGTTTTTTTGTTTTTGTTGTTGATGCTCCCACTCAACAGATCGCTGAAGATTCTGAACAAATCCCCCAAATAACCCTGGAGAGATATTTCAGGCCTCCAGAGATTGTTGCTGTCACTCATTTTCTATGTATTAGACAGCTGAATCCCCTCATGGATGAAAGTGTGTGAGAGGATCAACAGCATGGAGGTTGCAGAAATGGTCAGATGAAAGACCGACAGCTTGTAGAAAGACCTGTCCAAGAAAAGACTGCGTTGACCTACTGAGCTCGACCTGAACGTGAACTCATGGACCAGACCAGCTGATGACCCGCAGTCACAGTGAACAGCAGAAACATGTTTGTCATTCAGCTGATATTGAAAAGTTGTTCTGTTCATTATGTGTCACAGTGAATCCATTACTGTGAAACAACAACATCACTGGAGTTAGCAGCGATACATCATGTTAGCAAAGAGCTGCTTTGACCGTCACTGACTTTGCTCTAATATTACACTGATGATTTTCACAACACATTAGATAAACTGTGATGGATGTGTCACTGCTGACAGACAGTCATCAGTGTGGTGCTTTGTTTCAGAGAACAAAACCACAATAATAATCAATGTTTGACCCTGTAACAATTAGTTTCTCAATAAAGTGTTCAATAATTTGTTATCAATTAATGTTCACCCTGTGAGAAGAAAATAAATAAATGGCAGAGAAATGTGTTCGAATAGAACTGGAGCATTTAGAGCAACACAAGGTTACACAGTTGTGTTTGACTGATGATGCTCTGCTCTCGGAGACTCTCGAAATGAGTCAGAGCAGCATGTAAGAGAAGCTGGAGAGTCGATAACTCTCAGAACAGAGCTCACATATATCACTGAGAGATGACATAAACATAATACACACACACTGTAAAAAAGAATTGCTCGTTCAACTTAAAATAATTTGTAACCTGGCTGCCTTAAAATTTTAAGTTGGACAACAGTTTAAGGCTTAAATTGTTGAGTTTGGTAAACTAAGAAGCTTAAGTTGTATAAACATATATCTGAGTTTCTTAAACATTGAATAAATAGTTGGGTTGACAAAGGCGAAGGTGACAAATTAGTCCCATTAACTTTAGATTTTAAGTTTAATCAACAAGTTTTTTAGTGATACCAACAAGATATGTTAAGTTGTACAAACCTAAATCCTAGTTTAGACAACATAAAATGACCAGTAAAACCAACAAACTTGGAACGATATCTTGAGTTGTACAAACATAACAAGACAAGTTGTTTAAACTAAGCATGTTGTACAATTAACTTATTATTTTTTGTTGTGTAAACATACTAAGAAAATTTAACTCAACTAAGCATTTTGTTGAATTAACTTATGTTTTTAAGGCAGCCAGGTAACTTTTTATAGGAACAGTTGATCTTAGTTGCAATGTTAAGTTAATTCAAAAAACTGAACTGCATTATTTCCCCACAGGACTTAAATATACAGTACGACATAATAACTATTCTTTAACATCAAACAACATTCAGAATGCCATTTTATTTAATTTCAAACTTCATGAATTGACATGAATTGAATTATGACAACACAAGTGCCACATATTTAACACATTTCTAACTTTTAATATCTTCAACATTTACAGAATAAAACTATCTGTAAAATAACATTAATATTGTGCTTGCCTGCTACCATGCAGGAACTGTAATGGTATGAAGGTAGACGTGAAATATAAAAGCTACCTGCTTAAAAGCTTGTGCAATTTAACTAGCAATTCAAGTAGATTTCAAGTATGTCTTGACTGAACAAATACGACATACATACTACAAAAACACTGTTATAACATTTACAACACATTTACAAGTATTTTCTATGGCTTTTACAGGCCTTTTTCTTTTGAATATAGACCTTTTCTTGAGTGTTCTTACTATGTTATGTAGTTTTACTGTATAAACATTTGTGGTTATAAGACTGTCTGCAGAATAGCCTGAGTACTGTGTTCAACCCCACAAGAACTGTCAAGGCATAAAGGTTTAAATTGTGAAATATAAAAACTAACTGCTTAAAGGTTTGTACAATTTAACTACAACACTTCAAGTTAAGAAAAAATAACTGAAAAAATAACATTACAACAGTCAACATTTTATAACACCTACATTAGGCATTTTCTGTGACTTACAGGCATTTTTCTTTTGACTATAGGCTTTGTGTTGAGTCTTCCTAACATATCTTAGATATATACATTTGTTCCCGAACAGTGATAGCTGGCCAACTTGCCACTACACTTGTCCTTGAAGCATCTTGTTTGGATTCCATGAACTTTGGCTGAACAATTGCCACTTCCGATGCCCATGAAAACTTTTGAATCACTTCAAATGTGTACTTGAGTCCTTTGGGATAGTCTATGTTAAGACAGTACAAAAGACCTATCAATGTAGCAAAGGCATTGGCAACATCCCTTTGGTCATGCAGAATGATGTGCTCCTCCAGTATAACAGCAACATCGACTACCTCCTTTGCCAGCAACTCCTGTTTTCTTGCACCTTCCTCCACAACAATCAAGAGCCCGATGTCCACTCCTTTTGTTGCCTCCTCGTCTGAACTGCCAGTCTAAAAAACATGATAAAGTAGAGAGATAGAAGATCAGAAATTAAGCATGTACCATCCATTTCCCAATTCACTATTTAAATTTGGCGAATGTATACATTTATACACATAGTATAATTTATTTATAAAAAACATGGAGTCTCAAGTTTGAGTCGCAAGTCCAAATATTTTCCTTAATGTAATCATCATAGCATGTAATCACAGGCCTTTTGAAATGGTCCAGTGTGTAGTATGGTATTTTTTTTTGTTTTTTTTTGTTGTTTTGTTTTTTCCACCTCCTCCCCCCAACTTTTGCCCCCAGGGGAAAGGAGACACAGTGGCCACAAAACACACATCTACACCATGCCACTAACCAGCACACTGGATCTACAAGTGGTACCACAGTGCTTAAGTGTGAAGTAAAGTGCATAAAAGAGTTTCATAGCTACTTAAAGGCTCTGAAGGTATACATTTTTTCAGGTGATAATTTCTGGCACATTCTGTA
This sequence comes from Argyrosomus regius, assembly GCA_946959425.1. Classification (NCBI taxonomy): domain Eukaryota; kingdom Metazoa; phylum Chordata; class Actinopteri; family Sciaenidae; genus Argyrosomus; species Argyrosomus regius. Next base: position 22,032,472 of record OX336889.1, on the reverse strand, counting down.
AGCCTAAAATCTCAAAATGTCAGTTTTTAACATGCGTAAATATCAGTGTTTTCTGTTGTTTTTCACCATAATTAGAGTTTCCCATGCCAAAAAATCAATTCACACACCTCACAGACGTAGATGAAACCTTTTGGATCCTCCTTCAGGTAATACGGAAGTCCAAGCAAAGCAGCTGCTCTTCTCTTCTGGTTTGAAGTCTCAACACACAACAACAACAAAAGAAGAAAAATTGTAAACAAGCACCCTCATGTTAATTCTGACAAAACTGGGGTTACTGCTGTGTCACTTAGCATTCAACAAACTAAACTGATTTAGAACAGATTAACAATTCGGTACATGCTAAATGGGACATGGCTGCTCTGTCAATATGATACTTTAAGATGAGTAGCATTGTAACTTTGTCATAACACAATATAGCAAAAATCTTTATTGTCCTTACTTCTATGTCGAGGGGCTGAAGCAGAGCACGCAGGTCTGCACTGCTGCTACTTCGCACTTTGTACATTTCCAGCAGTCTCGGGACATATTTGTCCAGTCCATCAAAGAAAGACCGGTGGAGTTCAGTTGAAACCAGGCGCAGGAACTCTGCACTGATCTGTAAGGAAAAAATCAAGAGTTATCAGTGGTTTCCTTACAACATAAAATACACTGAGAGCAAAGAGGTCGGCTTTGGCTCTCACAGGCCATTGAAATGTAAAATGATGAAAACTCAAATCTAGCAAAGCCTGATATTTGTATAGCCAAGTTTAAAAATAATAAAAATGAAAAAAAGAATTACCTGTCTTTCTGAGAACAGTGCTGGCCATCTATCTTCAATTTCGGAGACAGGAGGCTCACCATCAACAATCTCCTTCCTTCGCAATGCAAAGGTGCTGTCCATCAGGGCATCTATCATTTTCCCGTCTCTCTTCTTTTTCTTCATCTCTTCTATCAGAGCTATTCTCTCAGTTTCCAGGCCATCTGAAGACTTCCCCTTCTGGAATATCTGGCAAGAAGTTGATCTCAGAACGTTTGGCTTTCTTCAGTTTCCTGCTCCCAGTTGATGTGCTTGACCTCTTTTGGTTGATTGCAAGCTCTGGGCAACCAGCAATGCGGTACTTCTGACGGAGGTTACCCATCTTAAAAGTGAGGCTGAACTTCCAGCAGTACCATCCATGGGAAGAACCTGGCTCTCTTAAACAGGGATGCTTTTCAACTAGGGCTTTAGCAACATCTTCAATTTGTTTTGATGTTGGATATGCATTGTACTCATACATAGCACTGCCTACTCTGTCCAGTATGTCTCTTTTCATAGCAGCAGTCACAGTAAGTAGAGAACCATCTTTTTTATAAACCTCATTTCCTTTTCTGAGCTTAAGTTCAACATCATAAGTGAAAGTAGGTATGATGAAATAGTCGGGCCATTGCTTGGAGCGAGGGCTTGTTAGAGAACATGCTGAGGACATGCTAGCTTTGTCAGATGAAGTGTCCAGTGAGGCTTCAGAGGGGGTGTAAGGGGTGGTGCCTTTAGTAACACCTTCAACCTTGGTCTCTCTGTAGGTAGCTCAGACATGTCAGTCAAGTTGCAGAGCTCATTGTTGAACTCTGGATCTTGAAACTGGATAACAATATCACCCTCTAGATTGAGCTTGCTCTTGAGTGCAGTCTTCAATTCATCCACTGTCTCTGGAAGAGTTTCAATCTGGACCCTACGGATGTCATCATCCGCAAGAATGACATGAAGCAACATGCTGGGTACCTAAAAGGAAAGTACAGAGGAGGAGTATTAGAACAAAAAATGGGGTGAACTCAGTTCTGTCTTAACTAGTCCAATTTAGATATATAATTAACAGGGATAGTTTGTGGTTAGTTGAAGTGTGATTGTGTAAGGTACTGATTTACAGTAGACGACGGTCTGCATGCCCTTGCAGTGTGTACTGCAGGTAAA